>CM031959.1:43106408-43131408 GCA_018749465.1 Paracanthobrama guichenoti | reverse complement strand
ATCGTTCCCTATCCCCTATATAGCCCACTGTCTGATCATTCCCTATCCCCTATATAGCACTGTCTGATCGTTCCCTATCCCCTATATAGCCCACTGTCTGATCATTCCTATCCCCTATATAGCACTGTCTGATAGTTTCCTATCCCCTATATACCGCACTGTCTGATCGTTCCCTATCCCCTATATAGCGCACTGTCTGATCGTTCCCTATCCCCTATATAGCGCACTGTCTGATCGTTCCCTATCCCCTATATAGCCCACTGTCTGATCATTCCCTATCCCCTATATAGCACTGTCTGATAGTTTCCTATCCCCTATATACCGCACTGTCTGATCGTTCCCTATCCCCTATATAGCGCACTGTCTGATAGTTTCCTATCCCCTATATAGCGCACTGTCTGATCGTTTCCTATGCCCTTTATAGTGCACTGTCTGATCGTTTCCTATGCCCTATATAGCGGACTGTATGATCGTTCCCTATCCCCTATATAGTGCAGTCTGAACGTTCCCTATCCCCTATATAGCCCACTGTCTGATCATTCCCTATCCCCTATATAGCACTGTCTGATCGTTCCCTATCCCCTATATAGCCCACTGTCTGATCATTCCCTATCCCCTATATAGCACTGTCTGATAGTTTCCTATCCCCTATATACCGCACTGTCTGATCGTTCCCTATCCCCTATATAGCGCACTGTCTGATCGTTCCCTCCCCTATATAGCGCACTGTCTGATCGTTCCCTATCCCCTATATAGCGCACTGTCTGATCGTTCCCTATCCCCTATATAGCGCACTGTCTGATCGTTTCCTATGCCCTTTATAGTGCACTGTCTGATCGTTTCCTATGCCCTATATAGCGGACTGTATGATCATTCCCTATCCCCTATATAGTGCAGTCTGATCGCCTCATCCCCTATGTAGTGCACTGTCTGAATCGTTCCTCTCATCACCTATATAGCGCACTGTCTGATCGCTCCTAACCCCTATAGCGCACTGTCTGATCGCTCCTCATCCCCTATATAGCGCACTGTCTGATCGCTCCTCATCCCCTATATAGCGCACTGTCTGATCGTTCCCTATCCCCTATATAGCGCATTGTCTGATTGTTCCCTATCCCCTATATAGCACTGTCTGATCGCTCCTATCCCCTATATAGCACACTGTCTGATCATTCCCTATCCCTATATAGCACTGTCTGATCGCTCCCTATCCCCTATATAGCACACACTGTCTGATCATTCCCTATCCCCTATATAGCACTGTCTGATCGCTCCTATCCCCTATATAGCGCACTGTCTGATCGCTCCTCATCCCCTATATAGCGCAGTGTCTGGTCGTCTCCTATCCCCTATATAGTGCACTGTCTGATCATCCCCATCCCCTATATAGTGCAGTCTGATAGTTCCCTATCCTCTATATAGTGCAGTCTGATCGCTCTCTGTCCCCTATATAGTGCACTGTCTGATCGCCCCCTATCCCCTATATAGTGCAGTCTGATCGTTTCCTATCCCCTATATAGCACACTGTCTGATCATTCCCTATATAGCACACACTGTCTGATCATTCCCTATCCCCTATATAGCACTGTCTGATCGCTCCCATCCCTATATATAGCGCACTGTCTGATCGTTCCTATCCCCTATATAGCGCAGTGTCTGGTCGCTCCCTATCCCCATATAGTGCACTGTCTGATCATCCCCTATCCCCTATATAGTGCAGTCTGATAGTTCCCTATCCCCTATATAGTGCAGTCTGATCGCTCTCTATCTTCTATAAAGTGTACCATCTGATTGTTCCTATCCCCTATATAGCGCAGTGTCTGATCGTTCCCTGTCCCCTATATAGTGCACTGTCTGATCGTCCCCTATCCCCTATATAGTGCAGTCTGATCGTTTCCTATCCCCTATATAGCGCACTGTCTGATCGTTCCCTATCCCCTATATAGCGCACTGTCTGATCGCTCCTCATCCCTATATAGCGCACTGTCTGATCGTTCCTCATCCCCTATAGCGCGCACTGTCTGATCGCTTCCTATGCCCTTTATAGTGCACTGTCTGATCGTTTCCTATGCCCTATATAGCGGACTGTATGATCATTCCCTATCCCCTATATAGTGCAGTCTGATCGTTCCCTATCCCCTATGTAGTGCACTGTCTGAATCGTTCCCTATCACCTATATAGCGCACTGTCTGATCGTTCCCTAACCCCTATATAGCGCACTGTCTGATCGTTCCCTATCCCCTATATAGCGCACTGTCTGATCGTTCCCTATCCCCTATATAGCGCACTGTCTGATCGTTCCCTATCCCCTATATAGCGCATTGTCTGATTGTTCCCTATCCCATATATAGCACTGTCTGATCGCTCCCTATCCCCTATATAGCACACTGTCTGATCATTCCCTATCCCCTATATAGCACTGTCTGATCGCTCCCTATCCCCTATATAGCACACACTGTCTGATCATTCCCATCCCCTATATAGCACTGTCTGATCGCTCCTATCCCTATATAGCGCACTGTCTGATCGCTCCTCATCCCCTATATAGCGCAGTGTCTGGTCGCTTCTCATCCCCTATAGTGTGCACTGTCTGATCATCCCCTATCCCCTATATAGTGCAGTCTGATAGTTCCCTATCCCCTATATAGTGCAGTCTGATCGTTCCCTGTCCCCTATATAGTGCACTGTCTGATCGTCCCCTATCCCCTATATAGTGCAGTCTGATCGTTTCCTATCCCCTATATAGCACACTGTCTGATCATTCCCTATATAGCACACACTGTCTGATCATTCCCTATCCCCTATATAGCACTGTCTGATCGCTCCCTATCCCCTATATAGCGCACTGTCTGATCGTTCCCTATCCCCTATATAGCGCAGTGTCTGGTCGTTCCCTATCCCCTATATAGTGCACTGTCTGATCATCCCCTATCCCCTATATAGTGCAGTCTGATAGTTCCCTATCCCCTATATAGTGCAGTCTGATCGTTCCCTATCTTCTATAAAGTGTACCATCTGATTGTTCCCTATCCCCTATATAGCGCAGTGTCTGATCGTTCCCTGTCCCCTATATAGTGCACTGTCTGATCGTCCCCTATCCCCTATATAGTGCAGTCTGATCGTTTCCTATCCCCTATATAGTGCACTGTCTGATCATATCCTCTATACTCTATATAGCAGTGTCTGATCGTTCCCTGTCCCCTATATGTCCCCTATATAGAACACTGTCTGATCGTTCCCTATCCCCTATATAGCACACTGTCTGATCATTCCCTATCCCTTATACAGCACTGTCTGATCGCTCCCTATCCCCTATATAGCGCATTGTCTGATCGTTCCCTATCCCCTATATGTCCCCTATATAGTGCACTGTCTGATCGTTCCCTATCCCCTGTATAGTGCAGTCTGCTCGCTTTCTATCCCCTATATAGCACACTGTCTGATCATTCCCCTATCCCCTATATAGTGCACTGTCTGATCGTCCCTCATCCCCTATATAGTGCAGTCTGATCGTTCCCTATCCCCTATATAGTGCAGTCTGATCGTTTCCTATCCCCTATATAGTGCACTGTCTGATCGTATCCTCTATACTCTATATAGCACAGTGTCTGATCGTTCCCTGTCCCCTATATGTCCCCTATATAGTACACTGTCTGATCGTTCCCTATCCCCTATATAGTGCAGTGTCTGATCGTTCACTATCCCCTATATAGCACACTGTCTGATCATTCCCTATCCCCTATATAGTGCACTGTCTGATCGTCCCCTATCCCCTATATAGTGCAGTCTGATCGTTCCCTATCCCCTATATAGTGCACTGTCTGATCGTATCCTCTATACTCTATATAGCACAGTGTCTGATCGTTCCCTGTCCCCTATATGTCCCCTATATAGTACACTGTCTGATCGTTCCCTATCCCCTATATAGCACACTGTCTGATCATTCCCTATCCCTTATACAGCACTGTCTGATCGCTCCCTATCCCCTATATAGTGCACAGTCTGATTGCTCCCTATTCCCTATATAGTGGACTGTCTGATTGTTCCCTATCCCCTATATATTTAACTCAGTGCATCACAGCGTGGTATGGGAACAGCACCAGTCATGACCGCAAAGCCCTGCAAAGAGTAGTGCGCTTATCCGAGCGTATCTCAGGGTCAGCTCTCCCGTCTCTGCAGGACGTCTACACCAAACGCTGCAAAGGTAGAGCTACCAAGATCATCAAGGACTCTAATCACCCTGCAAACCCTCATTTCACGCTGCTACCATCTGGCAAGCGCTTCCGAAGCCTGATGGCCAAAACTGAGAGACTCAGGAGGAGCTTCTTCCCCCAGGCCATCAGACTCCTGAACTCAGTCACTTAACATCACGTGACTTCACGTCAGGATAAACATCAATACACTGACATTGCACTGCACTTTCTGTTCTCGTTGTTACTGTGTAACAACCTGTTATAAACCTGTTTGCACATTATACTCTTTATACATTTGTTAACCACATATTTATAAGTCTACAGTTTACTCACTGCAAAGTCTACTTCAATTATTTTATTCCACTTTATCCTTATTTGTTACCTTTTTTTCTCTTGACTTGATTATTTATAATTCTACAGATATAGACATACATATATATATATATATATATATATATATATATATATATATATATATATATATATATATAGATAGATAGTACTTTTTTTATATCCTATTTCTATTATAATTTCTTCCTTGTGTTTTTAACTGTAAATTTGCACTGTCCATGGAGCGGACCTGTTTACATTTCACTGCCGGTTGTATATTCTGTATATAACTGTGTATGTGACAAATAAAACTCTTGAATCTTGAATCTTGAATCTTGAATATAGCGCACCGTCTGATCGTTCCCTATCCTCTATTAAGCGTACCATCTGATTGTTCCCTATTCCCTATATAGCGCAGTGTCTGATCATTCCCTGTCCCCTATATAGTGCAGTCTGATCGTTCCCTATCCCCTATATAGTGCACTGTCTGATCGTATCCTCTATACTTTATATAGCACAGTGTCTGATCGTTCCCTATCCCCTATATGTCCCCTATATAGTGCACTGTCTGATCGTTCCCTATCCCCTGTATAGTGCAGTCTGCTCGTTTCCTATCCCCTATATAGCACACTGTCTGATCATTCCCTATCCCCTATATAGTGCACTGTCTGATCGTCCCCTATCCCCTATATAGTGCAGTCTGATCGTTCCCTATCCCCTATATAGTGCAGTCTGATCGTTCCCTATCCCCTATGTCCCCTATATAGTGCACTGTCTGATCGTATCCTCTATACTCTATATAGCACAGTGTCTGATCGTTCCCTGTCCCCTATATGTCCCCTATATAGTACACTGTCTGATCGTCCCCTATCCCCTATACAGTGCAGTCTGATCGTTCACTATCCCCTATATAGTGCACTGTCTGATCGTTCCCTATCCCCTATATAGCACTGTCTGATCGTTCCCTATCCCCTATATAGCACACTGTCTGATCATTCCCTATCCCTTATACAGCACTGTCTGATCGCTCCCTATCCCCTATATAGCGCATTGTCTGATCGTTCCCTATCCCCTATATAGTGCACTTTCTGATTACTAAAATAGGAAATAGGAAAAAGGCGATAAAAAGCAAGCCAAGTGACATTGACAGTTGAAATTGAAAACAGTTGGTTAAATTATTTAACTGAAAACAAGTATGATGCCATGACTTTTTCAGTGCGCCCAATACATTCATCACAGATCAAATCAATCTGAACATCCTGTTTCATGTGTTTGAGTTCACTCAAGCTTATTCAGCTCAAAAACAATGAGGAGCATAAACTGAAAATCACGGAAGCCTACGACCAATCGGCTCCAAACACAAAACCTGTGCTGACGAAAGAAAACAAGTCAACTAAAAGATTGAACTCAGTATTTAATGATAATACAGCATAATCAGAGATTTACAAGCAATTTAAAAGGCGGGTCATTTTTGACCTGGAACACCAAATTAGGTCAAAGATGTTCAGCACAGCACACTAAACATTCTTTAAATTCTCTTTTTGTTAATTTTGTTATGAAACTAAATTAATTTTAGGACATGAACTGCGCATTAGTCACACTGAAGTCAAGCTGGTGAAAAACAGCTCAAATAAACACGCGTTTCACCCTGAGATCATGATATTGAGGAAAGGCCTTATAAAACATGCATGGACACATTTGGAGGCGCGTCGATAAGCAAACGCTTGTGCAACAGCACATCTGTCACCATGGAAACAGCACAACATCAGCACAACAAGCTCTGGTCTACCATAAACGTCCCCCACAGATTTGAGTGTTTCATGTGTTTTTCATCTTTATGTGAGCGACAGTGGCTGTTGCGCGGCACAGGTTTACTGATAAAGCCGTCCAGAGACAGAAACACTGGGAGTGAATGTGACTCACTGCATCAGCAGCTGCTTCAGCTCACTGGCCCTAATCTCCCAGAATTCCTCCACTCTGACACCACAGCTTCCGGCTCGGCCTTTCATGGGCACGTCAGTGAGCGGAAGCAGATTTAAGAGCTGTGAAGAATGCCAATCTGCCGCTGAGTTTCAGCATTTGAGGGGTTTATCGTCAGTCGAACAAAATGCACTGCATTCACACAGTTCTGAGATTCACCATGATTTGAAAAGAGCTTCTCTACACACATGCATATACCCAATCACACACACACACACACACACACACACACACACACACACACACACACACACACACTTGAAATCAACAAATAATTCAGTACAGAAATATTAAGACATTATTTTTCTTTTATATATGAATTCAACTGTTCAAAGTACAGATAATCCTAGTCTTGCATCTATATATATGTATATATATACATACACTCACCTAAAGGATTATTAGGAACACATACTAATACTGTGTTTGACCCCCTTTCACCTTCAGAACTGCCTTAATTCTACGTGGCATTGATTCAACAAGGTGCTGAAAGCATTCTTTAGAAATGTTGGCCCATATTGATAGGATAGCATCTTGCAGTTGATGGAGATTTGTGGGATGCACATCCAGGGCACGGCTCCGTTCCACCACATCCCAAAGATGCTCTATTGGGTTGAGATCTGGTGACTGTGGGGGCCATTTTAGTACAGTGAACTCATTGTCATGTTCAAGAAACCAATTTGAAATGATTCGAGCTTTGTGACATGGTGCATTATCCTGCTGGAAGTAGCCATCAGAGAATGGGTACATGGTGGTCATAAAGGGATGGACATGGTCAGAAACAATGCTCAGGTAGGCCGTGGCATTTAAACGATGCCCAATTGGCACTAAGGGGCCTAAAGTGTGCCAAGAAAACATCCCCCACACCATTACACCACCACCACCAGCCTGCACAGTGGTAACAAGGCATGATGGATCCATGTTCTCATTCTGTTTACGCCAAATTCTGACTCTACCATCTGAATGTCTCAACTGAAATCGAGACTCATCAGACCAGGCAACATTTTTTCCAGTCTTCAACTGTCCAATTTTGGTGAGCTCGTGCAAATTGTAGCCTCTTTTTCCTATTTGTAGTGGAGATGAGTGGTACCCGGTGGGGTCTTCTGCTGTTGTAGCCCATCCGCCTCAAGGTTGTGCGTGTTGTGGCTTCACAAATGCTTTGCTGCATACCTCGGTTGTATATTTTATATATATATATATATATATATATATATATATATATATATATATATATATATATATATATATATATACACAGGGTCATGGGTGGCCAAGGCTCATTGATGCACGTGGGGAGCGAAGGCTGGCCCGTGTGGTCCGATCAAACAGACGAGCTACTGGAGCTCAAACTGCTCAAGAAGTTAATGCTGGTTCTGATAGAAAGGTGTCAGAATACACAGAGCATCTCAGTTTGTTGCGTATGGGGCGGCATAGCCGCTGACCAGTCAGGGTGCCCATGCTGACCCCTGTCCACCGCCGAAAGCACCAACAGTGGCACGTGAGCATCAGAACTGGACCACGGAGCAATGGAAGAAGGTGGCCTGGTCTAATGGATCACATGTTCTTTTACATCACGTGGATGGCCGGGTGCGTGTGCGTGGCTTCCCTGGGGAACACATGGCACCAGGATGCACTATGGGAAGAAGGCGAGCCGGCTGAGGCAGTGTGATGCTTTGGGCAATGTTCTGCTGGGAAACCTTGAGTCCTGCCATCCATGTGGATGTTCCTTTGACACGTACCACCTACCTAAGCATTGTTGAGACCATGTACAGCCTTTCATGGAAACGATATTCCCTGGTGGCTGTGGCTCTTCCAGCAGGATAATGCTCCTGACACAAAGCACAAATGCTTCAGGAATGGTTTGAGGAGCACAACAACGAGTTTGAGGTGTTGACTTGGCCTCCAAATTCCCCAGATCTCAATCCAATCGAGCATCTGTGGGATGAGCTGAACAAACAAGTCCAATCCATGGAGGACCCACCTCGCAACTTACAGGACTTAAAGGATCTGCTGCTAACATCTTGGTGCCAGATACACACAGGCACACCTTAGGGGTCTAGTGGAGTCCATGCCTCGACGGGTCAGGGCTGTATATGCATATATATGAATAATTGGAGTAAAAACATAATTATATAATTATAAGTGTTGCTTATGTGCAATTTAAATGTTTATATACAGCTCAGAGTGTTGATTATTATATCTAAATATAAATAGCAATTAAATTTGGACTAGTTGTTAATTATAACTTTTAATATTAAAGACAGGGTTCTGTATAGTTTACAGCTTTAGTAGAGAGACATTTTTTCCTGGAGAAACACTGACAGCTGATATTATATCCAAATGAATCGATATGGAGTCAAATTGAATCAAAAGTTTGTGAATCAGAATGAACATGACAGGTGTTAATACTCAAAAGTGAAGCGGATGAAAGTACCTGACACAGGGCTGTAGTTACTCTATGACGATCTGGAGGGGTTTGAGTCGTGAACAGAACAGGAACGGATGGCAGAGAGGCTGATGGGTGTTGTGACCTCTGACCTCTGAGCTCCTGAGAAGCGTGACCAGATCACTGAACACACTCATATACTTTATGCTGCTGTTGCGGCTTTTTACTCACATCGTATAGTCAGCTGGACTGTCACACCTGAGCCGTGAGCAGACGCTCGTCTCCAGAGGAAGAGTCTAATCTCAGCGCAGTGAGCGGCGTGTTGTTTCTGTGCGGCGAACATCACATGTTCTGGAGAGCGTTTGTTTCGTCCCAATCTCTGCGTGACTCACAGGAAACCAGCGCTGATAAACGCCAGACGTCCAGATGGGAACAGAACCTCTGCAGAGACTCTCGGTCGGGGTTATTATTAACATCCACTAAAAGGAAAAACATATTTGTTACTTGAAATAAAATAAACGTAACGTCAAATAAAATTTGTTTATAAAAAGTTTTATTTCAGCTAGTTGCCAAGGCAGCATTTCTCAATTTTGTTTAGTTTAACTTGAAGTATAAAAATAACTAAATCCATAACTACACTCTAAAAGATGTTGGGTTAAAAACAACCCATGTTGGGTTGAAAATGGACTAACCCAGCGATTGGGTTGTTTTTAACCCAGCGGTTTTAAGCAAACATTTAACCCAACTGCTGGGTTAAAACAACCCATTTACTGGGTTAAAACAACCCAATCGCATTTTTTAGAGTGTAAAATAAAATTGAATAGAAAAATTTAGACAGAAAAAAAATAATAAAAACGACAAAAAAACATAAAACAAAAACATTACAATGGAAAATATAAAAATATATAATTCAAAATATTAATAAAAACAATATCATATCAATAAAAAAATAGATATTACAAAATAATAATATTTAAAAACAATGAAATTACCAAAAACGAAAAACTAAAATGTAAAATATTAAAATAAAAACGAATGTAAAATATTAATAAAAACTCTAATAGTATATCAATGAAAAATATATAGACATTAAAAATAATAAAAACAAAATACATAAAAAATATAAAAACGTAACTAAAATAAATGTAAAAATAAAACATTCAAAATATTAATAAAAACTGTAACAGTATATCAATGAAATTAAAACAACACTGCAGTTCATCCATATCTGAAACCATCAGACTATCAATCAGTCAATCAATCAATCAATCAATCAATCAATCAATCAATCAGTCAATCAGGTCAGTCAGGTCAGGTCAGGTCAGGTCAGGTCAGGTCAGGTCAGGTCAGGTCAGGTCAGGTCAGGTCAGGTCAGGTCAGGTCAGGTCAGGTCAGTCAGGTCAGGTCAGGTCAGGTCAGGTCAGGTCAGGTCATGCTCTCTAGTCTCATATTGTCAGAAGCACTGAGCTCTTTCTTTTTAAACTATTTTATGTCTTAAACCAGAACAAATATCTGCCAGTGGGGTCAGAATAATAATCTTATTTTCCCTTTGAATTAAAATCATTTTTCTGACTCTATTGGCTGATATTTGTTCTCGTTTTAAGTATAAGCTCATTTAAATTTGATATTTTTTTCATAAAACAAGGCTTAACATCTTCAGTCATGTTGCGTCAGAAACACTGAGGAGGAGCATCAGATCTGCAGTGAAGTATCACCAATACGGCACAAAACTGCAGCTTTCACTGAAATTCATATTCCACACACATTTTCCATGCAGTGCAGACGTAAACACACGTCAGCAGTGCGGTTTCTTTCACACACTGTGGTAGTATATCTATCCCAGCATGCCTGTTGGGACGGCAGGAACGTCTCAGACGTGAAAACAGAAGAATCTCCACAAAACATCAGCTGGTTAGGAACATCTAGAGAAGAAAACTTCTGTGAGGAACGACTTTCATTTCCATCTCATGACAGAGAAAAACAAACACCAGAAGTGCGTCTGTCCCTCTGGAATGTTGTGAGCAAGAAAACACACACACACACACACATGCTACAATCTCAGTGTGTTTCCTCAAGCTCAAGACGTGTGTTTTATTGAGGACACACACTTCATCTGCTCCTCGTCCAGAACACCAAAGCAAATACTTCAACCATCAACATTCAGTTATTATTTACTCTCTCCGTTAGTTCAGACGTTTTGAAGAATGTTCCTGCTGCTCAAGTCATAGAAGAGATACAAGAATCTTTACCAACATTTCAACCACAGTGGAGAAAGGCATCACGTTACAGTAATTCTGCTTGAAATCAGAGACGCTACGAACCGAAATTAAAGCCGCATTCTATATTTCTCAACATTATTGCTTTAAATACTTGAATAAATACACCAGACTCTTTGATAACCGGCTATTTTTCAACTGATTGTATCTTCATTGATGCTTTTTGAGAATTGTTTACCCTCTCTTACAACAAAACTGACCATTTTATCTAAATGCCTTATATCCCTTTGAATGTTCAGGCGTGCGCTTGAACATCAGACCTTTCAAACTTGTTCAGACTATTCTCCTGCAACTGATCATATTTTCATTCATGCTACCAACATTTAAATCACTGAATTCTGTGTGTCCGAGTCACTGGTATATGTGCAGTATGCCTTTCTGTAACGCTGCTCGCCTCATTGAGCATCTGACGGCTTCAGTCCTGATCGCTCAGCAACTGAATAACGAGCTCAATAGACTTTTATATTGTATACATGGCAGCTCAAGCTTACCATTTTCCAGCCGCTTTCTTTCTGCCATGTGGAACAGAGTAATATGGAATTAACTCTATAATCTGAATAATTCCTGAGCGAAAGCTCGTTCATGGAACATTTTCTTCTGCTGATCCGCATTGACCACAAATATGGCCGTGTTGCGCAACACAGTTAATGTGCAGTGAATGTCCATCACTTTAACCAGCACTTATCCTCATCTGAAGAACCTGATGTGACCCTGGTCACACACCATCAGCTCCTGCCTTTCTCAAACACACACCAGTTACTGAGACAAGATGAATTTATTAAAGCTTAATGTGAAGATCACTGCATTCCAAACCCCGGTGAGCCACAAACATGAGCTCAAATCCAGTTACAAAAACATGGTGTTAAAAAGATATTTAAAAAACCAAACACATCTAGAGCATCTCAAAACCCCTTACAGAGCAGCATAATGTGCGTGACACCTTAAAACCCTGTCTATGTAGGCAGCTCAGCAGGTTTGGGAACAGATTTTGTAGTTTAAAAAAAATCAAGTAGATTACATACAGCACTTTATCTCCTTACTAAAATATAATCATTTACAAGTTAGATCAAAGAATGTTCATTCAGTCCATCCAATCCATCCAATTAAAGACCCCTGAACGGGTTTCCCATGAGATCCAGAGATAATCCAGAGCAGAATCAACGGTTTAAATCAGTCTGGAAGGGGTTTGAAGAACCGTCTCCTGCTCAAACTCAAAACACATGTGGACCCTGACGTCTGATCTTCGGTTCCCTCGTTTGTTTGATTACAGCTAAAGTGCGTCTCGCCATTGATTGGGTTTCAAAGTGTTTCCTGAGAGAGAGTGTGTGTGTTCGGTCGAGGTGGATCTTCAGCGCCAGGCGTCCGGTCCGTGTTTCTCCTTCACCAGCGTGATCTGATCGATCACTTTACCGTACTGCAGACAGAGTCACATATGAACATTAAAGTCAGCATCAAATAAAGATTGACAGTATAATGCAGTGTTTATTGTAAATGATTTATCGGTGCACATCATTATTATGTTAATAATCCTGAATCAGAATAACATCATCTCTGATGACGAGGGCGGGGCCACCTGTCACTCACATGAGATCCACCAACAGCAAACCACAACCATCCAATCAATTCCCTCAGACACACTCAAGCCCCGCCTACATCTGCTCTTGTTCCTGAAGCGCTTGAGAAGAAAAGACGAGTGCAAGACCAGTTACCTGGTCGTCAGACACCTGCTCCAGGTCCAGGTGTGTGGCGTTGATCAGACGCATGCGTGTGTATCCGTAATCAGTGCTTCTGAACGCGCTCCAGTCTCGAGGCTTAGGGATGAAGCCGTCGTGCTTTTCTCGACATCCCTGACGAGACACAACCAGTGTACAGCAGAATGCACTGGATACTGTATCCCACAATGCAATGCACTCAACTTCACCTTCTATTTGCAGTGTGATGAATGTGCTGGAAGTGATTATTTTAATGCAAAATGTATTTTATTTTCATGCACGGCTCAGTTTTGACAGCGATTTGACTACAGCAGAAAGAAAACCGTGTTTATTTCGTCGCACTTGATCTAGAAATCCCTTCACACTTTTATTCATATCTATATTCTCAAGGGTTGTTCATATATCATTTGCTTTATTTATACAGCATTTTACCCCTAAAAACATGGTGAAAATGATTCGTTTCTGGCTGTTGACAGTAATCGATAAAAAGACGAACCCAGAATCCTCTCTGTAAAAACCTCTAACATGTCAATAAAATCAAACTAGAATTGTGAACCTGAGTTATCCAATGCTCACATTTCTGTTCTGGAAATGCATGCTTTGCAAATGACTGCGTATTTCATTTCAACAATGCCTAATTTGCATATTTAAACATAGCATGTAATGCTTAACGCAATCAATCGACTGGGAAAGTATGTTGATATCTATTAGTTCAGTTTTTACTCTATTCACATGTAGTGTCTTGCCTTAAAATGCAAACCCAAGATGCAACATGATGAGGTCATGTGACAAAGTAAGTAATAAATGTTTATTGTTGCACACAGAGGTGGACAGTAACTAAGTAACTTTACTCGAGTACACTGTTTGAGTATCTGTACGTTACTTGAGTATTATTTTTTCTGGAAACGTATTACTTTAACTTCACTACATTTGAAACACAAGTATCGTATTTTTACTCCACTACATTTCTATCGCGGTCCACAAAGCCGAAAGTCGTTCCTGTAGCAGCTTTGAAAGTCAGTGGATGATTTTTTTTTCCCTTTACATTTTTTTTGGTTTTGTTGTTTTTTTGCAGACAGCCTATCAGTAATCACTCTTCCAGGGTCATGCGACGTTTCCCAACAAGTTTTGAACACTGATCAGTTTATAGCAAAATGGAAGAGGATGGTTCCTCGCCACAGTGTGTGCACACATGGCCATGCTTAGAAAGTATGTTTCAGTTTTCTGAAAAGATTAAAGATTAGTTCATTTGGCTTGTACACTTGATGCATGTCTCAAAAAATGTTCAACGTCTGGGAGAAAGAGAAGAGTAAACTGTGAAGAGTAGTCTGTGCATTCAGCCTTAAAGCGACAGCAGCTTTGTAAAGAGCTTTGTAACTTTTATACAAGCATTGAAATGAGTTTAAGGTAGTCGTATGCTAGCATGTCGGATGGAGCATCACTGACTGGCTTAAACCACCATGATGGCATGATGTGCATTTACACAACAATAATAAAATAATGCATTGACATAAAAAAGAACACTTACTTTTGATACTTAAGTACTTAAAAAAAAAAAAAAAACTGTACTTCTGTACTTTTACTCAAGTAATGGAGTTGTGTACTTTGTCCACCTCTGGTTGCACAACACATCTGCTTCACACACCCTCTCTAATGACCAGCACACAGTGTATACTGTAGTGTGCAGTGAGCTAGTTCTCCATTATGAGTGATTGGTTGTGTTCCACACTGATGATACTCACGGCTGATCCTGTGATTATATGCACGGGTGCTTTAGGATTCACATACGGCTCTTCAGAACTCCCGTTAAACACCTGCAAGACACAAAGACACCGTCCCATCTGATAGAGTAACTAGAATCTGCAGTTTAAAGTGCCTCTATTCTGCTATCGTAAAGGCTCCCATAATCTCCACTGCAGCTTCAGCTCTTTCCTCTCAGTGTCTGAAACACTTTGTTTGTAGATTCAGTCTCTCTAAGCTCCGCCTCTCTGAGAGCTGCTCTCCTGTGATTGGTCAGAAAGCAAGCGCTCATTATCATATCTGAACCTCAGCTCTTGACACACAGTGATGTGAACAGTAATGATGGCGTGGGTTTGACCGTCTCAATCTCAGCAGAAAACAGCGTCTTCTCCACATGAACACCACCAACCAAACTCTTCCAGTCTCAGAGACGACTACAGTGAGTGAGGGCGGAGCTAAGAGACGCTGCTCAGCCAATCCGGACCAGAGGCGGGCATTATTCAAATTAGTTACAAACCTAGTGATACTGGAGTTACTGAGTTCAGAAGCGCTTCTTTCTTTTAGGAGACAAACTCCATTTATCTGTGATCTTTGCAGAGCTTTTACCTTCACAAGCTTTATCAGCAAAGCATTAATCAGTCAGCACATGATTACCTTGTATCCGTACACAGGCCAGAGTCTCTCATACGTGTGTTCATGAGCCCAGAGCTCCAGATCCACTCCTGCAAACAGAAATATAAATATCGAACACACACACACACACACACACACACACAGACGAGGTAAGGCTTGTCATTATACAGATCAACGTGCAGCTGAAACATTGTCCTGTCATGAAGGCAAGAGACTACAGCTGAATATGAGTAAAAACTGTAACTAACAGATATCAGGCCCGTTGCATGAAGCTAGCTGAACAAACTCAGAGTTTCAGAGCAGGGTTAGTTTGACAAATCCAGATAAATCCAACCTGGTCTAGATCAAGTTCAACGGTCTCTCGAAGCTTGGTATAAACGTTCTGTCAGCTCAGGTTTAATCCAGAGTTTGTGATTAACTCTGAAGCACGTGCGGCAAACAGCCAATCACAGCGTCCGTTTGATTCACTTCTCGCAAGAGACACGGAGCAATTCATTTCCGAAGATTGAGAGATCGTTCTGAAAACGATCATGAAATTGCATTTACAAATCAGGAATAAACACGGCTGCTGCAGCGACAGCTTGAGAAGGCGCTGAAAGATTATCTGACTATATCAATGCATGATGGGAATCAAAGAAACTCACAAAGAGCTCAAACGAATACACGTGTTTAAAAGAATTATGAATGCATGAATTATATTTATATTGATATTTGGCTACTTGTCAATTAATATAATAATTATATGAATATATTATATGAATTAAAAGTAATTATAATTAATATAACTATAATAAATAATTAGAACCAAAAGACAAGCAATTTTGTCTCTAAAGTGTTTTCACTATAAACTGCTTTAATTTGGAACGAGAGATACAGGGGGTGTGGCTTTATTGCATTTTTACTTGCAGCTGATTGGTCCAGTTTGGGGTTAGCCTCCAGAGCAGGTTAGCCGTTACCATGGTGATGAACACCGCTAAAAACCAATCCCAAAAAAACAGAGTTTGCTCAAACTAATCTCGAACTTGCCTGGGTAGCAACTGAAAACAGCTTCGTGCAACGGGCCACTCATTATACTTCAGTTTTCTGAAATATTGTGTAAATATGCAAATTAGGCATTATCTAATTAAATATGCACTCATTTGCATACATTTCACCATGTCTTAGGAGTGAAATGTTGCATAAACCAAGCGAATGATATATGAACAAACCTTAAGAATATAGATTTGAATAAAAGTGTGAAGTCTGGTGTGCGTGAAGAGACTTCTGACTCAAGAGCGATGAAATAAACACTCGTTTTCTTTACGCTAGTCTGAAAGAAGCCCTGCTATGGAAGCAAAACAGCCCAAATCCTCTTACCGTACTGATAGAATAAATCCTCCAGTCCAGGAGCAACAGGTTTCGTGTCATTGCGTCCGAGTCGGACCTGAAACGGGACGCGGGATCGGTCAGACAGCAGACATGACCAAACACACCATTAATCTGATCAGACAACAGCCGTGTTTTGGCTTGCTCAGTTGGGGACTCCTAAATCTCATCTATATTCCCGATCTGCCCGCATTGACACTATATGATACTGAAATGAGCTGGATAACATCACCGTTTCACCAGAACGGCTGTACAAATTCTGTTGCATTATTTTCCTGTTAACAATGTCAAGCTGCTTTGAAACAATTGGACTTGTTAAAAGCGCTGTATAAATAAAGGTGATTTGATTTGATTTGATTTAAGTTCCGTTGGAGCTGATGCCATTTACATTAAGTGCAATGAACTCGCAGAACTCCCTTTTCCCATCACATATCAGACCGGAAAGGCATATAATCGGAAAGAAGAAAATAATCAGAAAGTGGACATAAAGCATCTAATGTGTGTCTAATAATGAAGTGTTTATCGGTCAGGGGTGAACAGACATGTGCTGAATTGGAGACAGTTAAAGGGAGTGTGTCCAATATCACTGGCCTTAAAAAGTGGGTGGGTCTCGTCCCACATACAATGGTTCCGACGCCCATGCATCTGTGTAATGTCACTGCTTCATGGTCTAAAAATACTGCTTTTAAATTTCAAACTCTAGATCATCTGAATCCTCCAGCATTGAAAGAATATGTAGGATTTACTTTAAAACTGCTAGAAATTACAAAGAAATGCAAAGAGCCAATATTCCATCACATGCAGTGTTGAAGTGCCTCTATTACGCTTTCTGGGATTTCATCCCTCATGTAGTGCGTAATAAAGCTGTTTGTGAAGATAAAGGTTTTTGTCTCCTAAAAGAAAGAAGCGATTCTGAACTGAAACGAGTCGTCAGTAATTCAGTCTCACATGTACCTAATTGGCATAATGCCCGCCTCTGGTCCTGATTGGCTGAGCAGCGTCTCTTAGCCCCGCCCTCACTCACTGTAGTGTCTCTGAGACTGGAAGAGTTTGGTTGGTGTTGCTCATGTGGAGAAGACGTAATTCGATTACTGTACAAATTACTCTCTCCAAAAAGTATTTAATTACTTGTTACTCTCTAAATCCTACATCAACCTCAACTAGTACATGAAACGGCTCTTAATTCATTCAAATACACAACATAAAACGACATAAATTACTCTTATTAACTGACCAAAGTACAAATGTGAGAAGGATACACAAAAACACGCATTTTAAAGTTAGACTTTTGATGTCAATTCCACTGTTGTATAATAAATACATCAGAAGTAGCTGTTATTAAATGACGGTAACTAATTACTATGTGTCAAGAGCTGAGATATGATAATGAGCGTTCGGTTTCTGACCAATCAGAGCAGAGCAGCTCTCAGAGAGGCGGGGCTTAGAGAGACTGAGTCTTCTTCGTAAGCGCTTCAGACACTGAGAGGGAAGAGCTGAAGCTGCAGTGGAGGTTAGGAGAGAACGAGTGTTTATTGCATGTGGATCTGTGGAGGAGACGCCAGAACAACATTAGCTCTTTACGCTAGCAGAATAGAGGCACTTTAATAGATTCCAGAGTCACGATCAGATGAGAATGAATTCAAGAGATTCTGTGATGAACTGTTGAACGTCAGACATACGTAGCTCTGAAAGCGCGTGCAGTCGTCGTCGTCGTCGTCGGAGCAGTACATGGGTCTGTGTCCCATCGTGATGATCCACGGCCGCTGCGCTCGGTTCTCAGGGCGGTTCGCCTCCTGAACCAATCAAACAGTTGTTACAGTTAGTTAACCACATGCATTGCTCAGTTTTAGTTAATGCGTCACTGGATTATGACGATCATCTACGGTAGAATCGATCTGTGTTTGCACCTCGAGATCCGTCCGTAGCCACTCGTACTGTCTGAAGATCAGATCAAGGCCGTATTCCAGATAGAAATAGACTTCAGTGGAAAAGGAGATGATATGAGCGGGGCCGACATTCCAGCTAAACACAAACACACACACACATTTATAAACACGCCTCATGTTTCAGACACTGATTGTATAAACATTAATGTTTCTTCAGACTTTCTTTCCAGCTCTCTCTGACTGAGCGCTCGTACCTGTACCACAGATTCTCCGTGTGCCCCGGCATACTGAAGCGACTCCGGTAGTGGGAGAAGTTACTGGAAGAATCAACACAGCAGGCGTTACTGACCTCGACTCGAGCGGATCATCGTGTGAAACAAACACAAGAACTCTCGGGTTTCATTCGGCTCATAAACATGAGTGACGGTCTGTCCTGGATGAGATACGGGTGTGTGCTTAAATGCTGACTAATTCAGGGTCAGTGAACAGAGCGGGTGGGGTCAAAGGTTAAGAGGTCAGGAGGGGTTCAGGATCATTTCCGTCATGCAGATATGGATGCACACAGGGGTCATAAGGTCAAGGCTGGGAAAACAACAGGCCTCTGGCAGACGTTTGCTGCATTACAGGGAGAAATTACAGCCCAAAAACCACTTCCATCCATAATAAATCACGTTTGACATCAATGGTTCTGTGAGGTACTGAGTTACTGCACAGGGTTGTGCTTCCCTCCTGTGGTCAGACGTCAAACTGCACACATTCACTAAACACATGAAATCAGTCAGTGGGCGCCTGGTGAATCATTTACACTGCCGGTCAAAAGTTTGGAATAATTAAGACATTGTTTAATGTTTCTGAAAGAGTCTCTTCTGCTCATCAAAGCTGCATTATAAAATGCCACGTAATAAAGTCACAACATAATCAAACTTCCAAAATAGCACCGTTAGGACACTTTCATACTCATTTCTGCCTTTTGACTTTGTAATCTAGTTAAAAAAAACTCATAATGCCTGCCCTACTGAAAGACCAGGTTCAGGTAAAACACACTCACAAAGCCCACTCATGGTTTCCTGGACAGGTCATATAAGGTGTGTAAGCAGCGATGGACTGGATCTGCTTCATGAACTCATCACCGATCCTGCCATTGTCCTGAGTGAACACACACACACGCCAATCATTATATAATCAACACTGTAAGAGTCTCTGAAATAAGTGTCATTAATAACCTCATTCAGATATTAAAACCGATAAAAGGACAATTTTAACCGATAAAAGGACAATTTTAACCGATAAAAAGGTACATTTTAACCGTTAAAAAGACAATTTTCACCGATAAAAGAGGGCAATTTTCACCGATAAAATGACAATTTTAACCGATAAAAGGACAATTTTAACCGATAAAAAGGACAATTTTAACCGATAAAAGGACAATTTTAACCTATAAAAGGACAATTTTAACCTATAAAGAGGACAATTTTAACCGATTAAAGAGAAAATTTTAACCGATAAAAGGAAAATTTTAACCGATTAAAGGATAATTTTAACCGATTAAAGAGGGCAATTTTAACCGATTAAAGAGGGCAATTTTAACCGATAAAAATGACAATTTTAACCGATAAAAGAGACAATTTTAACCGATAAAAGACAATTTTAACCCGATAAAAGACAATTTTAACCGATTAAAAAAGACAATTTTAACCGATAAAAAGGACAATTTTAACCGACTAAAAGGACAATTTTAACCGACTAAAAGGACAATTTTAACCGACTAAAAGGACAATTTTAACCGACTAAAAGGACAATTTTAACCGATAAAAAGACAATTTTAACCGATAAAAAGACAATTTTAACCGATAAAAAAGACAATTTTAACCGATTAAAATGACAATTTTAACCGATAAAAGGCAATTTTAACCGATTAAAGGACAATTTTAACCGATTAAAAGGACAATTTTAACCGATAAAAAGACAATTTTAACCGACTAAAAGGACAATTTTAACCGATTAAAAGGACAATTTTAACCGATTAAAAGGACAATTTTAACCGATAAAAAGACAATTTTAACCGACTAAAAGGACAATTTTAACCGATAAAAAGGCAATTTTAACCGATAAAAAGGCAATTTTAACCGATAAAAAGACAGTTTTAACCGATAAAAGGACAATTTTAACCGATAAAAAGGCAATTTTAACCGATAAAAAGGACAATTCAAATCAGATGCATCTATTTTCCTGCCAGTGTGACACACCTTTATGTGCTATCGGAAATGTCCTACTTCCCAGTTCTGTAGTCGTAATAACTATTTACTATTATAGCTCATCGCATTCAAATTTTGACTTGAGAGGGAATTCATGTCCAAGTTTTTAAGATTCAAGATTCAAGAGTTTTATTTGTCACACACACAGTTATATACAGAATATACAACCGGCAGTGAAATGTAAACAGGTCCGCTCCATGGACAGTGCAAATTCACAGTTAAAAACACAAGGAGGAAATTATATAGAAATAGAATAAAAAAGTACTATATATATATATATATCTGTAGAATTATAAATAATCAAGTCAAGTAGAAGAAAAAGTAAAAATAAGAATAAAGAAGTGGAATAAAATAAGTGAAGTAAACTGTGCAGTGAGTAAACTGTAGACTTATAAATATGTGGTTAACAAATGTATAAGAGTATAATGTGCAAACAGGTTTATAACAGGTTGTTACACAGTAACAGCGAGAACAGAAAGTGCAGTGCAATGTCAAGGATACTAGGAAACTAGTATTTATGATCATTCCTATGGCACGTGAAGGGGGCATTACATAACCATAATTGAGCTGAAATCAGTGATTCTGGGAACACTGTGGTCGGGCCAAAGCAGAAGCGCTTGTTTGTGTAGTTTGTCTCGGATTACGATGCTATGGGAAACATTAGACTCATGTCAAAAGGACGCTGATCATCATTAACAGTTTGCTCACGACTCGATTTCGCTGATTCTTGTTCTTGTATTAAATATAGATGCCTTAAAGACACAGCAGCAAAAAATATATTTTTAAAGAGATCATCATTTGCCCTTGTGTTGTTTAAACATGTATGACTTTCTTTTAAGAAACAGTTTTTGTCCATACAATAAAATGTCAATGGGGTCCAACAGGTCTGAACGACAGGAATGAGTAAATGATGACAGAAAGATCATGTTCGGCTGAACTGTGCCTTTATTTGTCAGTGTCAAAGAGAGAACGGAAATGATCGCTGAAACTAAATGAGGAGGTTTTTGGTGCAAACAATAATCTTAAATAAAATGGCTTTAAAATGTAAGTATGGAAACTATGCAGATTTTATCTATGTGATTAGCATGTTGATGAACATCATGACTATTGATGAATGTGAACAAACGTCACATACAGCCCTGTGTGTGTGTGTGTGTGTGTGTGTGTGTGTGTGTGCGTGTGTGTGTGTGAGAGTGTGTGTGCGTGTGCGCGTGTGCGTGTGTGTGCGTGTGTGAGTGTGTGTGTGTTCTTACCTCGTCCAAATCATACGCAAAGTCCCCTGTGAAAACAATGACATGCTGTAATGCACTTTCAGCACATGCACAGGCTCAGACTCAGGTAATCACACGTGTGTGTGTGTGTGTGTGTGTGTGTGTGTAGGGATGTTGTGAGTCTCACCGATGTGCAAAATGACGTCGTACATGCCCATCTGCGTCTCCTTCTGCAGTCGACTCAGAGACTGAGGGTTTTCATTGCCCATGTCACCGAACAGAGCGAACCTGGGGCTGAAACTCACGCTTTCATTCAGAGCGGTGAAATAGAAGACATCGCTCCAGCCGGCGTCACTGCCGCAGTGATACACTGAAGCACACACACACACACACACACACACACACACACACACACACACACACACACACACACACACCGACTTCAACACTGACTTCACAAACCTTACAAGAAATCATTTAATTCTTAATTATAATAGAATAATTAATCATTTACAAATATATTATGATAAACAAGTTTTATTAGCATTTAATGATAACTTGATTGAAAAGCGTAAATAAATGAGTAGGGGAAAAATTATAATTAACAATATAAATACTTTCCAAATAATATTTGGACATATATAATATTAATTTTTCACAATATAAATTGGGCCTTTATACAAGAAACTAAATAGATGCCTCTTTTAAGAATGATCACATTTTATTAAAAATATATAAAATTAGATTACAATAGATAAATAAAAATTTTATTAAATGAAGCGAGCAAATAAATAAATAATGCATTTAAAAGTGCAGCGCTATAATGAGTAGAAAAAAATTAATAATATTAAATATTTTCCATTATATCATACAATTATAATATTCCATAATAAACATATTTATAATATAAAATTTCACATTCACAATATAAAATTATAGGAAGGGGATCCCTGCATAAAGAAAAAATATGTAAAAATTACAATAAAAATAGATAAAACATTATATATAAAAATGTTATTAAAATAAGTAAATAAATGAGAAAATAAATAATGCATCTAACAGCACAGTGCTGTAATGAGTATAAACAGTGCAATCATTAACTTCAGAGAAATATTCCAGAATCTAATTCTATAATAAATATGAGTCTTTTTACAAAAACTGAAATAGATTACTTTAAAATTTTAGGATGGAAATGTTTAATGAAATATATATTAAAATGAGATTACAATTAATAAATAAGGTTTAAAAAAATTATCAATACAATTATTAAAATAAGTAAATAAATTAATAAATAAACAGATAATGCATCTAATAGTACAGCACTGAAGAAAAAGTAGAGTAGAAAAAATATTCACTTATAATTATCAATTCATATTTTCCAAATAATATCCAGACATATTTATAATTTTTCTCGCATTCACAATGTAAATGAACAGGATAAGGGTTAGTTATGAGGGAAACAGTGTAAAAAATAAATAAAATATTTAAAAATTACATTAATGATATATAAAAATGTAAATAAATGAGCAAATAAATAAATAATGTATCTAACAATACAGTGTTATAATGTTTAGAAAATATTTAATAATTAACTTTATGAAATTTTTCCCATAATCTTAAGGCATATTTATATCATAAATATTAGTCTTTTATAAGAAACTACATAGAATGCTTTAAAATGTTAGGATGAAAATGTTTAGAGAAAAACTGTGTAAAAAAACAAATATTTATATTATATATATATATATATAAGAATTATGTTAAAAAAATCAATAAAGATGTGATTAAAATGAGTAAATAAATGATGCATCTAATATTACAGTCCTCTAATGACTAGAATTTTTTTAAATAATTATCAATTCATATTTTCCAAATAATATCTAGACATATTTATAATTTGTTTTCACATTCACAATGTAAAATTACAGGATAAGAGGTCCCTGCATAAGGAAAACAATAAAATAATAATCAACTTAACAGAAATATTTTCCAAATAATATTTAGACGATGAAACACTATGGGATGGGCGTCCCTCTTCAGGTAACGATGATTATATTTTAGGGGTCCATGGAAATGTTTAGAGAAAAACTGTGCACTAAAGAATCTGATTAAAATAAATAAAAACTGATACGAGTAGAAAATTTTTAAATATGTATAATTATGACTTAATATTATCCAGACACATTTATAGCGTTAATCCGTATGGATCACAGGGTTACAGCGTTAATCCGTATGATCACAGGGTTACAGCGTTAATCCGTATGATCACAGGGTTACAGCATTAATCCGTATGATCACAGGGTTACAGCGTTAATCCGTATGATCACAGGGTTACAGCGTTAATCCGTATGATCACAGGGTTACAGCGTTAATCTGTAGGGATCATAGGGTTACAGCGTTAATCCGTATGATCACAGGGTTACAGCGTTAATCTGTAGGGATCACAGGGTTACAGCGTTAATCCGTATGATCACAGGGTTACAGCGTTAATCCGTATGGATCACAGGGTTACAGCGTTAATCCGTATGATCAGAGGGTTACAGCATTAATCCGTATGGATCATAGGGTTACAGCGTTAATCCGTATGATCACAGGGTTACAGCGTTAATCTGTAGGGATCATAGGGTTACAGCGTTAATCCGTATGATCACAGGGTTACAGCGTTAATCTGTAGGGATCATAGGTTACAGCGTTAATCCGTATGATCACAGGGTTACAGCGTTAATCCGTATGATCACAGGGTTACAGCGTTAATCCGTATGATCACAGGGTTACAGCGTTAATCCGTATGATCACAGGGTTACAGCGTTAATCCGTATGATCACAGGGTTACAGCGTTAATCCGTAGGGATCATAGGGTTACAGCGTTAATCCGTATGATCACAGGGTTACAGCGTTAATCCGTAGGGATCATAGGGTTACAGCGTTAATCCGTATGATCACAGGGTTACAGCGTTAATCCGTATGATCACAGGGTTACAGCGTTAATCTGTATGATCACAGGGTTACAACGTTAATCCGTATGATCACAG
>CM031959.1:43061408-43093908 GCA_018749465.1 Paracanthobrama guichenoti | reverse complement strand
GCTGATGCTGTGGGTTTGTCTCGGGCTGCTGCCGTGTGTTCGGACTGAAGCGTCTCCTGCTGAAAACTTCCATCTGCTCGCACCAGAGGAACACAAACTCATCCTGAACCTCGGACAGAAAGGTCAGATCACCGTTTATCCTGCAGAGCTCGTGTGTCATCTGTGCTTAGAGTCAACACACTCATTCACCATCCGGACAACAACATGTTCTATGAACGTTTCGTTTACGCTCCCATTAAGTTATGAAAACGTTATTTCTGAATGTTTTAACATTGTTATGAACATTCCATTGTATCATTCATCAAACATTATGGGAACATTACTTTAGAATGTTCTCAGAGCGTTACTCTTGAATGTTCTCCGAGCGTTACTCTTGAATGTTCTCCGAGCGTTACTCTTGAATGTTCTCCGAGCGTTACTCTTGAATGTTCTCTGAGCGTTACTCTTGAATGTTCTCCGAGCGTTACTCTTGAATGTTCTCCGAGCGTTACTCTTGAATGTTCTCTGAGCGTTACTCTTGAATGTTCTCTGAGCGTTACTCTTGAATGTTCTCCAGCGCTCTTTGAGTGTTCTCTGAGCGTTACTCTTGAATGTTCTCCGAGCTCGCACTCTTGAATGTTCTCTGAGCGTTGCTCTTGAATGTTCTCTGAGCGTTACTCTTGAATGTCCTCTGAGCGTTACTCTTGAATGTTCTCGGAGCGTTACTTTGAATGTTCTCGGAGCGCTACTCTTGAATGTTCTCGGAGCGTTACTTTGAATGTTCTCGGAGCGTTACTCTTGAATGTTCTCGAGCGTTACTCTTGAGTGCTCTCGGAGCGTTACTTTGAATGTTCTCGTAGCGTTACTCTTGAGTGTTCTCGGAGCGTTACTCTTGAGTGTTCTCGGAGCGTTACTCTTGAATTTTCACTGAGCGTTACTCTTGACTGTTCTCGGGCGTTACTCTTGAATGTTCTCGAGCGTTACTCTTGAATGTTCACTGAGCGCTACTTCTTGAATGTTCTCGAGCGTTACTCTTGAATGTTCTCTGAGCGCTACTTTTGAACGTTCTCGAGCGCTACTCTTGAATGTTCTCGGAGCGTTACTTTTGAATGTCCTCTGAGCGCTACTCTTGAATGTTCTCGGAGCGTTACTCTTGAATGTTCTCGGAGCGTTACTTTTGAATGTCCTCTGAGCGTTACTCTTGAATGTTCTCGGAGCGTTACTTTGAATGTTCTCGGAGCGTTACTCTTGAATGTTCTCGGAGCGTTACTTTGAATGTTCTCGGAGCGTTACTCTTGAATGTTCTCGGAGCGTTACTCTTGAGTGTTCTCGGAGCGTTACTCTTGAATTTTCACTGAGCGTTACTCTTGAATGTTCTCGGAGCGTTACTCTTGAATGTTCACTGAGCGTTACTCTTGAATGTTCTCGAGCGCACTTTGAATGTTCTCTGAGCGCTACTCTTGAACGCTCTCGAGCGTTACTCTTGAATGTTCTCGAGCGCTACTTTTGAATGTCCTCTGAGCGTTACTCTTGAATGTTCTCGGAGCGTTACTCTTGAATGTTCTCGGAGCGTTACTCTTGAATTTTCACTGAGCGTTACTCTTGAATGTTCTCGGAGCGTTACTCTTGAATGTTCACTGAGCGTTACTCTTGAATGTTCTCGGAGCGTTACTCTTGAATGTTCTCTGAGCGTTACTCTTGAACGTTCTCGGAGCGTTACTCTTGAACGTTCTCGGAGCGTTACTCTTGAGCGTTCTCCGAGCGTTACTCTTGAGCATTCTCCGAGCGTTACTCTTGAGCGTTACTCTTGAGCGCGTTCTCCGAGCGTTACTCTTGAGCGTTCAACGAGCATTACTCTTGAGCGTTCAACGAGCGTTACTCTTGAGCATTCTCCGAGCGTTACTCTTGAGTGTTCTCCGAGCGTTACTCTTGAGTGTTCTCCGAGTGTTACTCTTGAATGTTCTCTGAGCGTTACTTTTGAATGTTCACTGAATGTTACTCTTGAATGTTCTCTGAGCGTTACTCTTGAGTGTTCTCCGAGCGTTACTCTTGAATGTTCACTGAATGTTACTCTTGAATGTTCACTGAATGTTACTCTTGAATGTTCTCTGAGCGTTACTCTTGAATGTTCTCGGAGCGTTACTTTTGAATGTCCTCTGAGCGTTACTCTTGAATGTTCTCGGAGCGTTACTTTGAATGTTCTCTGAGCGTTACTCTTGAATGTTCTCTGAGCGTTACTTTGAATGTTCTCGGAGCGTTACTCTTGAATGTTCTCTGAGCGTTACTCTTGAGTGCTCTCGGAGCGTTACTCTTGAATTTTCACTGAGCGTTACTCTTGAATGTTCTCCGAGCGTTACTCTTGTTACTCTTGAATGTTCTTTGAATAATTTGTCATTATATACGTTTATATACGTTTTTCTGATATACATTTACATTTATACATTATATCTGATATACATTTACATTCTGATATACATTCTGATATACATTTACATTTACATTTATACATTTGCTTTTATCCAAAGAGACTTACATTGCATTCAAGGTACACATTTTTACATTTTGTCAGTTCTTGCTTTCCCTGGGAATCGAACCCATGACCTTGGGATTGCTAGCGCCACGCTCTTATTGTTTGAGCTACAGGAAAGCTGATATAGAAATATTAGTTTGTTTGAGTGAATTTACGGTAGTTTTCATAACTTCACTACACTAACCCATTCTGACATTTGACCCATCGGAGCAGAGGTTAAAGGTCAGCAGGACTCAGGGTGTGTTGCTATAATAAAGACTAATAACATCAGGTTAACAAACACTAGAGATAATGACTTCTGATTAATGACAGAGAGAGACTGATGAATTTACATTTCACTGCCGGTTGTATATTCTGTATATAACTGTGTATGTGACAAATAAAACTCAGTCAATCACTATCACTATCACTATCTCTCTCTCTCTCTCTCTCTCTCTTTCACACACACACACACACACACACACACACACACACACACACACACACAGACGTTAAACGTTATTTCAGCTTTATCTCCAAAAACGCTTTGTAATACCTATGTTTTGTAATGCTTGTAATTGTATTTAGTTATGATGAACTGATCATGATGAATGAATGTCATTCTGATGAGAGTGTGTGTGTGTGTGTGTGTGTGTGTGTGTGTGTGTGTGTGTGTGATCTCTCAGAGATTCCCCGGGACTGTCATGAGCTGTGGCAGAGCGCTGGCGGTCAGGCGCGGGACGGCCTTTACCTGATCCGGCCCGGAGACTCGCCCATCGCCGTCTACTGCGCCATGAGCGAGGGCGGATGGACGGTGGTCCAGCACATCACGGTCAATGGCAGCGTGGACTTCGACCGCAGCTGGGACGAGTACAAGCGCGGCTTCGGATCCCTGACCGGAAACCACTGGCTGGGCAACGAGCACCTGCACCGGCTCACCGGCGGACCAGTGCGCTACAAGCTCGCCGTCAAGCTGGTGGACAAGGACGCGCTGACCAAGACGGGCGAGTACGACCCGGTGCTGGTGGAGGGTGAGGACGCCCAGTACCGCCTGCGTCTGGGTCTGTTCCAGGGCACAGCGGCGGACGCCCTCACGCTGGACACCGAGAACTACCTTCACGACAACCAGCGCTTCACCACCAGAGACCGCGACAATGACAACTACTTCCAGAACTGCGCCAAGCTGGAGTTCCAGGGTGTGGCGGGCGGCGGCTGGTGGTATGACGCGTGTGCCGGCGCGAACCTCAACCGCAGGAACGTCATCTACTGGCAGAAAGACTGCAACAAAGAGCACCTCTGCAAATACGCCTGGATGATGGTGAGACCTTCAGAGCAGGTCAAGGTCATTCACTCTGGAGACTGTGCCAGGGACGAACTCTGATCATCCTTTAATCGGCCTCACCTTGGGTCATTTTGACCCCAAATTCATATTTTAAAAAATCTAGTGTTCATTGGAGTGGTCCAAGACCTCAGGACTTTTGTCGCATTTGAACCACGAATACACACAAAAATTTGACTTGATTCGAGGAGTTTATGTGATTGTAATAAAAAAAGTAACAAATCCTTCCCTCGCGGGTCAATTTGACCCCCTTAGAAATGCTTCAGTATACACAGAAAACCTCAAAATTGAAACTAAAAATGCTAAAACTTTACCAAAAATGATTTTATAATGTGTCTCTGAATTTATTCTGAAGAGAAACTGACTTTAGGACCCAGCGGAACAGCTCATTTGCTCCATATAGAGGCCATCTAGTGGCAAGAGTCATGAAATATCATGCTATATTATTATTTTTCCACAAGCGATCACCCAGTGTGAGAGATTTTGAGCTGATTTGAGCTGGTTATGCATGTATTGAGAGCTATTTTGAATTTAAGTTGAAAGAAATTATAGTATTTATTGAATCTAATAATTTAAAGGTAAATAAAAAAAAATAAAAATATCTAATCTTTCTGGACAAAAAAAAAAAAAAAAAAACCTGTGAGGGAAGGATTTGTTACAAGAAGCTAAATCTTGCTTTGGGCGAACAGAATTTGGTGATGTTTTTGCTTAAACCAACAACAAATATCTGCCAATAATAATCAGAATCAAAAGGAAAACAGGATTATTTGGTTCCACTTTATTTTAGGGTGTCTGTGTTACAGCGTAACTATACATTTAAGTACTGAGTAGTAATAATTAACTACATGTACTTACTGTAGGGTTAGGGGTTGGCTGCATGTACAATTCAATTTTTAAGTACAGTCAACTTGGATGTTTAAGTAATTTCAACTTAAACGACATTAAACTGACTTAAAAAATACCTTGTAACCTAAAAAAGTTGAAAAGTGCATAATTTATTTTGATGAGTTAAAGCAATGTACAAACATATGTTGTCATAACTTATTAATCATAGTTTTTTACAGTGTAATTTATAGTCATTACTACAAAATCTATAAAAATAGGGCACAATGTACTGTATTCATTTGATGGAATTTTCCGTATATATATTTTTTACAGGTGTTTTACCTGTATTTCGAATTTTGAACTTTATTTCATTCTATGTTTACTGTTAACGGAAATATCCGACTACTTGATTTTTTACAGTGTACGTTACATGTGTAACAAGGACACTGTCAAATAAAGCGTTACCGATTATTGTTCTGACCCCACACAACATTTACAGTATTCTGTTAGATTTCTCTGAAATCAAGATGTTAATTCTCGTCGTTTTGCTTCGGAAACGAATACATCTTGTTTTAAGGATGATTTCAAAGGAGAAATCAAGAAAAAAAAATGAGTGAGATGTGATTTTTTTTCAGGGTAGGGATGAATTATTAACCCATTCAACACATTCTTTTTTATTCAATAAACATTTAAACGTCAGATTTATTTGTACTGAAGAGTGCAAAACGTCTCATAAAACTGATCACACACACGATTACAGGGAACGAACAGACCAAAGACACACTGCAGGTTACAGTGTTTCCGTCTTGTTTTCCAGCACAAATATCTCAACATTCATAAATCAATACACATTTACTGGAGAAGAGAAATGTCTGAAGATATCAAGCCTTTGTGCTTAAAACGAGAACGAATAATCTTGTTTTCCCTTTGAATTAAGTTGATTTTTCTGACCAAACTCACTTCATTTCTCTTCTCCAGTTAATGTCTTGGTTTATGAATAAGAGACCAGGACAGAAACACTGAAGTTTTAGCAGTGCGGTTTCAATCCACCAAGCAATAAAGCCAATGAAAATATAAAGTTCTGAATGTTTGTTCACCTTCATTGAGTTGTTTACGGCACATCTACAGACAGAAATCACACACTGTTTGTTTCCTGAAATCCCTGCATCTTCAGCTCCTGCCGTCTGAGTTTCCTATAGTGGCACAGTAAGGCATCTGAAGTGGGTACAATCGACATCAAGTCTTTGACGTGCACAACATGAGCCCTTATTAACACTGTGATGGTATAACATGAATCAGATCATCACTGATGGTGTTTGTTCTGCACTCGTCAAACTCCATCAACACCAGCATATTCTGACCTCTGGATCTACATCGTCCCTCATATTTGATTCATTTCCATAAAGGATCAATGTTGTGAAAGACATCTGAACATCACACACTGCTGCTTTAAAGAGTCAGGACAGAGTTAAAGGAGAAGTTCTCACATAAATACTCATGAAAATATTAAAGGGCTCTTCTCAGCCATGGGAAAGATTTACAGGAGACGTAGAGACTCACATGGGCCAGTTTTATGGGACTTTTTTTATGGGGTGAACTAATCTACCGGTCAAACGTTTGAATAATTAAGATTTCTGTTTCTGAGAGTCTCTTCTGCTCATGAATCTGCTCATAACTCCAGTAGATCAGTGTAATACTCCTCCAGTGTAGATCAGCTGTTCTCTGTGTGAATATACAGTAAAGTGTGATTTATTCCTGTGATCAAAGCTGAATTTATCATCATTACTCCAGTCTTCAGTGTCACATGATCCTTCACTGATCATTCTCAGATGAGGATCTGATGCTCAACACACATTTATGATTATTATCAGTGTTCATGCTCATGAATCTGCTCATAACTCCAGTAGATCAGTGTAATACTCCTCCAGTGTAGATCAGCTGTTCTCTGTGTGAATATACAGTAAAGTGTGATTTATTCCTGAGTTTATCATCATTACTCCAGTCTTCAGTGTCACATGATCCTTCACTGATCACTCTCAGATTAAGATTTAGGTTTGTAATATATTAACATTTAAATGTTTAGAATTAGTTAGGTCATTTAAAAAAGAGAGAGAGAGAGAAATTAATAATTTTATTCATCAAGGACACATTAAAGGGAACCTATTATGCAAAATTTTCGGACTCCCCTATTATCATAGACCCCACCCACGACTGCTGACGGACTCCTCTTATTAGCATAGACCCCACCCACGACTGCTGACAGACTCCGTCCTATTATCATAGACCCCGCCCACGACTGCTGACAGACTCCATCCTATTATCATAGACCCCACCCACGACTGCTGACGGACTCCCCCTATTAGCATAGACCCCACTCACGACTGCTGACAGACTCCGTCCTATTATCATAGACCCCGCCCACGACTGCTGACAGACTCCCCCTATTAGCATAGACCCCACCCACGACTGCTGACAGACTCCGCCCCTATTATCATAGACCCGCCCACGACTGCTGACAGACTCCATCCTATTATCATAGACCCCACCCACGACTGCTGACGGACTCCCCCTATTAGCATAGACCCCACCCACGACTGCTGACAGACTCCGTCCTATTATCATAGACCCCGCCCACGACTGCTGACAGACTCCATCCTATTATCATAGACCCCACCCACGACTGCTGACGGACTCCCCCTATTAGCATAGACCCCACCCACGACTGCTGACAGACTCCGTCCTATTATCATAGACCCCGCCCACGACTGCTGACAGACTCCCCCTATTAGCATAGACCCCACCCACGACTGCTGACAGACTCCGTCCTATTATCATAGACCCCACCCACGACTGCTGGCGGACTCCCCTATTATCGTGAGACCCCACCCACGACTGCTGACAGACTCCGTCCTATTATCATAGACCCCACCCACGACTGCTGACGGACTCCCCCTATTATCGTAGACCCCACCCACGACTGCTGACAGACTCCATCCTATTATCATAGACCCCGCCCACGACTGCTGACAGACAGAGAATGTAATATTTACTCACGGGACGCTTCCTCTGACACACATGCGTGAAAACAACATCCACTCAAAAATGGACATTTACAACATGATACTGTGGGGTATTTTGAGCTGAAACTTGAACACACACACTGGGCATAATAGGTTGCCTTTAAACTCATCAAAAGCGACAGTAAAAGATTCCATTTCAAATAAATGCTGCTATTTTCTTTTGAACTTTCATTCATCAAAGAATCCTGAAAAATAAATGCATCACTGTTTCCATCTCTGATAATAATCATAAATGTGTGTTGATCATCAGATCCTCATCTGAGAATGATCAGTGAAGGATCATGTGACACTGAAGACTGGAGTAATGATGATAAACTCAGCTTTGATCACAGGAATAAATCACACTTTACTATATATTCACACAGAGAACAGCTGATCTACACTGGAGGAGTATTACACTGATCTACTGGAGTTATGAGCAGATTCATGAGCAGAAGACACTCTCTCAGAAACAGAGTAAAACAGTCCTCCTGTGACTGTAATGTAAAGTTCAGTGCCAGATGGCTCTCGGGCGTCTCAGGCGAGTCTGCCGCCGGCTGCTGGGTTCTGTCCGCACCAGTACAGCTTCTCCTCCACCCGCTTTTTCCTCCACTGGCAGAGCAGCAACATGCGGAAGGTCTTCTGGAAGGTTTTGTTGCAGAGTGCGTAACACATGGGGTTGACGGTGCTGTTGACGTAACACAGCCAGTATCCCAGATGCCAGAGCGAGAGCGGGATGCAGTCGGAGCAGAAGGTGGACACGAGCACCATGATGTTGTAGGGCGTCCAGGTGAGGATGAAGGCCAGCAGGATGGCGCTCAGAGTCTGGGCCGCCTTCTTCTCTTTGATCAGGACCATCCTCTTCCTCTTGGTAATCTGGCTTTTTAGTGTGCCATCAGCGGGTTTGGAAGAAGACGAGGAGGAGGGTGCGTTCACAGACTCAGCAGACGAGAAGGACGAGGGTTTGGCGTCTCCGTTGGTGTTCTTTAGCGGACCGGACGCCGGTTTGAACTTGTATGAGACGCACTTCTTGCTCCTCATAGGGCTTGCTCTGAAGTAGTTCTGCTCCTCGCTGTCGAGCTTGCGTCTGCTTGCCTGGAAGACGGCGGGAGACGTGGAGCGCTCCTCGTCCTCGGAGGAGGCGTAGCTGTTGAAGTCGACGGGTTTGGGAGCGTCACTTCGCTCTCTTTCGCTTGTGTGCTTGCAGCCGAAACACGAGCGGATGGTTTGAGGCTCGCCGCTGGAGTCTGACGAAGAGTTGACGCCTTGAAGCTCGGCGAGGTCTTTGGTGCGTCTCTCGGTTTCCTTGTATATCCGGCAGTAGAGGATGGTCATGACAGACACAGGGATGTAGAACGCTGCAATCGCCGTCCCGAAAGTGATCACAGGCTCGGAGAAGAACTGGATCTGACACTGTCGTTCGGGAACCGTCCGCTTTCCAACGAAATACTGCCAGCACAGGATCGGCGGCGCCCAGAGGACGAAGGACACGAGCCAAGCCAGACCTATCATGACGGCCGCCGCCTCGGCGTGCGTTTGGCTCGATACGTCAGCGGTCGGGTGATGGAGAAGTACCGGTCGAAACTAATGACCAGCAAGTTCATCACAGAGGCGTTACTGGCCACATAATCCAGCGCCAGCCACAAGTCACAGGCCAGACTGCCGAGCGCCCAGTAGCCCATCAGGATGTAGGAGGTGTAGAGGTTCATGGAGAAGACGCCGATGATCAGGTCAGCAAAGGCCAGGCTCAGCAGGTAGTAGTTGTTGACCGTCTTCAGCTGGCTGTTCACCTTGAAGGACAGCATCACCAGGACGTTCCCGATGATCGTGACGAGGCTCACGACGGCGGACACGCTGGCGATGGTCACCACTTCCCACAGGCTGTGTGTGAGCAGGACGTCTGAGGCGTTGGCGCTGATGTTCTCGCCGCTCATGATGATCGCAGCGGGTCGATCCTCCATTCACACACTGGTCAGCACGGCCATCTCCTGCAGACACACACACAATGACTTCGGATGAGGAAATGTCTAAATACACACCTGAATGCATACTGAAGAGAAAAACTGACTTTAGGACCCAGCGGAACGGCTCATTTGCTCCATATAGAGATATAAGGCCACACTGCAAAAAATTAATTGATGATTTACCATCACAACTTTTTATATTTTGTCAAATCAACTTAGATAATGAATGTTATTCCTATAATATTTATTAAACCAGCCTCCTTCATTGTATTAACTCAGATTTTTAATTTCAATGAACTCAATTTTAAGGCAAGCAGGTAACTTACTTTTTAAGTTTAACCAATATTGTTTTACAGTAGAGTCATTAAATATCATGTCATATTACTTCTGTCAGAGGTCAGCAGAGACAAGTTTCCATGTTATGGAGTTATTTTGTATTTAAGTAAAAGAATGTGAAGAATATGGTTATTTATATTAAAATTATTAATAATATCTACTCATTTAGAGCTAAATAAAATACAAACTAACAAAATATCTAAAAAAATAAATAAATAAAAATATAAATCTTTTTTTTTTTTTTTAAATGTAATGACCAAAAAATTAATAAGTATAATTTTAGGGCTTTGGGTCATTTTGAGCCGCAAGGGAAGGATTTGTTACAGGGACAGGATTGAAATAAAGCTGAAATAAAATAAAATATTAAATAAATAACTTGAAATGTTGCATGTCTAATGGTAAAGGAATAAAAACTGAAATAAAAATAAACCTAAATAGTCTTTGTATTTAAACCAGGGTTATCATCGTCAACTAAAACTAGCAAAACTTTTTGTTAATTGAAATAAAACTGAAATAAAATCAAATATTAGATTAAAAAAACTTAAACCAAACAAAAATATAAATGTTGCACTAAACTGGAAATAAATAAAAACCGAAACTGAAATAAAAATAAAGTCTGGACATTTAATCCAGGGTTATTATCGTCAACTAAAACAAACAATAAACAAATAAATAAAGATGAAATAAAATTAAATAAAAACTGAAATAAAAACAAAACTATTTAATCCAGGTTATTATCACCAGCTACAATGACCAAAACATTTTAAAGTGATATAAATCTGAAATAATATCAAATATTAGATGAAAAACTCGCTGATGTAAGTTTGGCAATAAATAATATCTGACTGAAAATAAATACTAACAATTCAATTGAAATTAAAATGAAAACAGAATATGTAAAAACAAAAGAAAATTCAGAACATTAATACAAACTATAACTTACATAACCCTGGTTTAATAAAACGATCATGTATTTTTTAGATAGTTGTCAGAAATAATATCTGAATATGACATCCAGAAGAGATTGTGTTTGTAAGAAAGCAAATGTCCTATCTCTAAACTCAACCAAAATGTTTTAAAAGAAGTTTATTAGTAGTATTGAAGGTTCATTCATTTACTTCATCATAGAATATCATAATCATAATCATCTAAAAAATTAGATGAGAGCATCTAAGATTAAACGTTATTGTCATTATAAAGTCATTTCTGGAAGAAGCACATCTCATTTGTGAGTGAATGTGTGCCGTGGTTCAGTGGTCATCGCTGATGCTCCTCTAGAGGGCAGAACTGATCCAGAGCCTCCTCACTGAACGGGTCACTAGTGCTGTCCCGGGGTCAGCTGCAGTCTGACCTGCTGTTAGTCATGGCTAATCCTCAGTAAAACACACCAGAGTCCAGATCACTGTGGTCAGCTGAAGCACACGTGGACAGCTGACGGACGGCACACGTATGATGTGTCCGTGGCTTTTTGTTTCCAGGGAAACGGCGGAGTGATTTCTTTTGAATGATAAAGCCAACATCATCCGAGGCTGAAGACAAACCAAACAAACACTTGAGGACGAGCGCGGGCGGCATGCGCCTTCTGGATGTGTTTAACGTGACACACACACACACACACACGCGAGAAAAGAGCACATTGTATGTGAAAAGCAACATCCACAAGAATAATAACCATTTGCTTTGAGTGATACATTCATACAAAATACTGTGACAATGTAGCAGGTGAAGCACAAAAGCACAAGCTCTTACGTGGGTGAAGCCACACAACGCACGGGAAGTTTATATCAGACCTGCCGAAAACTGATGCTCTGTGTATTCTGACAGCTTTCTATCAGAACCAGCATTAACTTCTTGAGCAGTTTGAGCTCCAGTAGCTCGTCTGTTTGATCGGACCACACGGGCCAGCCTTCGCTCCCCACGTGCATCAATGAGCCTTGGCCGCCCATGACCCTGTGTCCGGTTCTCCACTGTTCCTTCCTTGGAGCACTTTTGATAGATCCTGACCACTGCAGACCGGGAACACCCCACAAGAGCTGCAGTTCTGGAGATGCTCTGACCCAGTCGTCTAGCCATCACAATCTGGCCCTTGTCAAACTCGCTCAAATCCTTACGCTTGCCCATTTTTCCTGCTTCTAACACATCAACTCTGAGGACAAAATGTTCACTTGCTGCCTAATATATCCCACCCACTAACAGGAGCCGTGAGGAAGAGATCATCAGTGTTATTCACTGGTCATAATGTTATGCCTGATCGGTGTAAATAATGTTTTTGTGCTAACATTTTGAGAACATTATTAAAGACCAGACGAGCGTTCTATTAACGCTACAGGAAGAATGTTTGTTCATAACATTGAGAGAACCTTGAGAGAACGTTCCCTGTTAGCTGGGATGTCATAAGTCATAAGTATTAACCCTTTCTTCTGAATAACTGATCAAATTTTAAATGGGTTTTATGTTGTCATTTTTCATGGATTATGTTTTTTTTTTTATTGCCAGTGTGTGAACAGCTTGTAATGAACCTTAAAAACGAGACCTTCTCCGACTTCCTGTGTTGTCTGAAAGCCTGTAGATTGATTTTTATGTGAAGGGCTTGTTTTGGTTTCACCGGGAAAATCAAAGCATGTGACGTTTACACTCCCGAGAGCTTCTCATCCGCTCAATGACACATGACACTAATGAATAAATGCTTATACAATGTTCAGAGTAAATCCGGAAGAGCCATTCATGTACGGTACGGTAATGCACACAAACGGGATTCATTCAAACTATCAGATCTATATAGTCTATAGTATCAAATATACTTTATAATCAAGCTAACATAACAGTGTGATTTTAATGACCTCATCGGTGGAGCTGCTGCAAACATATCCACATCACTATGATCAGATGCTTTCTGAACTGATGTTTTCTCATTTCTGTTGTGTTTGTTATTGAGAGGAAAGCGTGCAGCACATATTCACATGTTCATCTAAACGTCGCTCTCAGCAGCGCAGAGATGTTCGTTATATCGCTGCAAAGATATTTCCTTCTAAGCGAAGAACAAAAAGACCTTCGCCGTGAGTATATCAGAATCAGTCTCTTGTGCGGCTGCAGTTCACTGAACGGCCACCGGCGGCGCTATACGTGTAATTCTGCGTCTCAAGTAAGCGTGTCTTGATTTAAGAATGTTTAGATATTGTGCTGGAAAACAAGAACATGGGGAAGAACATCACTGGCTCTGAGCACCATCTAATCCCGGACAGATATTCAGAGTTAACTTTGAGATGTTTAATAGCAAACAGCTCACGCAGCCGATGACTCTTCACTCGCTCATTATGTTATTGACATCATCATTGCTGGAAATACACACTGAATCACTGTATTGCTCAGTGACTTTATACATCCACTAAAATCACCAGCTGATCCAAACAACATGATGAAGATTTTTTTTGGAGCCGCTTTGAATCTGAGTGATAAAAGCAGAAAGATCTGGTATCTTGTGTTTTTCTGGTGTGAAGGCGGCATGTGGTGGGCAGATTTCTAAGGAAGCAGATGAATAAATGATGACTGTATTATTGACGGATGGTCTGATCTTACTGTCGCTCACAAACACTTCATTCTGATGAGCATTGAACTCACAGGAGAACAGGACCGATGCTTTAACTAATGGATATTCATTACATTAAGAAATGCAAACATGTTTTCTGCAATGTTGTTTAAATACACAAATTACACATTATCTAATTAAATATGCATGCACGCATGCATTTTCAGATTGATTCTGAAAATCAATAATCATATCGGATGATTCACCCAAATCATGATGCAGCTCAGAGAATAAACTGACCTAGATCACAAACTGAAATATCGGTCAAATGAGGATCAGTTTATCTGGAAAAACTACACGAAAACATCCAGTAAGTGACTTCTTCAGATCATCTGAAACTGAGCTTCAACTAACTAAACCTACTAGATGTTTATTACTCTTTACAGCAAGAACAAACGATGTAGGAAATGGATTAAGAAAAAAAGGAAAGGTAACACTTTACAGTGTCCTTGCTACATGTATTAACCATAGTAATAACAGTAAATTATGCATAATTACATGCATCTAACCCTAAACCAAACCCTATGGAAAGTACATGTTGTTAATTAATATTACTCCATACTTAAATATATAATTACACTGGAACAATGACACCTTAAAATAAAGTGTAACCGAAATACAGAATACAGAAACCCACCACAAAATCAAAATCAAAAGGTAATTGCGACTTTATATCTCGTAATTCTGACATTTTTTCTCTGAATTGTGAGATATAAACTCGCAATAGACTGGAAAAAAATCAGAATTGAGATAAAAACTTTTGATGACTTTTATTGTTTTATTTTCTGTCAGAAACAAGCTTCCATATAAACAGCTGTTGTGAATCATGACTTCTACTTTTGAGTCGGATCTGCTAATGACCTCTGAGACTCTCCGTCCTCACAGTGTTTTTCTGTCTCACGTCACATTCCAGTGAGCCTCAGCTGTGTGTGTGTGTGTGTGTGTGTGCGGTGATCTGACCCGTGTCTAATGTCCCTGCAGTTCTGCTGCGACTGACAAACTTCCTCCAGCGGTGAGTTTGTGTTTGAGTCTCAGGTGAAACTGCAGACGCCAGAAAATCCTGCAACTCGCCTATCATTCAGTTCACTTATGTGCAACGCACTGCAAAAACTGAAATCCTCAGTGTTTTTGGTAGGAGAAACAAATGACAGACGCAGTGGGTGTGGCGTCAGGCCTCGGAGAGGCTTTATTTAACAAAAAATAAAATAAAAAATTGTCCAAAAAGGAAATTAAGTGTCCAAGGTGGAAAAGTGTCCCAGGGGGGCAGCAGCTCATCTTCCCTGAGGCTGTGGCGAGAGTAACCTGTCGGGTTAAAAAAGTGCTTTCCATCCGGACCATGCTCCCCTCCCTGGAGCCTTGAGGACACCAGCGTGCACAGGGAGAAGAGACCAGTCTGTCGAGGAGAGGCACACTCGGTATTTAATTTTAGGGACTGTGAAGAGGCTCCATTAGATGTAGGTATGCCTCATCACACCTTGTCGGGAACCTGGAGAAGTAGTTCTGGGAATAGTTCACCCATAAATTAATATTCTGCTATTAATTACTCACCCTCATGTCGTTGCACACCTGTAAGACTTTTGTTCATCTGAGCTAGTTCTGTACTCTCCACTGACAATCCACACAACTACCACTTTGACGCTTCAAAAAGTTCATAAAGAGATTGTAAGTAGTCCAACTAGTCCAAATTTTAGGAAGAGACTTGATCACATTTTATGATAAACAGGTTTAATTTAGGCTTTTTTTCACATTTAAACTTTGATCAGCGGACATAAACAGAAGCTCAACTGAACCTGCTTGATGAGCGAGAACAAACCTCATTGGCTCCTGCTGAAGCTCAAACGTGCTGCGTAACACGAGAATGAACCTCATTGGTTCTTGAGAAGCTCAAACGTGATGCGTAACATGAGAATGAACCTCATTGGCTCTTGAGGAAGCTCAAACGTGCTGCGTAACACGAGAATGAACCTCATTGGTTCTTGAGAAGCTCAAACGTGATGCGTAACACGAGAATGAACCTCATTGGCTCTTGAGGAAGCTCAGACGTGCTGTGTAACACGAGAATGAACCTCATTGGCTCTCGCTGAAGCTCAAACGTGCTGCGTAACACGAGAATGAACCTCATTGGCTCTCGCTGAAGCTCAAACGTGCTGCGTAACACAGAATGAACCTCATTGGCTCTTGAGGAAGCTCAAACGTGCTGCGTAACACGAGAACGAACCTCATTGGTTCTTGAGGAAGCTCAGACGTGCTGCGTAACACGAGAATGAACCTCATTGGTTCCTGCTGAAGCTCAAACATGCTGCATGACACGAGAATGAACCTCATTGGTTCTTGAGGAAGCTCAGACGTGCTGCGTAACACGAGAATGAACCTCATTGGTTCCTGCTGAAGCTCAAACGTGCTGTGTAACACGAGAATGAACCTCATTGGCTCTCGTTGAAGCTCAAACGTGCTGCGTAACACGAGAATGAACCTCATTGGCTCTCGTTGAAGCTCAAACGTGCTGCGTTACACGAGAATGAACCTCATTGGCTCTTGCTGAAGCTCAAACGTGCTGCGTAACACAGAATGAACCTCATTGGCTCTTGCTGAAGCTCAAACGTGCTGCGTAACACGAGAATGAACCTCATTGGTTCTTGAGGAAGCTCAGACGTGCTGCGTAACACGAGAATGAACCTCATTGGCTCTTGCTGAAGCTCAAACGTGCTGCGTAACACGAGAATGAACCTCATTGGCTCTCGTTGAAGCTCAAATGTGCTGCGTAACACAGAATGAACCTCATTGGCTCTTGCTGAAGCTCAAATGTGCTGCGTAACACGAGAATGAACCTCATTGGCTCCTGCTGAAGCTCAAACATGCTGCATGACACGAGAATGAACCTCATTGGTTCTTGAGGAAGCTCAGACGTGCTGCGTAACACGAGAATGAACCTCATTGGTTCCTGCTGAAGCTCAAACATGCTGCATGACACGAGAATGAACCTCATTGGTTCTTGAGGAAGCTCAGACGTGCTGCGTAACACGAGAATGAACCTCATTGGTTCCTGCTGAAGCTCAAACGTGCTGCGTAACACGAGAATGAACCTCATTGGCTCTCGTTGAAGCTCAAACGTGCTGCGTAACACGAGAATGAACCTCATTGGCTCTTGCTGAAGCTCAAACGTGCTGCGTAACACGAGAATGAACCTCATTGGCTCTCGTTGAAGCTCAAACGTGCTGCGTAACACGAGAATGAACCTCATTGGCTCTCGTTGAAGCTCAAACGTGCTGCGTAACACGAGAATGAACCTCATTGGCTCTTGCTGAAGCTCAAACGTGCTGCGTAACACGAGAATGAACCTCATTGGTTCTTGAGGAAGCTCAGACGTGCTGCGTAACACGAGAATGAACCTCATTGGCTCTCGTTGAAGCTCAAATGTGCTGCGTAACACAGAATGAACCTCATTGGCTCTTGCTGAAGCTCAAATGTGCTGCGTAACACGAGAATGAACCTCATTGGCTCCTGCTGAAGCTCAAACGTGCTGCGTAACACAGAATGAACCTCATTGGTTCTTGAGGAAGCTCAAACGTGCTGCGTAACACAGAATGAACCTCATTGGTTCTTGAGGATGCTCAAACGTGCTGCGTAACACAGAATGAACCTCATTGGTTCTTGAGGAAGCTTAAACATGCTGCATAACATGAGAACCCACCCAACCCGTGTATGTGGGGACCACATGGGTTAAACATGGGCTACAGGGGTATAGAGTGGGCATGGGCTCAAAATGGGCATCTTATCTGGGGCCCACTTGGTTCAACTAAGTAGGTCCCACATGGGCAAACCCAGCTGGGCTTCGTTAGTTTAGCTGTGTGCTTAGGGTCATTGTCTTGTTGGAAGGTGAACCTTTGGCCAAGTCTGAGGTCTTGAGCACTCTGGAGAAGGTTTCCCTCGATTGCAACCAGTCGTCCTGTCCCTGCAGCTGAAAAACAACCCCACAGCATGATGCTGCCACCACCATGCTTCACTGTTGGGAGTGTATTGGACAGGTGATGAGCAGTGCCTGGTTTTCTCCACACATACCGCTTAGAATTAAGGCCAAAAAGTTCTATCTTGGTCTCATCAGACCCGAGAATCTTATTTCTCAGCATCTTGGAGTCCTTCAGGTGTTTTTTAGCAAACTCCATGCAGGCTTTCATGTGTCTTGCACTGAGGAGAGGCTTCCGTCGGGCCACTCTGCCATAAAGCCCGACTGGTGGAGGGCTGCAGTGATGGTTGACTTTCTACAACTTTCTCCCATCTCCCGACTGCATCTCTGGAGCTCAGCCACAGTGATCTTTGGGTTTCTTCTTTACCTCTCTCACCAAGGCTCTTCTCCCCCGATAGGTCAGTTTGGCCGGACAGCCAGCTCTAGGAAGGGTTTTGGTCATCCCAAACGTCTTCCATTTAAGGATTATGGAGGCCACTGTGCTCTTAGGAACCTTAAGTGCAGCAGACATTTTTTTTGTAATCTTGGCCAGATCTGTGCCTTGCCACAATTCTGTCTCTGAGCTCTTCAGGCAGTTCCTTTGACCTCATGATTCTCATTTGCTCTGACATGCACTGTGAGCTGTAAGGTCTTATATAGATAGGTGTGTGACTTTCCTAATCAAGTCCAATCAGTATAATCAAACACAGCTGGACTCAAATGAAGGTGTAGAACCATCTCAAGGATGATCAGAAGAAATGGACAGCACCTGAGTTAAATATATGAGTGTCACAGCAAAGGGTCTGAATACTTAGGACCAGTTTTTATTTTTTTAATAAATCTGCAAAAATGTCAACAATTCTGTGTTTTTCTGTCAATATGGGGTGCTGTGTGTACATTAATGAGAAAAAAAATAACTTAAATGATTTTAGCAAATGGCTGCAATATAACAAAGAGTGAAATTTAAGGGGGTCTGAATACTTTCTGTACCCACTGTATATACCCGTTGTGGCCCATAAGAGCCCTACATAACACCTATCTGGGTCCCATCATCAACCCATATGAGCAGACCCATGTAGGCCCCAAATGGGTGCTACCTGGGTTACCCATATGGGCCCGGTATGAGCCCATCAAGAGACCCATCATCAACCCATCTGGGCTAACCCATGTGGGGCCTCCATGGAAACTGAGGACAAAATTAGCTGGGTCCCAGTTGGGTAACCCAGCCCACACGAGAATGAACCTCATTGGCTCTTGCTGAAGCTCAAACGTGCTGCGTAACACGAGAATGAACCTCATTGGCTCCTGCTGAAGCTCAAACGTGCTGCGTAACACGAGAATGAACCTCATTGGCTCCTGCTGAAGCTCAAACGTGCTGCGTAACACGAGAATTAACCTCATTGGCTCTTGCTGAAGCTCAAACGTGCTGCGTAACACGAGAATGAACCTCATTGGCTCTTGCTGAAGCTCAAACGTGCTGCGTAACACGAGAATGAACCTCATTGGCTCTTGCTGAAGCTCAAACGTGACACGTAACAAGAATGAACCTCATTGGTTCTCGCTGAAGCTCAAACGTGCTGCGTAACACGAGAATGAACCTCATTGGTTCTCCAGTAAATGTGTCTTGATTTAAGAATGTTTAGATATTTGTGCTGGAAAACAAGACAGAAACACTGAGGAAGAACATCAGAGTCTGCACTGATCCTTCATCTCTCCTCTAAATGCATCACATCTAACATTTACATCAATCACAGCACAATTGCTCAGTGAGATTTGTGAATATAACATTTAGTAAATATCCATATCAGAAAGCTCCAGTGTGAACTGGTCAGATCTCATCATCTCTCATAATGTGTTTCTCACATGAATGTGTTTCAGGAGACATGATCATTAACTTTTCCATTAATGTTCTCAAAATGAGATTCATAATTGTGTTCTCCTCTAGTGAACTCAGTCGAGATGTCACGCAAAAGATGAACCTGAACGATTGAACAAAACACAGGCACAAAACTCTGAGCTTTAAGGGTTTTGCTCTGTGACCCTGTAAATGTGTGCAAACGGGCTGATTATTCAGGAAAATAACGTCATAATTCATCAGTATGCTTTAAAGGGGTCACATGACTCACATCATACATTATTTATCTTTTATTTTGTTCCTGAGGTCTCAAGTTTGATATTTTTCACCATCTATTTCCTTACACTGGAGGGTAGTTTTCCAGCACAAATACCTAAACATTCTTAAATTAAGTTAATCATGTTTAATAATGTTCTCAAAACATTAGCATGGACCATTTCAGTTGGGTGTTTCGCTAACGTTTTTTTAAATGTTGCTATTTGTTTCAGAACGTTCAGAGAACATTATCAGACTGCTCTCATCAGAGTTACAAATGATTTACTCTTATCATCCGATCGTGGTTGTATCTCTCTATTAGTGTTACTCGATCTTAGCGCTGCATTCGATACTATCGACCACAACATTCTTTTGAATAGACTCGAAAATTATGTTGGCATTAGTGGAACTGCATTGGCATGGCTTAAATCATACTTATCTGACCGTTATCAGTTTGTAGCAGTAAATGAAGAGATGCCACACCGATCACAAGTTCAGTATGGAGTACCGCAGGGCTCAGTGCTTGGACCGTTGCTCTTCACCCTGTACATGCTACCACTGGGAGATATCATTAGGAAGCATGGCATTAGTTTTCACTGTTATGCTGACGATACTCAGCTCTATATTTCTTCACGCCCTGATGAAACTTACCAATTCACAAGATTAACGGAATGCATAGCTGATATAAAAAATTGGATGATCAGTAATTTCCTGCAACTTAATTCAGAAAAAAATGAATTTTTAATTATTGGACAAAAAAGCTCCACAAGTAGTAACCTAGAATACTGTCTAACACTCGATGGCTGCTCTGTCAAGTCCTCGTCGTCAGTGAGGAACCTGGGTGTGCTCTTTGATACCAATCTTTCATTTGAAAGCCACGTTTCTAACATCTGTAAAACTGCATTCTACCATCTTAAAAATATATCTAAATTACGGCGCATGCTTTCAATGCAAAATGCTGAACAATTAGTTCATGCGTTCATGAGCTCAAGGCTAGATTACTGTAATGCTTTACTGGGTGGTTGCCCTGCTCGCTTAATAAACAAACTCCAGCTGGACCAAAACGCAGCAGCTCGAGCTCTTACTAGAACCAGGAAGTATGACCATATTAGCCCGGTTCTGTCAACACTGCACTGGCTCCCTATTAAACATTGTATACATTTTAAAATCTTGCTTATTACTTACAAAGCACTAAATGGTTTAGCTCCCCAGTACTTGAGCGAACTCTTAATGCATTATACTCCATCACGTCTATTGCGGTCTCAAAACTCTGGCCAGTTGATAATCCCTAGAATATCAAATCAACTGCAGGCGGTCGATCCTTTTCCCATTTAGCACCTAAACTCTGGAACAGTCTTCCTAGCATTGTTCGGGAAGCAGACACACTCTGTCAGTTTAAATCTAGACTAAAAACGCATCTCTTTACTATGGCTTACACATAAAACATTATCAATCTCTATTATTCAAATCAGTAAATGATTGTTAGGCTGCATTAACTAGGTCAGCCGGAACCGGGAACACTTCCCATAACACCTGATGTACTCGTTACATCATAAGAAGAATGGGATCTACGCTAATGTGAGTCTCTCTGTTTATCCCGAGGTTTACTGCAGTCAGCCGGATCCGGGCCGTATCCAGATCAGATGGTGGACCAGCGCCTGGACATGACCAACTCATCCCTGAAGTGTCTGCAGAGAGCATGTCAAATAAACTCCCCCGTAAATGCTGCATCGACACGACATCCTCATTAAACCCGTCTCTGGCGTGACGACTCCAATCTTTCGAATAATCTTACGAATATCTATTTGCCTAATATGAATTAAGACCTGTAAGGTTGGCAGAATTATAATCACACACTGTTTGTCCGTCGGCCAGAGGGGAACTGGCACCCCGACTGAGCCTGGTTTCTCCCAAAGTTTTTTTCTCCATTCTGATCCTGAAGGAGTTTTGGTTCCTTGCCACCGTTGCCTCTGGCTTTTGGCTTGCTCAGTTGGGGACTCCTAAATCTTATCTATATTCCCGATCTGCCCGCATTGACACTATATGATACTGAAATGAGCTGGATAACATCACCGCTTCACCAGAACGGCTGTACAAATTCTGTTGCATTATTTTCCTGTTAACAATGTGAAGCTGCTTTGAAACAATTGGACTTGTTAAAAGCGCTGTATAAATAAAGGTGATTTGACATTCAAAAGCAACATTCCCACAATGTCTGAAGAAGGGAATGTTCCCTTAATGTTTTTAAAACTTCCAGAAAGAAAAAAAAAACGTACAGAAAGCATTCAGAAATACTATTTTCATAACTTAATATGAACATTATATATTATATATTACAATATTACATTATTCATTTTCACCAATCCTCAGTCATTTTGCTTCTCCAGTAAATGTTTCTTGATTTAAGAATGTTTAGATAATTGTGCTGGAAAACAAGAACATGGGGAAGAACATGATTTTTTGCAGTGCATCTGTCAGTATGTCTGATTTGAGTGTGTTTTACAGCGTCTCGGGTCAGAAAGCTCATATTTCCCCAGCGTTTGGCTCATTTTAGTTCTCTGCAGGACTCGTTAAAATCACGGCTGACCGCCTCTAATCTGTGTCGTGCTCATGTGTGATTAGTTCTGATGGTGGAGAGGAAATGAGAAACACTAAACCAATGGCATCTATCAGACGTCAGCACTGCTCCTGCTTATGAATGTTAAAGCATTTCTAGTGTGAATGAACTCGGATCACAATCCTGTTCAACTCCTGCTTCACTGCATCCAATGCTTCGGTCTCTCTTTTATGAAATATCTAAAGTCACAGGACTCGCTTTATAATGAAGATCTGAACGGTTCAGCTGTTCTGGCAACGTTCTGGCAAGGTTCTCTCAACGTTATGAACAAACATTTCTTCCAGTAACATTAATAGATAGTTTGTCTGGTCTTTAATGGGGGTATAATGCTATTAACTGCATTCTGCCTTATTCACACTGTTAAAAAGTTGATTCTCATGATAAACATGGACAAAGTTTGAAAAACCGAGTTCTGTGTCAAATACACTCCTCCAGGATTCGGACAACTTTCTGAAAGTTTTTTTTCGAGTATGGCTCTGTATGACATCATAAAGGGCAGAACTCCTTGTATGGGCACTTCCCCCGGATGAGCACACACGTGTGTGTATGTGTGTGTGTGTGTGTGTGTGTGTGTGTGTGTGTGTGTGTGTGACTCTTTAGCTCCGCCCACTGCACGCCTCCACGAGCTCGGCTGTTTTCAGGAAGAATCGGTCCAGTGTATCTGTCTTTTATAAATCTGATAAACTAAAGACTCTTGGGAGATATGAAGGATCAACACTACTCTATAGATACTCCAGGATTAACATGAGACTGCAGAAACTGTGTGTGTTATGTACACTTTAATAATGTTCTCAAAACATTAGCACAAAAACATTATTTATAAATCATTGAATGTTATTTCTGAAACGTTTTAGTTGGACGTTAATCTAATGTTTTTTTAAATGTTGCTACTTGTTTCAGAACGTTCAGAGAACATTCAAAAGTAACGTTCCCGTAATGTTTGAATAATGGTCAAATGGAACGTTCATGTAACCAAGACAAAAACGTCTTTAGAACATTCAAAAACCTGGCCATTTTGAACATTCACAAATAACGTTTTCATAACGTATTGGGAACATCAGCAAAACGTTCCTAGAACATATTTTGGTTATTCTCAGTATTTGTCATTAATGTCAGGTCGAGGCAACATAATATTTTATTTGTAACAATTTCAGTTGTTGAACGTTTTGTTAACCTTCCCATTAAGTTATGGAAAAAAATATTTCTGAATCAACACATCGAGCTTTAAAAACTTTTTTTAATGCGAAGTTCACAAAAACATCATTTTACAATCATTATGGAAACGTTAGTTTTTCAATGCTGAACGTTTTTAAACAAGTGGTAAACATAAGATGAACATTCAGACATTTCAGAAAATGATTGATGTATGAATGATTGATGTATAATGTTTTTGTGCAAACATTTTGAGAACATTATTAAAGACCAGATAACTTTGAACAAACGTTCTATTAACGTTACTGGAAGGACTTTGAGAGAACCTTGCCAGAACGTTCCCTGTGGCAACATTCAATTCAATTTCACTTTATTGTTGTAATTTCTTCCAAACATTGTCTTGCATCTCACAGCATTTACTCTCACATAAATTCACATACACATCAAATAATAAGACACTACAATAGACACCACCTGAAAAAAACATGCCCCTCTTGCAATAATGATGGAGTCCAGATTTGTGTTTCCGCTAGAGTGAAAAGTGTGACCACTATCCCCAGTCTGTTCCACATCATTTACCGAGACTGAGGCTGTACTTACAGAAACCAGCGTCCCAGCAGCAGCTTCATGAAGACACAGGCACAGGCGTCCTGCGGTAAACATGGTAAACGACTCCACTTTTACTCCTCCAGCGTTTATAAATCCACTGTGAGCGAAATGTTCCATCCAAACATGCAGTGAATCCTGCACACATGTCACAAACACAGTTACACTCACTAGTCACAGTGAGACTGAGTTACTCCAGCGCTTCACATGCACACAGAAGTGAGGATGAGGGAGAATGAAGAATCCTGAGAGCAGCAGCAGGAGAGATGAGAGAGAGAGAGAGAGAGAGAGAGAGAGAGAGAGAGAGAGAGAGAGAGAGAGAGACAGAGAGCTGCGACTCCTCACTGACCAACACACATGCAGCTGATGCTCACACTGAGAGAGAGCGAGAGAGAGAGAGAGAGAGAGAGAGAGAGAGAGAGAGAGAGACTGAGAGAGACACATGCAGCTGATGCTCACACTGAGAGAGAGAGAGAGAGAGAGAGAGAGAGAGAGAGAGAGAGAGAGAGAGACAGAGAGCTGCGACTCCTCACTGACCAACACACATGCAGCTGATGCTCACACTGAGAGAGAGAGAGAGAGAGAGAGAGAGAGAGAGAGAGAGAGAGAGAGAGAGAGAGACAGAGAGCTCCTCAGTAACACACACGCAGCTGATGCTCAGGCTGATAGAGAGAGAGAGAGAGAGAGAGAGAGAGGAGAAGAGAGAGAGAGAGAGGAACAAGAGACGACTGAAGGCTGATAGAGTCGTGTGAAGACTGGAGAAAGTCAAGGAACAAGAAAAGAGGAGAAGATGTGAGAGAAACAGGAGCAGTGAGAGGGCAAGCGGTCGCTCATTACTAGCGGGTTAGTTGCCCTATGGCAGGCTGTTTTAGCTTAAAATGTTCCCAGCATTACTCGTCGTAATTAAATTTTTACTAGTAAGAATTACAATTACAGAGCTCTCTAATTCAATTCTTACTAGTAACAATTCTAGTCAGAGATCTCTACAAATGATTTTTACTAGTCATATTGACTAGTTGACTCAATGACTTCCATTCATTTTTAATTACAGAACTCTCTAATTCAATTCTTACTAGTAAAAAACACATTAAAGATATGTATAATTCAGACTCTATTACTGAATCTGTAGCCCAAGACTGGTTTCCCACTGAAGCTAAGCAGTGCTGAGTCTGGTCAGTACCTGGATGGGAGACTCCTGGGAAAACTAGGCTTCTGCTGGAAGAGGTGTTAGTGAGGCCAGCAGGGGTTCTCACCCTGTGGTCTGTGTGGGTCCTAACGCCCCAGTATAGTGATGGGGACACTGTAACAAGCACCATCCTTCGATGAGACGTTAAACTGAGGTTCTGACTCTCTGTGGTCATTAAAAATCCAAAAAAACAAACAAATTTGTTTGTCACTGGCCTCTGTCCATCATGGCCTCCTAATCACCCCCATATCCTGATTGGCTTCATCACTCTGTCTCCTCTCCACCAATCAGCTGGTGTATGATGGGCATTCTGGCGCAATATGGCTGCCGTCGCATCATCCAGGTGGTGCTGCACATTGGTGGTGGTTGAGGAGATTCCCCCCTTCTATACACTCACCTAAAGGATTATTAGGAACACCTGTTCAATTTCTCATTAATGCAATTATCTAATCAACCAATCACATGGCAGTTGCTTCAATGCATTTAGGGGTGTGGTCCTGGTCAAGACAATCTCCTGAACTCCAAACTGAATGTCAGAATGGGAAAGAAAGGTGATTTAAGCAATTTTGAGCGTGGCATGGTTGTTGGTGCCAGACGGGCCGGTCTGAGTATTTCACAATCTGCTCAGTTACTGGGATTTTCACGCACAACCATTTCTAGGGTTTACAAAGAATGGTGTGAAAAGGGAAAAACATCCAGTATGCGGCAGTCCTGTGGGAGAAAATGCCTTGTTGATGCTAGAGGTCAGAGGAGAATGGGCCGACTGATTCAAGCTGATAGAAGAGCAACTTTGACTGAAATAACCACTCGTTACAACCGAGGTATGCAGCAAAGCATTTGTGAAGCCACAACACACACAACCATGAGGCGGATGGGCTACAACAGCAGAAGACCCCACCGGGTACCACTCATCTCCACTACAAACAGGAAAAAGAGGCTACAATTTGCATGAGCTCACCAAAATTGGACAGTTGAAGACTGGAAAAATGTTGCCTGGTCTGATGAGTCTCGATTTCTGTTGAGACATTCAGATGGTGGAGTCAGAATTTGGCGTAAACAGAATGAGAACATGGATCCATCATGCCTTGTTACCACTGTGCAGGCTGGTGGTGGTGGTGTAATGGTGTGGGGGATGTTTTCTTGGCACACTTTAGGCCCCTTAGTGCCAATTGGGCATCGTTTAAATGCCACGGCCTACCTGAGCATTGTTTCTGACCATGTCCATCCCTTTATGACCACCATGTACCCATTCTCTGATGGCTACTTCCAGCAGGATAATGCACCATGTCACAAAGCTCGAATCATTTCAAATTGGTTTCTTGAACATGACAATGAGTTCACTGTACTAAAATGGCCCCCACAGTCACCAGATCTCAACCCAATAGAGCATCTTTGGGATGTGGTGGAACAGGGAGCTTCGTGCCCTGGATGTGCATCCCACAAATCTCCATCAACTGCAAGATGCTATCCTATCAATATGGGCCAACATTTCTAAAGAATGCTTTCAGCACCTTGTTGAATCAATGCCACGTAGAATTAAGGCGGTTCTGAAGGCGAAAGGGGGTCAAACACAGTATTAGTATGTGTTCCTAATAATCCTGACAGGTGAGTGTATGTAAAGCGCTATATAAATGTAACAAATTATTATTATTATTATCTCTAATCATAATTGTTATAAGTAATAATTGAATCAGAGATCTCTAATCATAATTGTTACTAATAATAATTGAATCAGAGATCTCTAATCATAATTGTTACTAATAATAATTGAATCAGAGATCTCTAATCATAATTGTTACTAATAATAATTGAATCAGAGATCTCTAATCATAATTGTTATAAGTAATAATTGAATCAGAGATCTCTAATCTAATCATAATTTGTTATAAGTAATAATTTGAATCAGAGATCTCTAATCATAATTGTTATAAGTAATAATTGAATCAGAGATCTCTAATCATAATTGTTATAAGTAATAATTGAATCAGAGATCTCTAATCATAATTGTTATAAGTAATAATTGAATCAGAGATCTCTAATCATAATTGTTATAAGTAATAATTGAATCAGAGATCTCTAATCATAATTGTTATAATAATAATTGAATCAGAGATCTATTTAATAATTGTTTATTACTAATAATAATTGAATCAGAGATCTCTAATCATAATTGTTATAAGTAATAATTGAATCAGAGATCGCTAATCATAATTGTTACTAATAATAATTGAATCAGAGATCTCTAATCATAATTGTTACTAATAATAATTGAATCAGAGATCTCTAATCATAATTGTTACTAATAATAATTGAATCAGAGATCTCTAATCATAATTGTTATAAGTAATAATTGAATCAGAGATCTCTAATCATAATTGTTACTAATAATAATTGAATCAGAGATCTCTAATCATAATTGTTACTAATAATAATTGAATCGGAGATCTCTAATCATAATTGTTACTAATAATAATTGAATCAGAGATCTCTAATCATAATTGTTACTAATAATAATTGAATCAGAGATCTCTAATCATAATTGTTATAAGTAATAATTGAATCAGAGATCTCTAATCATAATTGTTACTAATAATAATTGAATCAGAGATCTCTAATCATAATTGTTACTAATAATAATTGAATCAGAGATCTCTAATCATAATTGTTACTAATAATAATTGAATCAGAGATCTCTAATCATAATTGTTATAAGTAATAATTGAATCAGAGATCTCTAATCATAATTGTTACTAATAATAATTGAATCAGAGATCTCTAATCATAATTGTTATAAGTAATAATTGAATCAGAGATCTCTAATCATAATTGTTACTAATAATAATTGAATCAGAGATCTCTAATCATAATTGTTATAAGTAATAATTGAATCAGAGATCTCTAATCATAATTGTTACTAATAATAATTGAATCAGAGATCTCTAATCATAATTGTTACTAATAATAATTGAATCAGAGATCTCTAATCATAATTGTTATTAGAAATAATTGAATCAGAGATCTCTAATCATAATTGTTACTAATAATAATTGAATCAGAGATCTCTAATCATAATTGTTACTAATAATAATTGAATCAGAGATCTCTAATCATAATTGTTATAAGTAATAATTGAATCAGAGATCTCTAATCATAATTGTTATAAGTAATAATTGAATCAGAGATCTCTAATCATAATTGTTACTAATAATAATTGAATCAGAGATCTCTAATCATAATTGTTATAAGTAATAATTGAATCAGAGATCTCTAATCATAATTGTTACTAATAATAATTGAATCAGAGATCTCTAATCATAATTGTTATAAGTAATAATTGAATCAGAGATCTCTAATCATAATTGTTATAAGTAATAATTGAATCAGAGATCTCTAATCATAATTGTTACTAATAATAATTGAATCAGAGATCTCTAATCATAATTGTTTACTAATAATAATTGAATCAGAGATCTCTAATCATAATTGTTATAAGTAATAATTGAATCAGAGATCTCTAATCATAATTGTTACTAATAATAATTGAATCAGAGATCTCTAATCATAATTGTTACTAATAATAATTGAATCGAGAGATCTCCAATCATAATTGTTACTAATAATAATTGAATCAGAGATCTCTAATCATAATTGTTATAAGTAATAATTGAATCAGAGATCTCTAATCATAATTGTTACTAATAATAATTGAATCAGAGATCTCTAATCATAATTGTTACTAATAATAATTGAATCAGAGATCTCTAATCATAATTGTTATAAGTAATAATTGAATCAGAGATCTCTAATCATAATTGTTACTAATAATAATTGAATCAGAGATCGCTAATCATAATTGTTATAAGTAATAATTGAATCAGAGATCGCTAATCATAATTGTTACTAATAATAATTGAATCAGAGATCTCTAATCATAATTGTTACTAATAATAATTGAATCAGAGATCTCCAATCATAATTGTTACTAATAATAATTGAATCAGAGATCTCTAATCATAATTGTTACTAATAATAATTGAATCAGAGATCTCTAATCATAATTGTTACTAATAATAATTGAATCAGAGATCGCTAATCATAATTGTTATAAGTAATAATTGAATCAGAGATCGCTAATCATAATTGTTACTAATAATAATTGAATCAGAGATCTCTAATCATAATTGTTACTAATAATAATTGAATCGGAGATCTCCAATCATAATTGTTACTAATAATAATTGAATCAGAGATCTCTAATCATAATTGTTACTAATAATAATTGAATCAGAGATCTCTAATCATAATTGTTACTAATAATAATTGAATCGGAGATCTCTAATCATAATTGTTACTAATAATAATTGAATCGGAGATCTCTAATCATAATTGTTACTAATAATAATTGAATCAGAGATCTCTAATCATAATTGTTACTAATAATAATTGAATCGGAGATCTCTAATCATAATTGTTACTAATAATAATTGAATCGAGATCTCTAATCATAATTGTTATAAGTAATAATTGAATCAGAGATCTCTAATCATAATTGTTACTAATAATAATTGAATCAGAGATCTCTAATCATAATTGTTACTAATAATAATTGAATCAGAGATCTCTAATCATAATTGTTACTAATAATAATTGAATCAGAGATCTCTAATCATAATTGTTATAAGTAATAATTGAATCAGAGATCTCTAATCATAATTGTTACTAATAATAATTGAATCAGAGATCTCTAATCATAATTGTTATAAGTAATAATTGAATCAGAGATCTCTAATCATAATTGTTACTAATAATAATTGAATCAGAGATCTCTAATCATAATTGTTATAAGTAATAATTGAATCAGAGATCTCTAATCATAATTGTTTAATTATTAATAACTAATAATAATTTGAATCAGAGATCTCTAATCATAATTGTTACTAATAATAATTGAATCAGAGATCTCTAATCATAATTGTTACTAATAATAATTGAATCAGAGATCTCTAATCATAATTGTTATAAGTAATAATTGAATCAGAGATCTCTAATCATAATTGTTATAAGTAATAATTGAATCAGAGATCTCTAATCATAATTGTTACTAATAATAATTGAATCAGAGATCTCTAATCATAATTGTTATAAGTAATAATTGAATCAGAGATCTCTAATCATAATTGTTATAAGTAATAATTGAATCAGAGATCTCTAATCATAATTATTATAAGTAATAATTGAATCAGAGATCTCTAATCATAATTGTTATAAGTAATAATTGAATCAGAGATCTCTAATCATAATTGTTATAAGTAATAATTGAATCAGAGATCTCTAATCATAATTGTTATAAGTAATAATTGAATCAGAGATCTCTAATCATAATTGTTATAAGTAATAATTGAATCAGAGATCTCTAATCATAATTGTTACTAATAATAATTGAATCAGAGATCTCTAATCATAATTGTTATAAGTAATAATTGAATCAGAGATCTCTAATCATAATTGTTACTAATAATAATTGAATCAGAGATCTCTAATCATAATTGTTACTAATAATAATTGAATCAGAGATCTCTAATCATAATTGTTATAAGTAATAATTGAATCAGAGATCTCTAATCATAATTGTTACTAATAATAATTGAATCAGAGATCTCTAATCATAATTGTTATTAGAAATAATTGAATCAGAGATCTCTAATCATAATTGTTACTAATAATAATTGAATCAGAGATCTCTAATCATAATTGTTACTAATAATAATTGAATCAGAGATCTCTAATCATAATTGTTATAAGTAATAATTGAATCAGAGATCTCTAATCATAATTGTTACTAATAATAATTGAATCAGAGATCTCTAATCATAATTGTTACTAATAATAATTGAATCAGAGATCTCTAATCATAATTGTTATAAGTAATAATTGAATCAGAGATCTCTAATCATAATTGTATAATAATAATAATAAGTCTAATCATAATTATTGAATCAGAGATCTCTAATCATAATTGTTACTAATAATAATTGAATCAGAGATCTCTAATCATAATTGTTATAAGTAATAATTGAATCAGAGATCTCTAATCATAATTGTTACTAATAATAATTGAATCAGAGATCTCTAATCATAATTGTTATAAGTAATAATTGAATCAGAGATCTCTAATCATAATTGTTATAAGTAATAATTGAATCAGAGATCTCTAATCATAATTGTTATAAGTAATAATTGAATCAGAGATCTCTAATCATAATTGTTACTAATAATAATTGAATCAGAGATCTCTAATCATAATTGTTACTAATAATAATTGAATCAGAGATCTCTAATCATAATTGTTACTAATAATAATTGAATCAGAGATCTCTAATCATAATTGTTACTAATAATAATTGAATCGGAGATCTCTAATCATAATTGTTACTAATAATAATTGAATCGGAGATCTCTAATCATAATTGTTATAAGTAATAATTGAATCAGAGATCTCTAATCATAATTGTTACTAATAATAATTGAATCAGAGATCTCTAATCATAATTGTTACTAATAATAATTGAATCAGAGATCTCTAATCATAATTGTTACTAATAATAATTGAATCAGAGATCTCTAATCATAATTGTTATAAGTAATAATTGAATCGGAGATCTCTAATCATAATTGTTACTAATAATAATTGAATCGGAGATCTCTAATCATAATTGTTACTAATAATAATTGAATCAGAGATCTCTAATCATAATTGTTACTAATAATAATTGAATCGGAGATCTCTAATCATAATTGTTACTAATAATAATTGAATCAGAGATCTCTAATCATAATTGTTACTAATAATAATTGAATCGGAGATCTCTAATCATAATTGTTACTAATAATAATTGAATCAGAGATCTCTAATCATAATTGTTACTAATAATAATTGAATCGGAGATCTCTAATCATAATTGTTACTAATAATAATTGAATCGGAGATCTCTAATCATAATTGTTATAAGTAATAATTGAATCAGAGATCTCTAATCATAATTGTTACTAATAATAATTGAATCAGAGATCTCTAATCATAATTGTTACTAATAATAATTCAATTGTAGAGCTCTCTAATTAAAAATGAATGGAAGTCGATGGAGACATTAGACTACTAGAATGTATTTTCAGAGCTCTCTTATTGGAATTGTTACTAGTAAAAATGCAATTACAACGAGTAATGCTGGGAACATTTAGGCTAAAACGGCTTGCCATAGCGTGTTGAGCTTGAGCTTTTGTCCTGAGCT
>CM031959.1:43046408-43056408 GCA_018749465.1 Paracanthobrama guichenoti | reverse complement strand
TGTCATAAATGATGACAGAATGTTAATTTTTAATGAACAATCCCTTTAATTAAGCACATTTTCATGACTTTAACATTTTTGGTTCATCTTTGGTGTATATATGAGGCACCTGAGCGCAGCATCACTGCTCAGCATGTGATTTAATATGAGTGAATCATCAGGGGTTTTTAAGGGTCAGATCAGGTTGAACGAGCCGCCTGGTGTCTGTCGTGTGATTCAGTCCATATCTTGTATCTCGACATGCGGTTCTCGAACTCAATCCGTCTCTGTATATCCGTCCCATCAGCCTCATTCTGTCTCTGATTCCTCTCAATCCGTGGCCTTCGGCTTATAGTGTAATCTGCTTTGGTTCTGAACACACGGACGCTCTGGAAACAAACACACGCTGCTGTCCATCATTCTGATAAACCCATTAGACTGACGGCTTCGACGCTTTATTAGGGTTCAATGTGCTGTGAATGATATCTGAAAATAAACCAATGCATCTCGCAGGTCAGCGTGTATCAGATCGAATCAAAGCAAAGCATGTTATTGATCAATCATATCAGATCAGGATGGAGATCATAAAAGCATCATAATACAGCAGGAACATGATCAATCTCCTGCTCATCATCATCTGTTTATCTCTCTCTCCCTCTCTGACCTTTTCCTCTTTCTCTCCGTAACACAGTCTTTTTTCGGATTATTGATCACTTCTGCTTCGCTCAGCCTCTGTTTTTGCCTTTGTGGAGGCTGAATCAGACCTCTGACTTTCATTTCAACATAATTCATATTTCACAAGCCAAGTTATAGCAGTTAACTAACTTACATTTATTCATTCAGCAGACACTTTTGTCCAGAGTGATTTACAAATGAGGAGAACAATAGTTTAACCAACAAAAGAGCAACAATATGCGAGTCCCGGTCAGTCTAGCGTAGTAAATAGAAAAAAAAAGATCAAATATAATAGTGAGTGTTAGTATTAACGAGTGAAGTTTGAAAAAGCTTTTATTTCACCAGCAGGAACTGTCCAGGTAAAGGTCAGTGAAAGTGATTTTGCACCACAAGGTTCCGTTCACTTGCAGAACTCAAGCTTCTGGACAACACATAGTAAATGACATATAGATGGAGAAAATAAGCTGTCCCAGCAATGAGCCCTGAGGCACTCCAGTAGCTCTAGCTGATAGCAGTGATAGGAGAAACCATGTTTCTGAAGGACAGATCTAGTGATGACATGTAGATGGAGAAGAGGAGCGGTCCCAGCACTGAGCCCTGAGGCACTCCAGTAGCTCTAGATGATATCAGTGATGGGAGAAACCATGTTTCTGAAGGACAGATCTAGTGATGAGATGTAGATGGAGAAGTGAAGCGGTCCCAGCACTGAGCCCTGAGGCACTCCAGTAGCTCTAGATGATAGCAGTGATAGGAGAAACCATGTTTCTGAAGGACAGATCTAGTGATGACCTGTAGATGGAGAAGAGAAGTGGTTCCAGCCCTGAGCCCTGAGGCACTCCAGTAGCTCTAGATGATAGCAGTGATAGGAGAAACCATGTTTCTGAAGGACAGATCTAGTGATGACCTGTAGATGGAGAAGTGAAGCGGTTCCAGCACTGAGCCCTGAGGCACTCCAGTAGCTCTAGATGATAGCAGTGATGGAGAAACCATGTTTCTGAAGGACAGATCTAGTGATGACATGTAGATGGAGAAGTGAAGCGGTTCCAGCACTGAGCCCTGAGTAGCTCTAGATGTTGTGACTTAGACACCTCACCCCTCCACGACACTCTGAAGGACCGTCTGAGAGGTAAGAATTGAACAACTGGAGTGAAGTTCCTGAGATGTCCTTCGTCTTGAGGGTTGACAGGAGGATCTGGTGGTTAACTGTGTCAAAAGCAGCAGACAGATCCAGCATTTTGAAGTTACTCTTGCCAGCTAACTACCTAATTTATCCAAGCTTTCCAAGAGTTTGGATAACTGAGAAAATTTTAAATTAATTAATTAATTAATTAAAATAATATAACTAATAAAAAAATATTGTTATGTGAAGCTCTAAAACAATTAATCCGGTAGGGACTGCTGAGAAATTGCTATTTGTGAGTAAAATTAATTAATTGTAATAATAAATAATAATATTAAAGTCCTCATGAAATCAAAATTGACCCTATTTACTTTGTTAGCACATATTAAAGGTCTTAGGGTGAACAATCAATCCATGCAAATTAATACACAGAAAAAAAAAAAAAGTTTGTCACGGTAATCTTTAATCAAAATCTGAAAAGTAACTTCCGGTCTGGAAACGGCGTTCTTTCTCAGATGATGTCAGTTTGACGGCTTAGGTCTGAAAATGCGTAGCCCCTCCCCTCCAGCTGTTAGTCTGCTGTGAGCGAGAGATGGAGAGGAGGAGCGCTGAAGTCAAACCCCGCCCTCTATTCTATATTCCCTTTCACTTGGAAATACGTCACAGCACTGAAGAAAACTCACTGCTACTTCCGGTTCACTGGGACTTTAATATAATTAAATAATGTATTATTATTATTATGAATAGTAATAATAATATCCTAGAAAATTCTGTTCTTGAATCTTCTGGGATCACAGTTTAAATATTATTACATATATTTTTTATTTAATTATTTTAATATATCCACTCGTTTAAAATCAAGCAGCTGTTATTACAGCAGAAGAACCAAACATGTGTTAACGTCTCAAACAGGCTGAGAATCACTGATCTAAACCCGGATTGCACGCTTCCATCTGAAGTGCTGTTAATCACTTTTAATGTCACTGAGCTCAGTTAACCCACTAAAACAAGTTCAAATCGATTCAAATTTCGCTTGTTTCCACTACGGTGACACACTTAAGCCTGAACACGAAACCTAACCGAGCTCAACCAACCTCAGAAGAGAGACTGGTCTTAAAATAAAGTCTTGGTCCTCTGTCGTATATTGATCTGAAATTGAGACGGTTGGTGTGTCGTCTGAATGAGAGTCAAGAGTCACAGCGCAGTCTGCAGCAAATCGATCAATGAACGTGAACGGCTGGATTTCACGTATCATGTGTGTCACACTGCAAAAAATTATCTTCTTCCTCAGTGTTTCTGTCTTGTTTTCCAGCACAAATATCTAAACACTCTTAAATCAAGACACATTTACTGGAGAAGCAACATGACTGAAGATATTGAGCCTTGTGTATGATTAAAACAACAACAAATATCTGCCAATGGAGTCAGAAAAACTATTGTTTTCCCTTTGAATTATGTTGATTTTCTTGCCCGACTGACAGATATTTGTTCATGTTTTAAGCACAAACTTAATATTGATGCATTTTTCAGATGCACTTTTAATGCATTATAATTTCTAAAGGTGTAGCAATGAATAGATAAGTATTATAACTGAGACCATACAATGCATTATAATGTGCATTACAAGGCAATATTTAAATACTTTTATAATGCAGTATATATAAAGGCTTTCTCATCTGTGAAGACAATCCACAGGAGCACAAATGCTAGTGAAGTGACCTGAAGTTAACCCGCCAGCGCTATCGCAGAGCCTGCGAATAATTAATAGTGCTGTCGCAGGTCTGAACGGAGCCGCCGCAACCCTCCAGAGACTCCGGGTCTAAAATAAGCCCAGCGTCTGATCTCACATCAGCTATTGTCTGATCTCGAGCTGCGGCAGATTAACTCATCTGGGAAAACCTCTGCCCACTGAAGCCAACCCTCATTCAGCCTGGAGACAAACGACACACGTGGATGAAGAGAAGCTCAGGAACACGAGGAGAGTGATGAAGCGGCCTGAGGCGTCCTCGATCGTGTCCTGAAGACGGCTTACTGCTCAGTGAATGCCTGTTAAACACGGGTAAACACATTCAGGTGCTCAGAACAGGTTAAATCATCACATTCAGTCAGAATGTCACATACAATACATCAAATTCTAGTTCATGACTTGACCTGAGCAAACCGTTCGACCCACTTCTACTATAAACTCGTGATATGTATTTCCACATCACTGAAGAGGCTTTGGCCTCTGAATAATGATATTATACAGTCTGAATGGTTAATGTGATGCTAACCTTATTTTCGCCTACATTCGTGCTCTTTATGAGGCTTTGAATCACTCGTGTTAGACGCTCTTCTGCACGGTTTGAGCGGCGCCTTCTGTGTAGAGACACACAGGGTTAATACATCATCATCCTCATCATCATCATCATCATCAGCTCATCTTAAGGACCTGTTTCATTACAAGCTGTTCCACCTGCTATTCCTTTTTTTAGCGGTTTAAAATTCACTTCAAAATGAAAATCTCCTGATCATTTCCTCACCCCCATCTCATCCAAGATGTTCATGTCTTTCAAAGTTTTTTGAGGAAAACTGTGAGTAGCAGGGTGAGCGAGAGCCGTGAGAGAACGGCGTGAGGTCTCGAATCCTCTCACGGAAGGAGGAGCGCCGACAGTGAAGGACGAGAGAGGACCAGGCCTGGACTTTATGTTGTTTTGTTTATGTTTTATTATGTGTGTGTGCATGGCAGTCGTTCGTGAGGAGGCTGCCATTTTTACTTTCAGTTCGTTTAATTAACGTTCGCCGGTTCCTGCCTCCTTCATCAACATACTCCGTTACAAAAACATTCCAGGATTTTATTCCACATAATGGAGTTCAATGGGAACCAACGGCTGAAGGTCCAGATCAGTGCAGCTTCAGAGGAAGGGCTTCAGAGGCTCTGCACGATCCCAGAGGAATAGGGTCTGATCCAGACAAACCATCGGACATTTACAACACAAATAAACATTTATATACTTTAACCTCAAACGCTGCGGTGTTGTTCTTCTTCACGGCGTATGATGTCATCATGTCAGAAAGGTCACGTGACGCAGGTGGAAGTGATTTTCATGACGGATGATTTTAAAGTTGGAGGAGAACATGAGATGGAGTTTTCCGGCACTGGGTCGGCACTTCCACCTATGTCATGTGACATTTCCGTCGTGATGACATCATACGCTGTAAAGAACAACAACACGAAGTCGAGCATTTGAGGTTAAAGTATATAAATGTTTATTTGTGTTGTAAATGTCCGATGGTTTGTCTGGATCAGACCCTATTCCTCTGGGATCGGTCAGAGCCTCTGAAGCCCTTCCTCTGAAGCTGCACTGATCTGGACCTTCAGCCGTTGGTTCCCATTGAAGTCCATCATGTGGAGAAAAATCCTGGAATGTTTTCCTCAAAAAACTTCATTTCCACTGAAGAAAGAAAGACGTGAACATCTTGGATGAGATGGGGTGAGGAAATGATCAGGTTCATTTTGAAGTGAACTCATCCTTTAAGTGATTTTCCTCCATATCATATTAGAAATAAATACATTTACTGAGGATGAATAATGACTCAAAATGAAGCGAGTTTGTGCTTTATGCCTTCTGAAGTGAAGCAATCGGTTTTTGCAAGAAAAATATCCATATTTAAAACTTTATAATCACCGGCTTCCGGCAACGGCTCGGGCAGTATTATAAAGCTGTGATGTTTTTCATATAACTCAGATTGTGTTCGCCTGAAAGAAGAAAGTCATATACGCCTAGGATGGCTAAACGATGGGATAAAGTTAATTTTTGTGTGAACTATTCCTTTAAGCTGGTGAATGGAGTCGGTGTAGATTTCTTGCTCTCCTGGTGTCTCTCAGACGGTCAGAGCTTCAGCGTCTCTGCTTTCTGGAAGGAATGGCACAGCAGGACGAGGCTGATAAAGGAAGAGCTCGGCGAGGAAATCTTTCTGTGCCCTTTCCAGGTCATGCATTATTAACACGGAGCATGTTGAACAAATATAAATCTAATGGAGTCATTGACTTCATGTGCTGCTAAATGTCAAGACATTCACACATTCACACGGCTGATGAACAGCTGCACTAAAGGACACTAACCATTGTGTGTGTGTGTGTGTGTGTGTGTGTGTGTGTGTGTGTGTGTGTGTGTGTGTGTGTGTGTGTTTAAATGAGAATGTCTCATTATCAGGACGGTCTGTGTGATTTAAACAGCTCGCAGTGCTCAGAGAATGAATGATCTGAAGAATAAAATATAAAAAAATCATAATTTGTTTATTAATAACAACAATTATTATTATTATAATAATAAAAATATATGATTATTATTAGTAGTAGTAATATTATTTACTATTATTATACTATAATAATTATAATTATTTGTATTATAATTAGATTTTTATTATTATTATATACAATTATTATATATAACATTCGCTAGAGGATCCTTTCTCACTAGTGAACGATAGTGATAGTGTTTCTGAAGGATGCTCAGCGGTGATCCGTCAGTGATCCGTCACATCCTGCGGGTCTGCTGATCACAGCGGGACGATTCCAGTGGCATTCAGAGACGCTGCCGTTTATTTTAAGGTCTCAGAGACGACGGAGGCATTTAACACACGACACGCTGGGCGGCTTTAGCCTGAAAACATGCGTGACATATTACGGCACGCGAGGTGAATGTTAAACAGGCCTTTACACAGCCGTGAGTCACGGCTCGTTAGCAACACTCGTTTAACAGAGACGCTGAACTACCACTATACTCATGAAGGTTTCAGCTCTCAATCGCTCCAAAAAGCTCATGTAAATCGTTAACAAAACCTACGGTTTATTAAGTTTAATATCCATGTAGATAACTGGTAGATTGCATTGGGATTGGCATTTACAGACACTCTAAACTCTATTGGAGTTAGGCATCACATGTCAGGACCCACTTATCACCGTAATCATACTTTAGACCTAATGGAATCAATGTTGATGCAGCAGAGCGATGACATCTCAGATCATTATATTAGTCTCCATTTAAACAAAACAAAACAAACCGATTGTTCCTTTGCGCTTAAAGAAGATTAAGGAAAATAGTCCAACGCCGTGGTACAATGAGCCCTTAAGAGAACAGGCAGAAATTATTATTATTTTTTTTTTGCATTTTGTGGAAAGAAAGCATTATTGCATACAGAAAGCGCCTTTAAAAACATCTAGATCTGCTTATTTCTCGACTCTCCAAGAAAAAAACGAACACAACCCTAGGTATTTATTCGATACAGTGGCTAAATTAACAAAAAATAAAGCCTTTGATGTTTGTAAACAGCATAGCAGTAATGACTTTATGAACATCTGATAATATTATGGAGAAAATTATAACCATGCAGCCGTCTACTACAGTGTCACATCAGACAGAGCATTGTTGTGTCACTGAGGAGAAATGACATTCATTCACTGCTATAGGAGAGAAAGAATTGGCTAAACTCGTTAAATCATCTAAATCAACAACATGTATGCTCGACCCTATACCGCCTAGGCTATTAAAAGAGATGCTACCAGAGGTCATAGATCCTCTTCTTAATATCATTAACTCATCTTTGTCATTAGGATATGTACCGAAAACTTTTAAGTTGGGTATTATCAAACCACTTATTAAAAAAACTCAACTTGATCCTACAGAATTAGTCAATTACAGGCCGATCTCAAATCTACCCTTTCTGTCAAAAATACTGGAAAAGGCAGTGTCTTCACAATTATGCTCCTTTTAGAAAGAAATGGTATCTGTGAGGATTTCCAGTCAGGATTTAGACCGTATCATAGTACTGAGACTGCTCTCATCAGAGTCACAAATGATTTACTCTTATCATCCGATCGTGGTTGTATCTCTCTATTAGTGTTACTCGATCTTAGCGCTGCATTCGATACTATCGACCACAACATTCTTTTGAATAGACTCGAAAATTATGTTGGCATTAGTGGAACTGCATTGGCATGGCTTAAATCATACTTATCTGACCGTTATCAGTTTGTAGCAGTAAATGAAGAGATGTCACACCGATCACAAGTTCAGTATGGAGTACCGCAGGGCTCAGTGCTAGGACCGTTGCTCTTCACCCTGTACATGCTACCACTGGGAGATATCATTAGGAAGCATGGCATTAGTTTTCACTGTTATGCTGACGATACTCAGCTCTATATTTCTTCACGCCCTGATGAAACTTATCAATTCACAAGATTAACGGAATGCATAGCTGATATAAAACATTGGATGTCTAGTAATTTCCTGCAACTTAATTCAGAAAAAACTGAATTTTTAATTATTGGACAAAAAAACTCTGCAAGTAGTAACCTAGAATACTGTCTAACACTCGATGGCTGCTCTGTCAAGTCCTCGTCGTCAGTGAGGAACCTGGGTGTGCTCTTTGATACCAATCTTTCATTTGAAAGCCACGTTTCTAACATCTGTAAAACTGCATTCTACCATCTTAAAAATATATCTAAATTTCACAGAACATTATCAATCTCTATTATTCAAATCAGTAAATGATTGTTAGGCTGCATTAACTAGGTCAGCCGGAACCGGGAACACTTCCCATAACACCTGATGTACTCGTTACATCATAAGAAGAATGGCATGTACGCTAATGTTAGTCTCTCTGTTTATCCCGAGGTTTACTGCAATCAGCTGGATCCGGGCCGTATCCAGATCAGATGGTGGACCAGCGCCTGGACATGACCAACTCATCCCTGAAGTGTCTGCAGAGAACATGTCAGATAAACTCCCCCCGTAAATGCTGCATCGACACGACATCCTCATTAAACCCGTCTCGCGTGATTTACTCCAATCTTTCGAATAATCTTACGAATATCTATTTACCTAATATGAATTAAGACCTGCAATGTTGCCAGAATTATAAATCATACACTGTTTGTTCGTCGGCCAGAGGAGAACTGGCACCCCGACTGAGCCTGGTTTCTCCCAAAGTTTTTTTCTCCATTCTGGCCCTGAAGGAGTTTTGGTTCCTTGCCACCGTTGCCTCTGGCTTTTGGCTTGCTCAGTTGGGGACTCCTAAATCTTATCTATATTCCCGATCTGCCCGCATTGACACTATATGATACTTGAAATGAGCTGGATAACATCACCGCTTCACCAGAACGGCTGTACAGATTCTGTTGCATTATTTTCCTGTTAACAATGTGAAGCTGCTTTGAAACAATTGGGCTTGTTAAAAGCGCTGTATAAATAAAGGTGATTTGATTTGATTTGATTATGGCACATCCTTTCAATGACAAATGCTGAACAGTTAATTCATGCGTTCATGAGCTCAAGGCTAGATTACTGTAATGCTTTACTGGGTGGTTGCTCTGCTCGCTTAATAAACAAACTCCAGCTGGTCCAAAACGCAGCAGCTCGAGCTCTTACTAGAACCAGGAAGTATAACCATATTAGCCCGGTTCTGTCAACACTGCACTGGCTCCCTATTAAACATTGTATAAATGTTAAAATCTTGCTAATTACTTACAAAGCACTAAATGGTTTAGCTCCCCAGTACTTGAGTGAACTCTTAACGCATTATACTCCATCACGTCTATTGCGGTCTCAAAACTCTGGCCAGTTGATAATCCCTAGAATATCAAAATATATCTAAACTACAACATATGCTCTCAATTACAAATTTTGTCAAGGGAATCAGGGTGATGCGAGCTTACAACAATTAACTCACTGCAGCGCTTTATGGGACAGCCCTTGATGTGTTCAGAGGGTGGTGTTTGTGAGGGGGTGGGGTTTATGAGTGAGGGGGTGTGGTTAGCGTGAATCTGATGTAACTCCCCACACTGGCTGAAACTGCTTACTCTGGTTAACACATTTATCATGTTTAACAGCTTCCACAGAACAGATGTGTGATCATAAACCAACCATGAGCTTCAGCCTCAACAAACACATCTGATTATGAGCTACTGAACCTGAATCACAAACCCTCCTCTGACGTATCACACGTCCAGCACCATCTGCTACACACACACACACACACACACAGCTACAGGAAATGTCAGATGCACACGTCCTGTCGCTCTGTATTTATCGTGTGTGTGTGCCGGCGGTGTCGCTCAGCTACGGTCTGTCTGGAGGACGATCACAATAAAACACCAGTAAGACCTTCAGCTCTTCTTCACAACACTCCTCCTCTTCCTCAGCGCTGGATTCACTGATCGCTGAAGGCGTAAGAGCATCATCT
>CM031959.1:43038908-43041408 GCA_018749465.1 Paracanthobrama guichenoti | reverse complement strand
TTGTGCCAAGTGTAAAGTTTGGTGGAGGGGGGATTATGGGGTGGGGTTGTTTTTCAGGGGTTGGGCTTGACCCCTTAGTTCCAGTGAAAGCAACTCTTAATGCTTCACCAAGACATTTTGGAAAATTTCATGCTCCCAACTTTGTGGGAACAGTTTGGGGACGGCCCCTTCCTGTCCCAACATGACTGCGCTCCAGTGCACAAAGCGTCGGTCCATAAAGACATGGATGAGCGAGTTTGGTGTGGAGGAACTTGACTGGCCTGCACAGAGTCCTGACCTCAACCCGATAGAACACCTTTGGGATGAATTAGAGCGGAGACTGCGAGCCAGGCCTTCTCGTCCAACATCAGTGCCTGACCTCACAAATGCGCTTCTAGAAGAATGGTCAAAAATTCCCATAAACACACTCCTAAACCTTGTGGAAAGCCTTCCCAGAAGAGCTGAAGCTGTTAGAGCTGTAAAGGGTGGGCCGACTCCATATTAAACCCTACGGATTAAGAATGGGATGGCATTAAAGCTCATGTGTGTGTAAAGGCAGGCGGCACAACACTTTTGGCAGTATAGTGTATCCATGATTAGATATTTACTGACATTCCATGATGTCAAAGCTACATTTACATTTATGCATTTGGCAGACGCATTCAAGTTACACATTTTTGTCAGTTCTTGCTTTCCCTGGGAATCGAACCCATGACCTTGGCGTTGCTTGCGCCACACTCTTATTGTTTGAGCTACAGATGAGGACTAAAAACCAGCACGTTCTTTTACCAGCTGTGTGTGATATCTGTCTGTGTTGCATGAAGTCAGTGTTCTGTGACCTTGTGTTATGACACGTAAGCGAGAGAAGCTGTTGTTTCCGAGGGCCGCTGGGCCCCGCAGTATCAGGAGCCTAATTACGGCTCGGCTTCCTTCAGCAGCTGACGCTCCGATGGCAGCCGGCGTGACATTCAGCAGCGAGTGATTAGCCCACGACTCCGCTTCGCCTCGTGTGACGGGAGACCTTTACGAAACATCTCGAGACGTCTGTGTCTGAGAGGCTTGTGTTCACGGCTGTCGCTCGGAGCTCAATCCGTTCAATACCGTTATTTATAGAGCACGGAGAAACAGCTGACCTGTGCGCTTCAAACACAATCAATATAATGCCTATGATATATGCACTCAATCTATACGCTCAACACATGGAGCAGATATATGCAGTACAAACGACAAAACTAAAGACTGTGGAAATCAGCAACGATCAGCTGCATGATGGGAAAACACAACAAAAAATACAAATCTAATTCAATTATACAAACATTATAAAAATGTTCAAAATAAATAAAAACAGAAAATTAAAATCATTTCAAAAACCAAACAATAATTAATAATTAAATCATAAAATAAAAATAGTTTTTTTTTCAAAAATCAAAACACACAAAAAAATCCTAAAAATGTAAACAAAAATAAAAGCCATAAAACAGGTACTAACTAATAAATTATAATCATAAATGTGAATAATTTAAAATAAAAATTAAATCACAAAAAAGTAAAACAAAAAATATATGATTCAAATAAATTTTAAAATTAAAACTATGAAAAAACACAATTACTAAAAAATCATTAAATCATTAAAATTAAAGTTTTATTTTCAATGTTTTTTTAATGATTAAATGATTTTTTGGAATTATTTCTGTCCATTTTTTATGATTTAAATTTGTGTTTTTTCTTTTATTTAACATTTTTCTTTTATTTTAATGATTTAATTCATTTTTAGTAAGTGTTTTATTTGGACTGTTTTTTATTTAGGATTTAATATTTTTATTAAGTGTTTGTGTTTTGCTTTTATTTTGAAAATGTTAATTTTCCATTTTTATAATATTTATCTTTTCATGGACTCCTGAAGCCCAGTCGTGTTTCTCTAATAAATAATAAAATACTTACTAAAAATAAATGAATTCAATATTAAAAATTAAATTAAAAAAGGTAATATTAGAAATAAATCATATACATTTAAACAAAACATATATGATTCAAATAAATGTTATACTGTTTAAAATGTCTACCTGCATGTCATGTGACCATTAATGAACATGTGAATGTGTTGTGAAATTATTGATATAAATATGAACATTGACATTTATGCATTCGGCAGACGCTTTTATCCGACGCGCCTTCATGAAATGAGCACGTGCTTCAACAGAAGAGCTTTATTGCATCAATATCTTTATTTGTCCTTCAAAAGAAATGCACAATTCAGCAAAGCTACGACATACAAACAGCCAAACAAGAGCATTTCCATCAGAGATCCAGAGACGGGAACATGACAACAGCAAACCTCCACACGCCCAACCCTCGCCCGCCGCTCAACCGCTGGCCACATCAGGAGGAAACGCAGATCTTGCATAGCTCAGATGTAATGGAGGTAAGGCACTTCACGAAGGTTTTATTAGGCATCGCATCTCATCTCATCGTCTCGGCAAGCAGGAAAGGGAATCTGAGAATGAACGTCCAACGCGCTTTT
>CM031959.1:42986408-43033908 GCA_018749465.1 Paracanthobrama guichenoti | reverse complement strand
TTAACCCTTTACTGCACACCCCCCTTTTTGGCAAGAGTGGGGCATAAATGACAAATTAAAAACTAAAAGTCATTCTGGATAGACGCATAATATATAAATAACATATATTTAGAAAGCTGACACTTGGGAGTTTACAGTTCAATTACTCAGACTCTCTAAAACTATGAATTTTATGAATCATTTAATAAGATCTGGTGTGTTTTTAGAGAAGGCAAATTCTAATGAAATTATTTATGGCCCCTATAACTCGCCTGCACTCTAACGTCTAGAGAGGAGAACTGCTCCATTCACGTTTCTATTGTTCCCTCTCGACGAATGTTAGCACCCTTAATCTTCATTATTCTTTTATCGTTATTCTTTAGTTTGTATTCTGGCATTATGGCTTGCCCATCCATACCACTTTCATCCCAGATTGTGACCTCATGTGAATTATTTTAACAAAATAAATCGTTAAACATTAAAAATAATTAAAAACATCCAAAATATCACAACACACTTCATTCCCCCTCCAAAACAACCCTTTTTGTTGAAGAACCAGGATTTCTATGATCCCCAAATTAAAAACCCCAAATTAATCAAATAAATGACTTCTTCTGAGAACCATGCAAATGTGAAACAGGTCTATTGTCTTGTATTATTATCATTAGTGTAAATTTACGAGAAAGCACAACAGATCTTATATAGATTATAGCACAGATTATATAGACATGCAGTTATACGACCATCAAACACAAACGAGTGACTGACCAGGACAGCAGCGAGGCGTCTTTCATGACCGCCTCTTCTGTCGGGTTGAAGTCTAAAGCACTTTTGTCCAAACCCAGCAGCTCAGCGATGCGCTCGGCTCCGTAAAGATCTCCGTACTTGTTTATAACCTGACACACAGAACACATCATCAATGTGACGAGACGGTGATCCAGAGGAACCGAACACACACACACACACACTGAGAGAATCATCATCATCATCACTGCAGCTCACGCAATCATATTCATTCTAATGCATTCATCTCATGAAATCGCCAGGGTCATTCAGTTTTGTTTTCATTGACATTATTCAGATAAAACAAATTCTGATTATTGATGTGAAAATATTTAAATTGTAAAGCGCAATTGTACATTTACATTATAGTTGTGTATTCAATTTACTTTAAATGAATTTTAATAAAAAATATTGTGTCTGTGTAATTAAAAAAACTATTACTAAATAATAAAAAATAATTCAGACTAAAGGGAGGTAATGTAAATAAATTAGAGTTAATTTATCATTTTTTTGTTTTGTCTGTGTAGACATTTAATATCATTAAAATATACACACACTCACACACACACTCAAACTCTCCTACACACACTCTCACTCACTCACTCACTCACTCTCACACTCACTCACTCTCACACACACACTCAAGCACTCACACTCACACCCACTCTCACACCCACTCTCACACCCACTCTCACACCCACTCTCACACCCACTCTCACACCCACTCTCACACCCACTCTCACACCCACTCTCACACCCACTCTCACAACCACTCTCACAACCACTCTCACACACACACTCAAGCTCTCACACTCACACTCACACACACATATGCTCACTCACACACTCACTCACACTCACATACGCTCACTCACACACTCACTCACAACCACTCACACACTCACTCATGCTCACTCACACACTCACTCACAACCACTCTCACTCACAACCACTCACTTACTCACTCACACTCACTCACTCACTCACTCACTCACAACCACACACTCAAGCTCTCACACTCACTCACTCACACACACACACTCAAACTCTCCTACACACACACACACACACACTCACTCACTCACACCCGCTCACTCACTCACAACCACTCACACACTCACTCACGATCTCACACTCACTCACTCACTCAAGCTCTCACACTCACTCACAACCACTCACTCACTCACTCACAACCACACACTCAAGCTCTCACACTCACTCACAACCACTCACTCACTCACTCACAACCACACACTCAAGCTCTCACACTCTCACACACACACACACACACACACACACACACACACACTCACACCCGCTCACTCACTCACTCACTCACTCACTCACTCACTCACTCACTCACTCACTCACTCACTCACTCACACTCACAACCGCTCACTCACTCAACCGCTCACTCACTCACAACCACTCACTCACTCACTCACTCACTCACTCACTCATAACCGCTCACTCACTCACTCACTCACTCACTCATAACCGCTCACTCACTCACTCACTCACTCATCATTCACATTCACACACACTCAAGCTCTCACACTCACTCACTCACTCACTCACTCACTCACTCACTCACTCACTCAAGCTCTCACACTCACAACCACACACTCAAGCTCTCACACTCACTCACACACACACTCACTCACTCACCTCACTCACTCATTCACAACCACACACTCAAGCTCTCACACTCACACACTCACTCACTCACTCACTCACTGTTTTTTCCTGTTGATTTTGTTCTGAAATGTGGTATTTTTTTCATGAGATTCATCCTTCATATTCTCAATCTTTCACTCTTACCTTCCGTTTGACAAATTTGTCCCAGTAGTTGTTGGGGAAAGACCTGTGTGAAGCAGAAACTGTGTTTAAGTCATGCACTGGAGCAGACCCATCATGCAGTGCAGTGTGTGCCGAGCGCTGGACTCACGGGGTGTTGATGACCAGTCTGTCCCACTGGCCCTTGATGTCGTCATCAGACGGCTGTTCTGTGATGTAGAGCCCGTCGAACTCCAGCTTGCGCGCAATCTCCTTCTCTCGCTTGAACACCACCAGCGGCACCTGAGCGACACACACGTTCAGTCCATCACAAACACAGCGTTATGAGCTCCTGCGCTTGGGCTTGTGGGTAATCCTGTACCTTCAGATAGTAATATCCCAGCACACAGAGGAAGGAGATGACGGTGTGCATGACGGCGAGGAAGCGCAGGGTCGGGGCCATGTAACCGCTGCTCTCCTGAAGGACGAAATACTCCACCACACCTTCATCATCGTCCTCCTCACGCCGCGCCCATGGGTCCAGATCATCCGAATCCTCACCCGTCACCTTCTCACACACACACGCAGTCATGGATGGATTTTTTAATAATTTTATAACTTGACACAAAAAACAGACAAAATTAAGGTAATGATGAAAATAAAATAAAGTAAATAAATAAATAAAATATTAGCGCAGATTTTAAAATTGATTAAATAATTATAATATCAAATAATTCCAAAAAATTCTGACAAAAGATAGGTAATGATGACAAAATAAAATAAGTAAAAAGTAAAAACAAAAATTAATAAATAATAAAAAATTTACAAAATTAAGCTAACGTAAAAAATGTATTAATAAATGTGAGCTAATCTGTATTTATGATTTATTTATTACTATTACTCAGTTTGTTTTTTTAATAATTTTTTTTATGATTTATTTCTATTTTGTTGGTGGGAAAAGAAAATGACTAAATAATAAAAATAAACAATTTAGACAAAAGGGAGGTAATGAAAACAAACTAAACACCAAATAAAAATCTGCATCTCATGATAACAGCCGCCTCGCTCTAAGACAGACGAGTGTCAATCTGCCGTCACCTTGTAGAAGAGCAGGATGAAGTTGATGGCAAACGTCACAAACAGAGCCAGGAAACGCAGGTTGTAGAAGTTTCTGGCCAGATAATTCTGAAAACACACAGAGAGTGATATTGAGTGTGTGAAGCTCTTACGGCCCATCATCGGTCTAATGGAGTCACACGGTACAGAAGGTGAACGAGCAGACCTTCAGCACACTCAGTGACCATCCAAACTTTCTCAAGCACTTCCTGTTCAGACAAAATGCTCTTCAGCTCCTACGAGGATTGTGTGGAATTAGTCACGAGTTTCAGGTCTTTATTACTCTCAGTATGCACACAGTGATGTATCTGGCAGATGTGTTTATCCAAAGCGGCTTGCATTACATACATGCAAAAAGTTCATGCACCCGTGACCGTGGCCCTGCTCTGTCAACTGACCAGCGGTTTCAGGAGATTCTTAGTGTACTTCCACTTAAAGGGAATGCTTTAAATACGTTTTCTTGTATGCACACTATCCTGGGAGAAGGGGTTTATTAGTAATGATCTTTCATTCTCAAGCTCACCAGGGTTTTGGTCTGATAGACGTCGAGACCTGCTAAAAATGCCGCCATGAAGGCTTCGGCCGGCTCCTTCCGCTGGCCGCGCCTCTTCTTCAGCGGCTTCTTCTCCTCATCTGACGTATTCTCCTTCTTGCCCTTGTCCTGGTCCTTCTTCTCCCCGTCCTCAGCGCTGGCGATGTGAACACACACACACACTAATGTGAGAGCAGATCTCAGAGAACACACAAACACACACAGTTCTTCCTCAAACACTCACTCGGCCTTCTCCCATTCTGATTTGCTCTCAGATTCAGCCGTCTGCTTGCTCGCCGCTTCCTGTACAGAAAACACACGGCAGATTCACAATGATGAACAACAGTCCAAATCCCAATGTGCACTACTGGAGAAAAGTTTGCAATAATTAGACTGATTAATGTTTCTGAAAGAGTCTCTTCTGCTCATCAAGGCTGCATTTATTTGATCAAAAATACAGTAAAAACTGTGAAATATTATTACTATATAATTCAGTCAAAAGAGATATAATGATGAAAATAAATACAAAAATAAATAAATGTGAGCTTGCATATTCATTATTTTTATTATCAAGTAAAAATATATTTTTTATAATTATTTTGACACACAGGGTGGAGAGATGGATGGATGGATGGATGGATGATAGATGGATGGATGGAGAGATGGATGGATGGATGATAGATGGATGGATGGATGGATGGATGATAGATGGATGGATGGAGAGATGGATGGATGGATGGATGGATGATAGATGGATAGATGGAAAGATGGATGGATAGACAGAAGGAGAGCATATAAGAGACATTGTAAGATACTTTGTAGTAAATCGACTGGCAGACCTGAGCTTTCTTCTGATGGACGGCGCTGGCTAGAGACGGAGTGTCCACACCCACCACCTCGGACACGTCTCCCAGCCCCGGCTCCATGCCATGCTTGCCTCCTTCTCTCCTGGGCTGAATGTTCATCAGCTCCGTCATGAGGTCCATCTCGGCCTGGTCTCCTGCCGACATGCGTCCGAGCTCGGCCACCGAGGACATGTCGCAGTACTCCATCTTCTCCATCTCCAGAACATCTCCGTGGATCCCGAACTGCGTGGGATCGGGCATGTTTCCCAGAATGTCAGTTACTTTCATGTTCTTGGCTCCTTCCACCAGGCCGCCGCCGAACAACGTGGACCAGAGGATGTGGAAGAAGCCCCAGACCAGGTTGTAAAGAAAGCGGAAAATCCCAGTGAAGATCATCCAAAAGAAGAAGAAGAATCCTCGAATCATCTCCCGGACGCTCATCTTCCTCAGCTTACGGTACTGTCTCTTCATGCTCCTGAAGGTCAGCAGCTGTCGGAGGTTGGAGAGGCTCTTCCTCATGGAGACGCAGGCTAGAGAGAACGCAGAGGAAGACTCCAGCGCGCCGTCTTCATCGTCCTCCTCCAGCTCCACGCTCTGAGCATCGTCATCATCTTCCTCATCTTGTCTCTCAGCGGCGTCCGGCTCGGAGATCAGCGATGCCAACTGCATCTCAAAGATGGTGTCCTCGCAGAAGTTGACAAACAGCTCCATCTTCTCCGATTCTCCGCCCTCATTGACGACGTCGAAGATGAACTGGCGCTTGGACTCTTTGACCTGCGGAAAGATACTTAAAATTCAGTAATAATATCGACCCGACTACGCTGTGACTAACGGATGAGAACCTTTGAACTGAATTGAATCATCATTGAAAATTTGCTTTTTGCAACATTTACAATCATTGAATTAAATCAACATTGAAATTTGTTTCATAATTGATGAATTTGACAACATTGACTGTTATTGAACCGAATTGAATCAACACTGAACTGAATAATGACACTATTGTCTTTTTAGAGCTGTTTTACAGCTGAAATGAATAAATGCATCTTTGATTCTGTTACATTCCTGTTTATTACTGTGTATCTGTATTGTATAAAGCACTGTAGAAATAAAGCTGGCTTGACCTGCGGTTTCTCCCACTGCGTTCGGCTGGACTCGCTGATCTCGAAGTAAACCCTCTCGATTCTCTTGGCGCCGCCCATGATCTCGATGCGGCCCAGGAAGGGCTCGAAGTAGTTCAGAACGCTCTCGGCCAAGTTCAGGAAGGCGGAGAGACGGGAATCGTGAGGCATGTGCTCCGACAAATTGGTGAGAAGAACCGCCACGTTGAAGCCGATGTCCTTGGCGGGTTCGTGGAAGCGCTTGACGAACTCTTCGTAGTTGAACATGTCGTTCTCGTCGGCCTCGGCGCAGGACAGCAGGAACTCGATCTCAGACTGAGAGTACTGCTTCTGGTTCTCCATGGACTTCTGAAACTCCTTCTTGGAGATGAACCCTTTACGGTCGGGGTCTTGCTCCTTGAAGTTCTCAGAGGTGGTCAGATCTTTCAGCTTGAGGAACATGTCGAAGAACTTGAGAATCATCTCCACGTTGTTGGAGGACTCCACTAGAGTGTCCACCATCTGCTTGCCAATGGTCCCGTTCACAACGTTTCCTGTGGGGGGAACGACAGAAGGATTCAGAGTGCATTATCAGGCAAAGTTTCAGGAGTGACAACCGTATTTAAATACAGGAGTGAATCGCCAAAATGATGTACGGAACAGACTCACTCCTGAAACTGTGATGATTCATAGCAACGTTCTGGTGTCTCATGTTTTGTATGCACTACTTTTGACCAAATTAATATTACAGTGACCAAAGACTCGTTATCACCAATGAATTAACATCGAAAATTTGTTTCATAATTGATGGATTTGTTTCATAGTTGATGGATTTGTTTCATAGTTGATGGATTTGTTTCATAGTTGATGGATTTGTTTCATAGTTGATGGATTTGTTTCATAGTTGATGAATTTGTTTCAGTTGATTAATTTGTTTCATAATTGATGAATTCGTTTCAGTTGATGAATTCGTTTCACAGTTGATGAATTCGTTTCACAGTTGATGAATTTGTTTCACAGTTGATGAATTTGTTTCACAGTTGATGGATTTGTTTCACAGTTGATGAATTTGTTTCACAGTTGATGGATTTGTTTCACAGTTGATGGATTTGTTTCACAGTTGATGGATTTGTTTCATAGTTGATGGATTTGTTTCATAATTGATTGATTTGTTTCATAGTTGATGAATTTGTTTCAGTTGATGAATTTGTTTCACAGTTGATGGATTTGTTTCACAGTTGATGGATTTGTTTCATAGTTGATGAATTCGTTTCATAGTTGATGAATTCGTTTCATAATTGATGAATTCGTTTCAGTTGATGAATTCGTTTCATAGTTGATTAATTCGTTTCAGTTGATGAATTGTTTCGTTGATGAATTGATTGACAGTTGAATTGATGAACTTATAATTGAATGTTTCACAGTTGATGAATTCGTTTGAATTTTTCAGTTTGATTTCACAATTGAATTCGTTTCACAGTTGATGAATTTGTTTCATTTGATTGAATTTGTTTCACAGTTGATGAATTTTGTTTCATAGTTGATGGATTCATAGTTGATCAGTTGATGTTGATTCGTTTCATAGTTGATGAATTCGTTTCATAGTTGATGAATTCGTTTCATAGTTGATGAATTCGTTTCATAGTTGATGAATTCGTTTCAGTTGATGAATTCGTTTCATAATTGATGAATTTGTTTCAGTTGATGAATTTGTTTCAGTTGATGAATTGATGAATTTGTTTCATAGTTGATGATGAATTTGTTTGTTTCATAGTTGATGAATTTGTTTCACAGTTGATGAATTTGTTTCTGAATTTGTTTCACAGTTGATTAATTTGTTTCATAAGTTGATGAATTTGTTTCATAGTTGATGAATTTGTTTCATAGTTGATGAATTTGTTTCATTGAGTTGATGAATTTGTTTCATAGTTGATGAATTTGTTTCATAGTTGATGGATTTGTTTCATAGTTGATGGATTTGTTTCATAGTTGATGGATTTGTTTCATAGTTGATGAATTTGTTTCATAGTTGATGAATTTGTTTCATAGTTGATGAATTTGTTTCATAGTTGATGGATTTTTGTTTCATAGTTGATGGATTTGTTTCATTGTTGATGAATTTGTTTCATAATTTGTTTCATAATTGATTTTGTTTCATAGTTGATGAATTTGTTTCATAGTTGATGAATTTGTTTCATTGAGTTGATTGATTTGTTTCATAGTTGATGAATTTGTTTCATAATTGATGAATTTGTTTCAGTTGATGAATTTGTTTCATAATTGATGAATTTGTTTCATATTGATTGATTGAATTTGTTTCATAATTGATGAATTTGTTTCATAGTTGATGAATTTGTTTCATAATTGATGAATTTGTTTCAGTTGATGAATTTGTTTCATTGATGAATTTGTTTCATAGTTGATGAATTTGTTTCAGTTGATTTATTTGTTTCATAATTGATGGATAATTTGTTTCATAGTTGATGAATTTGTTTCATAATTGATGAATTTGTTTCAATTTGTTTCATAGAATTGATTGATATTGTTTCATAGTTGATCATAATTGATGAATTTGTTTCAAATGAAATTGATTAATTTGTTTCAATTGATGAATTTGTTTCACTCTGTTGATGAATTTGTTTTGTTTCAATAATTGATGAATTTTGATGAATTTGTTTCATAATTGATGAAATTTGTTTCAGTTGATGAATTTGTTTCATAATTGATGAATTTGTTTCATTATTGATGAATTTGTTTCATAAAAATGAATTTGTTTCATAATTGATGAATTTGTTTTTCATTGATTAAACTGATGTTGAATTTGAATCATAATTGATGAAATTGATGTTTCATAGTTGATGAATTTGTTTCAGTTGATTGAATTTGTTTCATAATTGATGAATTTGTTTCACTTATTAAATTTGTTTCATGATTGATGAATTTGTTTCATAATTGATGAATTTGTTTCATAGTTGATGAATTTGAATTGATAATTTGATTGAATTTGTTTCATAATTGATTAATTTGTTTCAATTGAATTTGTTTTGAATCAAAATGAACTGATTTTTGTTTCATAATTGATGAATTTGTTTCACAGTTGAAACTGAATTTGTTTCATGAACTGAATTTGATTAATATTGATGTTTTGCATAGTTGATGAATTTGTTGAATCAAAATTGATGAATTTGTTTCATAATTGATGAATTTGTTTCACTTGATAAACTGATGAATTGTTTCATTGATGAATTTGTTTCATAGTTGATGAATTTGTTTCATAGTTGATGAATTTGTTTCAGTTGATGGAATTTGTTTCATAGTTGATGAATTTGTTTCACAGTTGATGAATTTGTTTCACAGTTGATGAATTTGTTTCATAGTTGATGAATTTGTTTCACAGTTGATGAATTTGTTTCAAAGTTGATGATTTGTTTGTTTAATAGTTGATGAATTTGTTTCACAATTCATAGTTGATGAATTTGTTTCATAAATTGATGAATTTGTTTCATAAGATGATTGTTTCAGTTGATGAATTTGTTTCAGTTGATGAATTTTTTGATGTTTTTCACAGTTGATGAATTTGTTTCATCAAAATGAATTTCATTGAAATTTGTTTCATAATTGATGAATTTGTTTCAGTTGAGTTGATGAATTTGTTTAACAGTTGATGAATTTGTTTAACAGTTGATGAATTTGTTTCACAGTTGTTGATTCAATTTGTTTCATAGTTGATGAATTTGTTTCAGTTGATGAATTTGTTTCAGTTGATTAATTTGTTTCATAGTTGATTAATTTGTTTCAGTTGATTAATTTGTTTCAGTTGATGAATTTGTTTAACAGTTGATGGATTTGTTTCACAGTTGATGAATTTGTTTCACAGTTGATTAATTTGTTTCATAGTTGATGAATTTGTTTCATAATTGATGGATTTGTTTCATAGTTGATGAATTTGTTTCATAGTTGATGAATTTGTTTCATAGTTGATGAATTTGTTTCATAGTTGATGAATTTGTTTCAGTTGATGAATTTGTTTCATAATTGATGGATTTGTTTCAGTTGATGAATTTGTTTCATAATTGATGGATTTGTTTCAGTTGATGAATTTGTTTCAGTTGATTAATTTGTTTCATAGTTGATGAATTTGTTTCATAATTGATGAATTTGTTTCATAGTTGATGAATTTGTTTCAGTTGATGAATTTGTTTCAGTTGATGAATGTTTCAGTTGATGAATTTGTTTCACAGTTGATGAATTTGTTTCATAATTGATTAATTTGTTTCATAGTTGATGAATTTGTTTCAGTTGATGAATTTGTTTCATAATTGATGGATTTGTTTCAGTTGATGAATTTGTTTCATAATTGATGGATTTGTTTCAGTTGATGAATTTGTTTCAGTTGATTAATTTGTTTCATAATTGATGAATTTGTTTCATAATTGATGAATTTGTTTCATAGTTGATGAATTTGTTTCAGTTGATGAATTTGTTTCAGTTGATGAATTTGTTTCACAGTTGATGAATTTGTTTCATAATTGATTAATTTGTTTCATAGTTGATGAATTTGTTTCATAGTTGATGAATTTGTTTCATATAGTTGATTAATTTGTTTCATAGTTGATGAATTTGTTTCATAATTGATGGATTTGTTTCAGTTGATGAATTTGTTTCATAATTGATGGATTTGTTTCAGTTTCAGATTAATTTGTTTCATAGTTGATTAATTTGTTTCATAATTGATTAATTTGTTTCATAGTTGATGAATTTGTTTCATAGTTGATGAATTTGTTTCATAGTTGATGAATTTGTTTCATAATTGATGGATTTGTTTCAGTTGATGAATTTGTTTCATAATTGATGGATTTGTTTCAGTTGATGAATTTGTTTCATAATTGATGGATTTGTTTCAGTTGATGAATTTGTTTCATAATTGATGGATTTGTTTCAGTTGATGAATTTGTTTCAGTTGATTAATTTGTTTCATAGTTGATTAATTTGTTTCATAGTTGATGAATTTGTTTCATAATTGATGGATTTGTTTCATAGTTGATGAATTTGTTTCATAGTTGATGAATTTGTTTCATAGTTGATGAATTTGTTTCAGTTGATGAATTTGTTTCATAATTGATGGATTTGTTTCAGTTGATGAATTTGTTTCATAATTGATGGATTTGTTTCAGTTGATGAATTTGTTTCAGTTGATTAATTTGTTTCATAGTTGATTAATTTGTTTCATAGTTGATGAATTTGTTTCATAATTGATGGATTTGTTTCATAGTTGATGAATTTGTTTCATAGTTGATGAATTTGTTTCATAGTTGATGAATTTGTTTCATAGTTGATGAATTTGTTTCAGTTGATGAATTTGTTTCAGTTGATTAATTTGTTTCATAGTTGATGAATTTGTTTCATAATTGATGAATTTGTTTCATAGTTGATGAATTTGTTTCAGTTGATGAATTTGTTTCAGTTGATGAATGTTTCAGTTGATGAATTTGTTTCACAGTTGATGAATTTGTTTCATAATTGATTAATTTGTTTCATAGTTGATGAATTTGTTTCATAGTTGATGAATTTGTTTCATAGTTGATTAATTTGTTTCATAGTTGATGAATTTGTTTCATAGTTGATTAATTTGTTTCATAGTTGATGAATTTGTTTCATAATTGATGGATTTGTTTCAGTTGATGAATTTGTTTCATAATTGATGGATTTGTTTCAGTTGATGAATTTGTTTCAGTTGATTAATTTGTTTCATAGTTGATGAATTTGTTTCATAATTGATGGATTTGTTTCATAGTTGATGAATTTGTTTCATAGTTGATGAATTTGTTTCATAGTTGATGAATTTGTTTCAGTTGATGAATTTGTTTCATAATTGATGGATTTGTTTCAGTTGATGAATTTGTTTCAGTTGATGAATTTGTTTCAGTTGATGAATTTGTTTCAGTTGATGAATTTGTTTCACAATTGATTAATTTGTTTCATAGTTGATGAATTTGTTTCATAGTTGATGAATTTGTTTCATAGTTGATGAATTTGTTTCATAATTGATGGATTTGTTTCAGTTGATGAATTTGTTTCATAATTGATGGATTTGTTTCAGTTGATGAATTTGTTTCATAATTGATGGATTTGTTTCAGTTGATGAATTTGTTTCATAATTGATGGATTTGTTTCAGTTGATGAATTTGTTTCAGTTGATTAATTTGTTTCATAGTTGATTAATTTGTTTCATAGTTGATGAATTTGTTTCATAGTTGATGGATTTGTTTCATAGTTGATTAATTTGTTTCATAGTTGATGAATTTGTTTCATAGTTGATGAATTTGTTTCATAGTTGATGAATTTGTTTCAGTTGATGAATTTGTTTCATAATTGATGGATTTGTTTCAGTTGATGAATTTGTTTCATAATTGATGGATTTGTTTCAGTTGATGAATTTGTTTCAGTTGATTAATTTGTTTCATAGTTGATGAATTTGTTTCATAATTGATGAATTTGTTTCATAGTTGATGAATTTGTTTCAGTTGATGAATTTGTTTCAGTTGATGAATTTGTTTCAGTTGATGAATTTGTTTCACAGTTGATGAATTTGTTTCACAGTTGATTAATTTGTTTCATAGTTGATTTGTTTGTTCATAGTTGATGAATTTGTTTCATAATTGATGGATTTGTTTCAGTTGATGAATTTGTTTCATAATTGATGGATTTGTTTCAGTTGATGAATTTGTTTCATAATTGATGGATTTGTTTCAGTTGATGAATTTGTTTCATAATTGATGGATTTGTTTCAGTTGATGAATTTGTTTCAGTTGATTAATTTGTTTCATAGTTGATTAATTTGTTTCATAGTTGATGAATTTGTTTCATAGTTGATGGATTTGTTTCATAGTTGATTAATTTGTTTCATAGTTGATGAATTTGTTTCATAGTTGATGAATTTGTTTCATAGTTGATGAATTTGTTTCAGTTGATGAATTTGTTTCAGTTGATGAATTTGTTTCATAATTGATGGATTTGTTTCAGTTGATGAATTTGTTTCATAATTGATGGATTTGTTTCAGTTGATGAATTTGTTTCATAATTGATGGATTTGTTTCAGTTGATGAATTTGTTTCAGTTGATGAATTTGTTTCAGTTGATGAATTTGTTTCAGTTGATGAATTTGTTTCACAGTTGATGAATTTGTTTCATAGTTGATGGATTTGTTTCATAGTTGATTAATTTGTTTCATAGTTGATGAATTTGTTTCATAGTTGATGAATTTGTTTCAGTTGATGAATTTGTTTCAGTTGATGAATTTGTTTCATAATTGATGGATTTGTTTCAGTTGATGAATTTGTTTCATAATTGATGGATTTGTTTCAGTTGATGAATTTGTTTCATAATTGATGGATTTGTTTCAGTTGATGAATTTGTTTCAGTTGATGAATTTGTTTCAGTTGATGAATTTGTTTCAGTTGATGAATTTGTTTCACAGTTGATGAATTTGTTTCATAGTTGATGGATTTGTTTCAGTTGATGAATTTGTTTCAGTTGATGAATTTGTTTCAGTTGATGAATTTGTTTCATAATTGATGGATTTGTTTCAGTTGATGAATTTGTTTGATGAATTTGTTTCAGTTGATGAATTTGTTTCAGTTGATGAATTTGTTTCACAGTTGATGAATTTGTTTCACAGTTGATGAATTTGTTTCATAATTGATGGATTTGTTTCAGTTGATGAATTTGTTTCATAATTGATGGATTTGTTTCAGTTGATGAATTTGTTTCATAATTGATGGATTTGTTTCAGTTGATGAATTTGTTTCAGTTGATGAATTTGTTTCAGTTGATGAATGTTTCAGTTGATGAATTTGTTTCATAGTTGATGAATTTGTTTCACAGTTGATGAATTTGTTTCATAATTGATGGATTTGTTTCATAGTTGATGAATTTGTTTCATAATTGATGGATTTGTTTCATAGTTGATTAATTTGTTTCATAGTTGATGAATTTGTTTCATAGTTGATTAATTTGTTTCATAGTTGATGAATTTGTTTCATAGTTGATTAATTTGTTTCATAATTGATTAATTTGTTTCATAGTTGATGAATTTGTTTCACAGTTGATGAATTTGTTTCATAATTGATTAATTTGTTTCATAGTTGATGGATTTGTTTCATAATTGATTAATTTGTTTCATAGTTGATGAATTTGTTTCATAATTGATGGATTTTGTGACGTTGACTTTTGTGTATGTTTGTAAGGCTCTTGCACTGTTGCCATATCCATTTATTGTAAGCGTTCATGGGCTCATAAAGCCATCAAGTTTATGGAGTTATTAAAGTGTGCAGGTGCGGGTCGTGATATTTTGGTCTTGTTTTCAATATAAAGTATTTGTAGTTATTTCAGATTATTATGGGTTTGTTCTTGTTTGCTGTTTTTTCTATCAGGATCTGGCCACACAAACGCGTTGAGGCTTGAACATTAAAAAGAGACACATCTCTGATGCGTGTTTGAATACAGCAACCGTTGGGTTCGGTTCAGACAGGATTGTGAACAGGATTGAGCAGAACCTTCCAGCAGTGACAGCATCATGACTATCATGTCCTTCTGCAGATCCAGCAGCTCCTTCAGCAGCTCAATCTGACTGGAGTCCTGTGAGGGATCGAGAGGAAAGCGGGACATTAGCGCGATGAAGAGGACAGACTCAAACAGCAGCAGCTCAAGGTCTCGCCCTCATCTCTGCAGCGTCTCCCCTGAGCTCATGACGTCAGCTCGCCTCAACACACCCGCCTGGAAGTGTCTATCTACACGTCTAGAGCTTGATTAGCTGGGTCAGGTGTGTTTAACTACTGAACTCTGCAGGACAGAGGCGCTCAAATTGTTTTAAAATGCCGTATGATTAGAAAAACACAAGAAACCTTTCAAATGGACTACAAATGTGGACATATCACTCAGAATGGGTTTGGAGAGACATCTAGTGTTCACAGACATTACTGCGGATCAGGGGCAGATATAAAAATCAAAATGACGAGTATGAATGTGAGATTTCTGAACCTGCGACAGCTTCATCTGCATGTTAGCGAAGACGTGCAGGAATCCCACGACGGCGTCCCACAGTCTGCTGTGAGCCAAACTCTGCTGGTTCCCGATACACGGACCCTGAGAGAGAGGGAGAGAGAGAGAGAGAGAGAGAGAGAGAGAGAGAGAGAGAGAGAGAGAGAGAGAGAGAGAGAGAGAGAGAGAGAGAGAGAGAGAGAGAGAGAGAGAGAGAGAGAGAGAGAGAGAGAGAGAGAGAGAGAGAGAGGAGAGAGAGAGAGAGAGAGAGAGAGAGAGAGAGAGAGAGAGAGAGAGAGAGAGAGAGAGAGAGAGAGAGAGAGAGAGAGAGACAGACACTTCCTGTCACGCTCCTCACATTCATCATCATCATCATCATCATAACACTCAAAAGTAGCTTCAAGGCACTTTACATCATAACACACAAAAGCATGCATAAATACAAGATATCAAATTATAGAAATAATTTAAGGCATAATATAAACAAAATAAAACACTAAAAATAAAATACAATTATAAGCATAAATAATATTAATACAATTATATACATGCATAATTAAAAATTAAACAATAAACACAAAATATAAACATTCATGAAATATAAATTAAAATATAAACATGCATAATATGAATAAAACGAAATGATACATACAATTAATAAATAAACCTTAAATAAACTTAAAATATGAATAAAAAATATCTTAAATTATAGAATTATAAACAACAAAATATATAAATAAAATAATATATATAATAGATACACATATAAACATGCATAATATAAATAAAATGAAACAATAATAAAATCATAAACTGGCATATTTTAATGTGTTTTTGATATGTATGAAAACAGAAGAAATTAAATTAATTTTTAAATGAAACAGTAAAATAAAAGCAAACCTAAAAATTATTTAAAATGCTGTATGTTTTCTGACAAGAAAACATAAGAACAACAAATATGGAAAAATAATTTGACACGGTTTGGGAATGGGAAGTTGAGAAACATGGATATGAAACAGATTCTGGCTTTAGAGTTTTTTACAATTGCTTAAGCACAATTTCAAAAGGCTTGTTTTGTCAAAACACTACACACAGTTCCCACATCCACACACACACACGCAGCAGAACCGTATGGCACACACATGCTTCATACAGTCGGATTCTGTTTGATTCATTTACACACTGCTGTGCTCAGTCTTAAACACTGGGAACATTTCTACTCTTCTAATGATATAATCTGGGTTTGATTTCTTTCAGAGATATTGTTAGAGTAAAGTATATGAATATATTGACCAAACAGCACACACAAGACCAGCACTGCATATTGATGAAGATATTTATTTCTCTCCACATTGTAAAATCATTCGATTCATTCATGCATTTTCAAAGGTTTGTTTTGTATGTCTGCTGAGGTCGGGCTGAAGTCTCTGTCCAGCCTCTCTCAATGTCAGCCCATGGGTACCACGGTTCCCCAATCGCATCTGATAAATTTGGTCCCCGTCTTCTTTGGCCACATCCTACTCCAGGGTTAGCTCTTCCTACCCCTCTCATCCCCCCTTCCCTTCTCTTCCCCTCTCGACCCCCTTCCCCTCTCTTCCTCTTTCATCCCCTCTCTACCCCTCTCTTCCTATCTCTTCTTCTCTTCCCCTCTTTTCCTCTTTCATCCCCTCTCTACCTCTCTATCCTCTTCCCCTCTCTTCCCCTTTCATCCCCTCTCTACCCCTCTTTTCCTCTTTCATCCCCTCTCTACCTCTCTATCCCTCTTCCCCTCTCTACCCCTCTTCCTCTCTCTCTACCCCTCTTTATCTTTCATCCCCTCTCTACCCTCTTTTTTCTCTTTCATCCCCTCTCTTCCTCTTTCATCCCCTCTTCCTCTCTCTTCTCCTCTCTACCCTCTTCCTCTTTCATCCCCTCTCTTCCAGTCTCTACCCCGCTCTTCCTCTTTCATCCCCTCTCTACCTCTCTTCCTCGCTCTACCCCTCTCAACCTCTCTTCCACTCTCCCCCTCTCTTCCCCTCTCTCCCCCCTCTCTACCCCTCTTAACCTCTCTTCCACTCTTCCCCTCTCTACCCTCTTACCCTCTCTCTACCCCTCTTAACCTGTCTTCCACTCTTCCCCTCTCTACCCCTTTTCCCATCTCTTCCTCTCTCTACCCCTCTTCCCCACTTCCACTCTTCCCCTCTACCCCTCTCTTCCCCTCTTACCCTCTCTCTACCCTCTCTTCCTCTCTCTCTACCCCTCTCTTCCTCTTACCCTCTTCTCTTCCTCTCTTACTCTCTCTACCCCTCTCTTCCACTCTTCCCCTCTCTTCCTCTCTTCCCCTCTCTACCCCTCTCTTCCTCTCTTTACCCTCTCTCTACCCCTCTTCCCCTCTCTTCCTCTCTTACCCTCTTCTCTACCCCTCTTCCTCTCTTACCCTCTTCTCTACCCCTCTTCACCCCTCTCTACTACCTCTCTTCTTCCACTCTTCCCCTCTCTCTACCCCTCTTCCCCTCTCTTCCTCTCTTACCCTCTCTCTACCCCTTTTCCCCTCTTCCTCTCTTACCCTCTTCTCTACCCCTCTTCCTCTCTTACCCTCTCTCTACCCCTCTTCCCCTCTCTTCCTCTCTACCCCTCTCTTCCTCTCTTACCCTCTCCTCCCTCTTCCTCTCTTCCCCTCTCTTCCTCTCTCTCTCTCTACCCCTCTCTTCCTCTTACCCTCTCTCTACCCCTCTTCCTCCCTCTTCCCCTCTCTTCCTCTCTTACCCTCTCTCTCTACCCCTTTTCCCCTCTCTTCCTCTCTCTCTCTCTCTCTTCCCCTCTGCCTCTCTTCTCTACCCCTCTTCCCCTCTCTTCCTCTCTTTACCCTCTCTACCTCTCTCTCCCCCTCTCTACCCTTTTTCTTCCTCTCTCTACCCCTCTTCCCCCTCTCTTCCTCTCTCTATCCCTCTTCCCCCTCTTCCTCTCTCTTACCCTCTCTCTACCACTCTTCCCCTCTCTACCCCTTTTCCCCCCTCTTCCTCTCTTACCCTCTCTCTACCCCTCTCTACCCCTCTTCCTCTCTTACCCTCTTCTCTACCCCTCTTCCCCTCTCTTCCTCTCTCTCTCTCTACCCCTCTCTTCCCCTCTCTACCTTTTTCTTCCTCTCTCTACCCCTCTTCCCCTCTCTTCCTCTCTCTATCCCTCTTCCCCCCTCTTCCTCTCTTTACCCTCTCTCTACCACTCTTCCCTCTCTACCCCTTTTCCCCCTCTTCCTCTCTCTACCCTCTCTCTACCCCTCTTCCCCTCATACCCCTCTTCCTCTCTCTACCCTCTTCTCTACCCCTCTTCCCCTCTCTTCCTCTCTTCCCCTCTCTCTACCCCTCTCTTCCCTCTTCCCTCTCTACCCCTTTTTCCCCTCTCTACCCCTCTTCCCCTCTACCCCTCTCTTCCTCTCTCTGCCCCTCTTCCCCTCTTCCTCTCTTACCCTCTCTCTACCCCTCTTCCCCTCTTCCTCTCTTACCCTCTTCTCTACCCCTCTTCCCCTCTCTTACTCTCTTACCCTCTCTACCCCTCTCTTCCCCTCTTCCCACTCTCTTCCACTCTTCCCCTCTCTACCCCTTTTCCCCTCTCTTCCTCTCTCTCTACCCCTCTCCCCCTCTCTTCCTCTCTTCCCCTCTCTCTACCTCTCTCTTCCTCTCTTACCCTCTCTACCCCTCTTCCTCCCTCTTCCCCTCTCTTCCTCTCTCTACCCCTCTTCCCCCCTCTACCTCTCTTCTCTACCCCTCTTCCCCTCTTCTCTCTTACCCTCTCTACCCTCTCTTCCTCTCTTCCCCTCTCTTCCCCTCTCCCCTCTCTTCCTCTTCTACCCCTCTTCCCCTCTCCTCTCTCTAATTCCCCTCTTCCCTCTTCTCTTCCTCTCTCCCCTCTCTCTACCACTCTTCCCCTCTCTACCCCTTTTCCCCTCTCTTCCTCTCTCTACCCCTCTTCCCCTCTCTTCCTCTCTCTTACCTCCTCTCTCTACCCTCTTCCCTCTCTACCCTTCTCTCTCTGCCCTCTTACCCTCTCTTCTCTACCCCTCTTCCTCTCTTGCCCCCTCTTCCCTCTCTACCCCTCTTCCCCTCTCTGCCCCTCTCTTACCCTCTTCTCTACTAATTCTCTTCCTCTCTTACCCTCTTCTCTACCCCCTCTTCCCCTCTCTTCCTCTCTTACCCTCTCTACCCCTTTTCCCCTCTCTTCCTCTCTCTTCTACCCCTCTTCCCCTCTCTGCCCCTCTCTTCCTCTCTCTACCCCTCTTCCCCCCTCTACCCCTCTTCCCCTCTCTTCCTCTCTTACCCTCTCTACCCCTTTTCCCTCTCTTCCTCTCTCTACCTCTCTTCCCCCTCTGCCCCTCTCTTCCTCTCTCTACCCCTCTTCCCCCTCCCTCTACCCCTCTCTACCCCTCTTCTCCTCTCTCTCCCTCTCTTACCCTCTCTACCCCTTTTCCCCTCTCTTCCTCTCTCTACCCTCTGCCCCCCCTCTACCCTCTCTTCCTCTCTCTACCCCTCTTCCTCTCTTACCTCTCTCTCTACCCCTCTACCCCTCTCTTCCTCTTACCCTCTCTCTACCCCTCTTCCTCCCTCTTCCCCTCTCTTCCTCTCTTACCCCTCTTCCTCTCTCTACCCCTCTTCCCCCTCTACCTCTCTTCTCTACCCCTCTTCCCCTCTCTTCCTCTCTTACCCTCTCTACCCCTCTCTTCCCCTCTCTACCCCTTTCTTCCTCTCTCTACCCCTCTTCCCCCCTCTTCCTCTCTCTATCCCTCTTCCCCTCTTACCCTCTCTCTACCCCTCTTCCTCTCTTACCCTCTTCTCTACCCCTCTTCCCTCTCTTCCTCTCTTACCCTCTCTACCCTCTTCCCCCCTCTTCCTCTCTCTATCCCTCTTCCCCCTCTTCCTCTCTTACCCTCTCTCTACCACTCTTCCCCTCTCTGCCCTTTTCCCCCTCTTCCTCTCTTACCCTCTCTCTACCCCTCTTCCCCTCGCTACCCCTCTTCCTCTCTTACCCTCTTCTCTCTACCCCTCTTCCCCTCTCTTCCTCTCTTACCCTCTCTACCCCTCTCTTCCCCTCTTCCCCTCTCTACCCTTTTTCCCTCTCTACCCCTCTTCCCCCTCTACCCCCCTCTACCCCTCTCTTCCTCTCTCTACCCCTCTTCCCCTCTTCCTCTCTTACCCTCTCTCTCTACCCCTCTTCCCCTCTTCCTCTCTTACCCTCTTCTCTACCCCTCTTCCCCTCTTTCCTCTCTACCTCTCTCTTCCCCTCTTCCTCTCTCTTCCACTCTTCCCCTCTCTACCCCTTTTCCCCTCTCTCTCCTCTCTCTACCCCTCTCCCCCTCTCTTCCTCTCTTCCCCTCTTCCCCTCTCTTCCTCTCTCTCTCTACCCCTCTCTTCCTCTCTCTCTACCCCTCTTCCTCCCTCTTCCCCTCTCTTCCTCTCTCTCTGCCCCTCTTCCCCTCTACCTCTTCTCTACCCCTCTTCCTCTCTTCCTCTCTTACCCTCTCTTCCCTCTTCCTCTCTACCCTCTCTACCCCTCTCTTCCCCTCTCTACCCCTTTTCCCCTCTCTACCTTTTCCCCTCTCTTCCTCTCTCTACCTCTTCCCCCTCTTCCTCTCTCTACCCCTCTTCCTCTCTTCCCCTCTCTCTACCACTCTTCCCCTCTCTACCCTTTTCCCCTCTCTTCCTCTCTCTCTCCCCTCTTCCCCTCTACCCTCTTCCTCTCTTACCCTCTCTCTACCCCTCTTCCCCTCTCTACCCCTCTCTTACCCTCTTCTCTACCCTCTTCCTCTCTTACCCCCTCTCTACCCTCTCTCCCCTCTCTACCCCTCTTCCCCTCTCTGCCCCTCTCTTCCCCTCTTCTCTACCCCTCTTCCTCTCTTACCCTCTTCTCTACCCCTCTTCCCCTCTCTTCCTCTCTTACCCTCTCTACCTTTTCCCCTCTCTTCCTCTCTCTACCCTCTTCCCCCTCTACCCCTCTCTTCCTCTCTCTACCCCTCTTCCTCTCTTACCCTCTCTCTACCCCTCTTCCCCTCTCTTCCTCTCTTCCCCTCTCTACCCCTCTTCCCCTCTCTACCCCTCTTCCTCCACGGGCTCCCCCTCACTCTTCCTCTTACTGCGACATTGCCTTCCAGTTTTGTTGAAGACAGGTGAACTTACCTGTTGCCTTTTTATAGTGCTTAAACCTGATTTGCGTGTTTAGAATTAATTCACCAGTGTGTGTGCACACCTGGTGGCTGTGTTTAACCAATTGGTTCATGGGTGTGTTCATTTGAAAGCCTTTGCTTTGGAATTGCCAAAGACTGAGACTGAGGTGAAGCTCTCTGTCTCTCTCTCACACACACACCATCTCTCTCTCTCTGTTACCTGGATGTATTCGGTGAGCGAGTTGAAGATCTGCTTGGCCACGGCGAGAGCTTTAGAGAAGTTTCGCTGGCCCGCCTCGTCCATGATGTCTTTACCAGAGTAATACCAGTAAAAATCACTGATGGACTCCTGCAGACACAGCAGAACCTGAGCAGACAGCCGTGTGTGTGTGTGTGTGTGTTTGTGTGAGAGTATGTGTGTGTGAGAGAGAGTGAGCGTGTGTGTGTCTGTGTGTGAGTGAGTATGTGTGTGTGAGAGTATGTGTGTGTGAGAGTGAGTGTGTGTGTGAGAGTGTGTGTTTGTGTGAGAGTATGTGTGTGTGAGAGAGAGTGAGCGTGTGTGTGTCTGTGTGTGAGAGAGTGTGTGTGTGAGAGTATGTGTGTGTGAGAGAGAGTGAGCGTGTGTGTGTCTGTGTGTGAGTGAGTATGTGTGTGAGAGAGTATGTGTGTGTGAGAGTGAGTGAGTGTGTGTGTGTGTGTGTGTGTGAGAGAGAGTGAGCGTGTGTGTGTGTGTGTGTGAGGACCGGCTTTAACGCGGTGTGTACCTGCAGGCGGAGCAGATAGTCCACCGTGCTGATGATGATGTTCACTGTGGTCGTGTTTCCCGTCTGCGTCCGGAGAAAGTTCTGGAAGTCTGACAAACACACGAGCGTCACTCATGCAGAAGCTCATGGTGTGACTGAGACGTGACGGATGGTTTCTCACCGTTGTTGTGTCCTTCACACAGGAGCTGCAGGAAGCGGAACAGATCTCGGGTGAACTCGTCGTTCTGGAGAACTTTAGAGCCTTCGGAGGAAACACACACACTTCAGACACACAGTTCTGCACACGGCCTGCCAGATCAAGCACTACAGCATACATACATAACAGAAATAACACTAAATCAAAACAAAATATGATGATAATAAATCAAATTAAATTATAAATGTATAAATAAAATGAAAGGTAAAAATAATTAAAAATTATAAAAATACATAATATCTAAATAATAATAATAATAATAAAAATTAAATTATAAACATACTAAATATAAATAAAAACACAATGATAAACACACAATATAAATAATAAACTTAAATAAATAAATAAATCACACACATTATAAATAAAATACAATTTAATTATAAACCAAATATAAATAAATTGATAAATTCAAATGATAAATTATATAATAATAATAATAATAATAATAATAATAAATACAATGAAATTTTTAATAAAATATAAATAAAATAAATAAATAAAATAATAAAATAAATAAAAATAAAATTATAAACCAAATATAAATAAATAATCAATCAAATTATAAATTATATAATATAAACAATAATAATAAATAAAATAATAAAATATGAATAAAATAAAATTATAGAAAAAGTTCTAAAAATAAAATTAAACAAAATATGAATAAAATAATAATCAATCAAATTATAAATTATATAATGTAAATCAAATAATAATAATAATAATAAATAAATAAATACAATTATAAATGTATAAAATATAAATGAAATGAAATAGTAAAAATTAAATAAATTAAATTACAGAAAATACATATAAAATAATAAATAAATTGTAATTGTAAACATAAAAAGATAAACATATAAAATAATAATAATAAAAACAAATAATATAAATAAAATAATAAATAAATAAATAAATAAATAAATTGTAAATAATAAATTGTAATCATTCAAAATATAGATGAAGCTATATCTGAACGACTCATATAATACGCGTCATTCATTTGATTAGTATGTGCTGAAGCAAATCACAATCCTCATGAGATGTGTCCGTTCATCAGCATTCAGTGTTAATGTGTTACTAATACTGCGCGAACCCTGATCCGTGCTTCATTACAGCACACCGAGCTCAAACACAGCGCTGCAGGGTGCGTGATGTGCTACTACAGATAAAGATCATTTATTACATCTTTTTAATACGGATTCCCAAACGCCTTTGAGCTCAAATATTTACTGAGATTCAAAGTTAATATTTCAATAACTTAACATTGACATGCAGGTAAATAAATACAATATATCATCTGTTTTATTTTATTTTGAAGGCTTTTATTTTACAATTATATATTTTAATGTATATATTTAAATATTATATTTTAACATTTTTATTTAACTAATTATTAGGAAGTATAACATTGTGATTTTAAAATTGTGACATTAATTATTAATTTGATTGGCTTTTTTAATTTAAAAATTATTTATTTTAATTTGATATTTTTAATTTACTTATTAGCAGGCGTTTTATTTTGATTGTTTTTATTTTTAAATTACTTTATTATTATTTTTATTTAATTAATTATTAGCAGGCATTTTATTTTGATTGATTGTATTTTAAAATGATTTATTTTAACTGTTTTATTTTAGAAGTATTCATTTTAATTTTACTTATTTAATTAATTATTAGTTTAATTTAGTTTAATTAGGGTTTTATTTTGATTGTTTTTATTTTTAAATTATTCACTTTAATTGTAAAAAATGTATGATTTAAATAATCAATAGTCTTTAATTAACTCAATCAATAACAACATGAAAATGGAAAGAAAGCCCTTTTTACGGTTCATTTACAGTAAGTCATTTACAGTAGGGTTCAGAGGAATCGCTCAGCTGTGAGTTTAACACCATTTGCACATAAAGCACTTCATTAAGAACAGGAAGATGAGCGAGAGAGAGGGAGAGAGAGAGGGAGAGAGAGAGCGAGAGAAAGAGAGGATCAGCAGACGTCAGAGGGAGTCACTTCTTGTCACATGACACATGCAGTCAGACACGCATTCAGACAGACGGACGGACGGACGGACAGACAGGAGCAGCGATGGCACACAGAGAGAATCTGAACCGTGTATTTACCGCGCTCCCTCACGTTGACTGCCACCGATGACAAAAGAATGACAAGAAGAAAGAAATCAACATAGAAAAACAGCAGACATAAGCAAAGGAGAAGACACGAAAACTTCCAGAAGAACCAGAGATACTGACACTGAACATCACCGTCACTTATGCCTGGATCACATGACCATCCATGAGCTGTCAGTCATTCCAGACAAATCAGTTATAAAGAGACATCACTGAGTGTACGTGCAGAAGCCTCGAAGGCTGCGTTTATCTGATCATAACTACAGTAAAACAATTAAATATTCCTCCATTGTAAATCAGCTGTTCTTAGACTGGAGTAATGATGATAAACTCAGCTTTGATCACAGGAATAAATCACACTTTACTATATATTCACACAGAGAACAGCTGATCTACACTGGAGGAGTATTACACTGATCTACTGGAGTTATGAGCTCAATAAAGATGGTAAATCAGAGTGAGAACTCAAAGCATGTGTGTGACTATGATACTGCACCATGAGCAGATCAAACATCAGAAAAAGTCACAGAAGGACCAGTCGAGCACATGTGGATGTGGTTTTGGGTCAGATATTAATAAGAGCACAGATATGAATGTGTGCGTCACAGTGCAGTATCAGAGGATGGTGTGAGTGTGAGAGTTTGTCCCTCGGCTCCACACACACACGGCAGAATCAGTGTGAGCACAGAAGACTTACTGGAGCCCTCCTCCGTCACCATCCCCAAACCCTCGGCTTTATTCTGACGCTCGAACGCGTTCAGATCCAAAACACTGCACACACAAGCAACAGCCAGTCATCATTACTGGAACAACCAGATCACGTTCACAGGCACATCAATATTACTATATTAACTGATATTCTAATGCCTGTTTCAATGGGAAATTTAGAATATGTAAAATTAAATTAAAAAGTATAAAAAAAATAAAAATATATAATTAAAAAAATCATTTTAGAAAATAATAAAACAATATATAATTAAAAAATAGAAACACTCAAAATAAAACTAATAATTAATTAAATTATAAATATATAAAACTAAAATATATACATTTAAAACAAAAACAAATAAAAATTATACTAATAATTAAATATGTTCAGTGTGTGATCAGTGATTGTGTTCAGTGTGTGTTCAGTGTGTGTTCAGTGTGTGTTCAGAGTGTGTTCAGAGTGTGTTCAGAGTGTGTTCAGAGTGTGTTCAGTGTGTGTTCAGTGATTGTGTTCAGTGATTGTGTTCAGAGTTCAGTGTGTGTTCAGAATGTGTTCAGTGTGTGATCAGTGATTGTGTTCAGAGTGAGTTCAGAGTGTGTTCAGTGTGTTCAGTGTGTGATCAGTGTGTGTTCAGTGTGTGTTCAGTGTGTGTTCAGTGTGTGATCAGTGATTGTGTTCAGAGTGAGTTCAGTGTGTTCAGTGTGTGATCAGTGTGTGTTCAGTGTGTGTTCAGTGTGTGATCAGTGTGTGATCAGTGTGTGATCAGTGATTGTGTTCAGTGTGATCAGTGATTGTGTTCAGTGTGTTCAGTGTGTGATCAGTGATTGTGTTCAGAGTGTGTTCAGTGTGTTCAGTGTGTGTTCAGTGTGTGTTCAGTGTGTGTCAGTGTGTGTTCAGTGTGTGTTCAGTGTGATCAGTGTGTGATCAGTGTGTGATCAGTGATTGTGTTCAGTGTGATCAGTGATTGTGTTCAGAGTGTGTTCAGTGTGTGTTCAGTGTGTTCAGAGAGTGTTCAGTGTGTGATCAGTGATTGTGTTCAGAGTGTGTTCAGAGTGTGTTCAGTGTGTGTTCAGTGTGTGTTCAGTGTGTGTTCAGTGTGTGTTCAGTGTGTGTTCAGTGTGTGTTCAGTGATTGTGTTCAGAGTGTGTGTTCAGAGTGTGTTCAGAGTGTGTTCAGTGTGTGATCAGTGATTGTGTTCAGAGTGTGTTCAGTGTGTGTTCAGTGTGTGTTCAGTGTGTGATCAGTGATTGTGTTCAGAGTGAGTTCAGTGTGTGTTCAGTGTGTGATCAGTGATTGTGTTCAGTGTGATCAGTGATTGTGTTCAGAGTGTGTTCAGAGTGTGTTCAGAATGTGTTCAGTGTGTGATCAGTGATTGTGTTCAGAGTGAGTTCAGTGTGTGTTCAGAATGTGTTCAGTGTGTGATCAGTGATTGTGTTCAGAGTGAGTTCAGTGTGTTCAGTGTGTTCAGTGTGTGTTCAGTGTGTGTTCAGTGTGTGTTCAGTGTGTGTTCAGTGTGTGTTCAGTGTGTGTTCAGTGTGTGTTCAGTGATTGTGTTCAGAGTGAGTTCAGTGTGTGTTCAGAATGTGTTCAGTGTGTGATCAGTGTGTGATCAGTGATTGTGTTCAGAGTGAGTTCAGAGTGAGTTCAGTGTGTTCAGTGTGTGTTCAGTGTGTGTTCAGTGTGTGTTCAGTGTGTGATCAGTGTGTGATCAGTGATTGTGTTCAGTGTGATCAGTGATTGTGTTCAGTGTGTTCAGTGTGTGTTCAGTGTGTGTTCAGTGTGTGTTCAGTGTGTGTTCAGTGTGTGTTCAGTGTGTGTTCAGTGTGTGATCAGTGATTGTGTTCAGTGTGTGTTCAGAGTGTGTTCAGTGTTCAGAGAGTGTTCAGTGTGTGATCAGTGTGTGATCAGTGAGTGTGTTCAGTGTGTGTTCAGTGTGTGATCAGTGATCAGTGTTCAGTGTGTGTTCAGTGTGTGTTCAGTGTGTGTTCAGAGTGTGTTCAGTGTTCAGTGTTCAGTGTTCAGAGTGTGATCAGTGTGTGATCAGTGATTGTGTTCAGAGTGTGTTCAGAGTGTGTTCAGAGTGTGTTCAGTGTGTTCAGTGTGTGTTCAGTGTGTGTTCAGTGTGTGTTCAGTGTGTGTTCAGTGTGTGTCAGTGTGTGTTCAGTGATTGTGTTCAGAGTGTGTTCAGTGATTGTGTTCAGAGTGAGTTCAGTGTGTTCAGTGTGTGTTCAGTGTGTGATCAGTGATTGTGTTCAGAGTGTGTTCAGTGTGTGTTCAGTGTGTGATCAGTGTGTGTTCAGTGTGTGATCAGTGATTGTGTTCAGAGTGTGTTCAGTGTGTGTTCAGAGTGTGTTCAGTGTGTGTTCAGAGTGTGTTCAGTGTGTGTCAGTGTGTGTTCAGAGTGTGTTCAGTGTGTTCAGAGTGTGTTCAGTGTGTGTTCAGTGTGTGTTCAGTGTGTGTTCAGAGTGTGTTCAGAGTGTGTTCAGTGTGTTCAGAGAGTGTTCAGTGTGTGTTCAGTGTGTGTAGTGTGTGTTCAGTGTGAGTGTGTTCAGTGTGTAGAGTGTGTTCAGTGTGTGTAGAGTGTGATCAGTGTGAGTGTGTTCAGAGTGTGTTCAGAGTGTGTTCAGTGATGTGTGATTCAGAGTGTTCAGTGTGTTCAGTGTGTTCAGTGATTGTGTTCAGAGTGTGTTCAGAGTGTGATCAGTGTGAGTGTGTTTAGAGTGTGTTCAGTGTGAGTGTTTTCAGTGTTTTCAGTGTGTGTTCAGTGTGTGTTCAGAGTGTGTTCAGTGTGTGTTCAGAGTGTGTGTAGTGTGTGTTCAGTGTGTTCAAAGAGTGTTCAGTGTGTGTAGAGTGTGTTCAGTGCGTGTAGAGTGTTATCAGTGTGAGTGTGTTCAGTGTGTGTTCAGAGTGTGTTCAGTGTGTGTTCAGAGTGTGTTCAGTGTGTTCAGAGTGTGTTCAGTGTGTGTTCAGTGTGTTCAGTGTGTGTGTTCAGAGTGTGTTCAGTGTGTGTTCAGTGTGTCAGTCAGTGTGTGTTCAGTGTGTGTTCAGTGTGTGTTCAGTGTGATCAGTGTGTGTTCAGAGTGTGTTCAGTGTGTGTTTTCAGTGTGTGTTCAGTGTGTGCTGTGTGTGTTCAGTGTGAGTGTGTTCAGAGTGTGTTCAGTGTGTTTTCAGAGTGTGTTCAGTGTGTGTTCAGAGTGTTCAGTGTGTTCAGTGTGTTCAGTGTGTGTTCAGTGTGTGTCAGTGCGTGTTCAGTGTGTCAGTGTGTGTTCAGTGTGTGTGTTCAGAGTGTGTTCAGTGTGTGTGTGTGTGTTCAGAGTGTGTTCAGAGTGTGTTCAGTGTGTGTTCAGAGTGTGTTCAGAGTGTGTTCAGTGTGTGTTCAGTGTGTGTTCAGTGTGTGATCAGTGATTGTGTTCAGTGTGTGTTCAGTGTGTGATCAGTGTGTGATCAGTGATTGTGTTCAGTGTGTTCAGTGTGTGTTCAGTGTGTGATCAGTGATTGTGTTCAGTGTGATCAGTGATTGTGTTCAGAGTGTGTTCAGTGTGTGTTCAGTGTGTGTTCAGTGTGTGTTCAGTGTGTGTTCAGAGTGTGTTCAGTGTGTGTTCAGAGTGTGTTCAGTGTGTGTGTCAGTGATTGTGTTCAGAGTGTGTTGTGTGTTCAGTGTGTGTTCAGTGTGTGTGTCAGTGTGTGTGTTCAGTGTGTTCAGTGTGTGTTCAGTGTGTGTGTGTTCAGTGTGTGTTCAGTGTGTGTTCAGTGTGTGTTCAGTGATTGTGTTCAGAGTGTGTTCAGTGTGTGTTAGAGACGCAGTGTGTTCAGTGTGTGTTCAGTGTGTGATCAGTGATTGTGTTCAGAGTGTGTTCAGTGTGTGTTCAGTGTGTGTTCAGTGTGTGTTCAGTGTGTGTTCAGTGTGTGTTCAGTGTGTGATCAGTGTGTGTTCAGTGTGTTCAGTGTGATCAGTGTGTGTGTGTTCAGTGTGTTCAGTGTGTGTTCAGTGTGTGTTCAGTGTGTGTTCAGTGTGTGATCAGTGTGTGATCAGTGATCAGTGTGTTCAGTGTGTGTTCAGAGTGTGTTCAGTGTTCAGAGAGTGTTCAGTGTGTGATCAGTGTGTGATCAGTGATTGTGTTCAGTGTTCAGTGTGTGTGTCAGTGTGTGTTCAGTGTGTTCAGTGATTGTGTTCAGTGTGTGTTCAGAGTGTGTGTGTTCAGAGTGTGTTCAGTGTGTTCAGTGTGTTCAGATAGTGTTCAGTGTGTGTTCAGTGTGTGTGTCAGAGTGTGTTCAGAGTGTGTTCAGTGTGTGTGTTCAGTGTGTGTCAGTGCGTGTTCAGTGTGTGTTCAGTGTGTGTTCAGTGTGTGTTCAGTGTGTGTGTTCAGTGTGTGTGTTCAGTGTGTGTTCAGTGTGTGTTCAGAGTGTGTTCAGTGTGTTCAGTGTGTGTTCAGTGTGTTCAGTGTGTGTGTTCAGTGTGTGTGTTCAGAGTGTGTGTGTCAGTGTGTGTTCAGTGTGTTTAGAGTGTGTTCAGTGTGTGTTCAGTGTGTGTTCAGAGTGTGATCAGTGTGTGTGTGTTCAGTGTGTGTGTTCAGTGTGTTCAGAGTGTGTTCAGTGTGTGTTCAGAGTGTGTTCAGAGTGTGTTCAGAGTGTGTGTTCAGAGGTGTGTTCAGTGTGTGTTCAGTGTGTGTTCAGAGAGTGTGTTCAGTGTGTTCAGAGTGTGTTCAGAGTGTGTTCAGAGTGTGTGTGTTCAGTGTGTCAGTGAGTGTTCAGTGTGTGTGTGTCAGTGTGTGATCAGTGTCAGTGTGTGTCAGTGTGTGTCAGTCAGTGTGTGTTCAGTGTGATGTGTTCAGAGTGTGTTCAGTGTGTGCGTGTTCAGTGTGTCAGTGCATGTTCAGTGTGTTCAGTGTGTCAGTGTGTGTTCAGTGTGTGTTCAGTGTGTGTGTTCAGAGTGTGTTCAGTGTGTGTGTTTTCAGTGTGTTCAGTGTGTGTTCAGTGTGTGTTCAGAGTGTGTGTCAGTGTGTGTGTTCAGTGTGTTCAGAGTGTGTTCAGTGTGTGTTCAGTGTGTGTGTGTTCAGTGTGTGTTCAGTGTGTGTGTCAGTGCATGTTCAGTGTGTGTGTCAGTGCGTGTTCAGTGTGTGTGTTCAGTGTGTGTTCAGTGTGTGTCAGTGCGTGTTCAGTGTGTGTCAGTGTGTGTTCAGTGTGTGTTCAGTGTGTGTTCAGTGTGTTCAGTGTGTTCAGAGTGTGTTCAGTGTGTGTGTTCAGAGTGTGTTCAGTGTGTGTTCAGAGTGTTCAGTGTGTTCAGAGTGTGTTCAGTGTGTGTTCAGTGTGTGTGTGTGTTCAGTGTGTGTTCAGTGTGTGTTCAGTGTGTGTTCAGTGTGTGTTCAGTGTGTGTTCAGTGTGTGTTCAGTGTGTGTTCAGTGTGTGTTCAGAGTGTGTTCAGTGTGTGTTCAGTGTGTGTTCAGTGTGTGTTCAGTGTGTGTTCAGAGTGTGTTCAGAGTGTGTTCAGTGTGTTCAGAGTGTGTTCAGAGTGTGATCAGTGTGTGTTCAGAGTGTGTTCAGTGTGTGTCAGTGTGTGTTCAGAGTGTGATCAGTGTGTGTTCAGTGTGTTCAGTGTGTGTTCAGAGTGTGTTCAGTGTGTGTTCAGTGTGTGTGTGTGTGTGAGTGTGATCAGTGTGAGTGTGTTCAGTGTGTGTTCAGTGTGTGATCAGTGATTGTGTTCAGTGTGTTCAGTGATTGTGTTCAGAGTGTGTTCAGAGTGTGATCAGTGTGAGTGTGTTTAGAGTGTGTTCAGTGTGTTCAGTGTTTTCAGTGTGTGTTCAGTGTGTGTTCAGTGTGTGTTTAGTGTGTGTTCAGTGTGTGTTCAGAGTGTGTTCAGTGTGTGTTCAGTGAGTGTGTTCAGTGTGTTCAGTGTTCAGAGTGTGTGTGTTCAGAGTGTGTTCAGTGTGTGTTCAGAGTGTGTTCAGTGTGTTCAGTGTGTGTTCAGTGTGTGTTCAGAGTGTGTCAGTGTGTGTTCAGAGTGTGTCAGTGTGTTCAGAGTGTGTTCAGTGTGTGTTCAGTGTGTGTTCAGTGTGTGTCAGAGTGTTCAGTGTGTGTTCAGTGTGTGTTCAGTGTGTGAGTGTGTTCAGTGTGTTCAGTGTGTTCAGAGTGTGTTCAGTGTGTGTTTTCAGTGTTTTCAGTGTGTGTTTAGAGTGTGTTCAGTGTGTGCTGTGTGTGTTCAGTGTGAGTGTGTTCAGAGTGTGTTCAGTGTGTTTTCAGAGTGTGATCAGTGTGTGTTCAGAGTGTGCTGTGTGTGTTCAGTGTGTGTTCAGAGTGTTTAGTGTGTGTTCAGAGTGTGTTCAGTGTGTGTTGTGTTCAGAGTGTTTCAGAGTGTGTTCAGTGTGTGTTCAGAGTGTGTTCAGAGTGTGAGTGTGTGTCAGTGTGTGTTCAGAGTGTGTTCAGTGTGTGTTCAGAGTGTGTTCAGAGTGTGTGTGTTCAGTGTGTGTTCAGTGTGTTCAGTGTGTTCAGTGTGTGTGTCAGTGTTCAGTGTGATCAGTGTGTGTTCAGAGTGTTCAGTGTGTGATCAGAGTGTGTTCAGAGTGTGTTCAGAGTGTTCAGAGTGTGTTCAGAGGTGTGATCAGTGTGTTCAGTGTTCAGTGTGTGTTCAGTGTGTGTTCAGTGTGTGTCAGTGCGTGTTCAGTGTGTGTTCAGTGTGTGTTCAGAGTGTGTGTGTGTCAGAGTGTTCATGTGCAGTGAGTGTGTTCAGTGTGTTCAGAGTGTGTTCAGTGTGTGTTCAGAGTGTGATCAGAGTGTGTTCAGAGTGTGTTCAGTGTGTGTTCAGTGTGTGTGTTCAGTGTGTTCAGAGTGATCAGTGATCAGTGTTCAGAGTGTGTTCAGAGTGTGTGTCAGAGTGTGTTCAGTGTGTGTTCAGTTGTGTTCAGAGTGTGTTCAGTGTGTGTTCAGTGTGTGTTCAGTGTGTGTGTTCAGTGTGTGTTCAGTGTGTGTTCAGAGTGTTCAGTGTGTTCAGAGTGTGTTCAGTGTGTTCAGAGTGTGTGAGTGTGTGTGAGTGTGTGTCAGTGTGTTCAGAGTGTTCAGTGTGTGTTCAGTGTGTCAGAGTGTTCAGTGTTCAGTGTGTGTTCAGTGTGTGTTCAGTGATTGTGTGTCAGTGTGTTGTGTGTGTGTGTTCAGTGTGTTCAGAGTGTGTTCAGTGTGTGTTCAGAGTGTGTTCAGAGTGTGTTCAGACTGTGTTCAGACTGTGTTCAGACTGTGTTCAGACTGTGTTCAGACTGTGTTCAGACTGTGTTCAGAGTGTGTTCAGAGTGTGTTCAGTGTGTTCAGATAGTGTTCAGTGTGTTTTCAGAGTGTGATCAGTGTGTGTTCAGAGTGTGCTGTGTGTGTTCAGTGTGTGTTCAGAGTGATCAGTGTGTGTTCAGAGTGTGTTCAGTGTGTGTTCAGTGTGTGTTCAGTGTGTGTTCAGTGTGTGATCAGTGTGTGTGTTCAGAGTGTGTTCAGTGTGTGTTCAGAGTGTGATCAGTGATTGTGTTCAGAGTGTGTTCAGTGTGTGTTCAGAGTGTGATCAGTGATTGTGTTCAGAGTGTTCAGTGATTGTGTTCAGTGTGTGTTCAGAGTGTGTTCAGTGTGTTCAGAGTGTTCAGTCTGTGTTGAGTGTGTTCAGTGTGTTTAGAGTGTGATCAGTGTGAGTGTGTTCAGTGTGTAGAGTGTGATCAGTGTGAGTGTTCAGAGTGTGTTCAGAGTGTGTTCAGAGTGTGTTCAGTGTGTGTTCAGTGTGTGATCAGTGATTGTGTTCAGTGTGTTCAGTGTGTGATCAGTGATTGTGTTCAGTGTGTGTTCAGAGTGTGTTCAGAGTGTGTTCAGTGTGTTCAGAGTGTGTTCAGAGTGTGTTCAGAGTGTGTTCAGAGTGTGTTCAGTGTGTTCAGAGTGTGTTCAGAGTGTTCAGTGTGTGTTCAGAGTGTGTTCAGAGTGTGTTCAGAGTGTGTTCAGAGTGTGTTCAGAGTGTTCAGTGTGTGTTGAGTGTGTTGAGTGCTTAGCGTGTTCAGAGTGTGTTGAGTGTGTGTAGAGTGTGATCAGTGTGTTCAGTGTGTGTTCAGAGTAGTGTGAGTGTGTGTGTTGTGTGTGTTCAGAGTGTGTTCAGTGTGTGATCAGTGATTGTGTTCAGTGTGTTCAGTGTGTGTTCAGTGATTGTGTTCAGAGTGTGTTCAGTGTGTAGAGTGTGATCAGTGATTGTGTTCAGTGTGTTCAGAGTGTGATCAGTGATTGTGTTCAGTGTGTGTCAGTGTGTGTTCAGTGTGTGTTCAGTGTGTGTTCAGTGTGTGTTCAGAGTGTGTTCAGAGTGTGTTCAGTGTGTGTTCAGAGTGTGTTCAGAGTGTGTTCAGTGTGTGTTCAGTGTGTGTTCAGTGTGTTCAGTGTGTGTGTGTTCAGTGTGTGTAGAGTGTGATCAGTGTGAGTGTGTTCAGTGTGTGTTCAGAGTGTGTTCAGTGTGTGTTCAGAGTGTGTTCAGTGTGTGATCAGTGTGTGTTCAGAGTGTGTTCAGTGATTGTGTTCAGAGTGTTCAGAGCGTGTTCAGTGTGTTCAGATAGTGTTCAGTGTGTGTTCAGAGTGTGTTCAGTGTGTGTGTGTGTTCAGTGTGTGTTGAGTGTGTTCAGTGTGTTCAGAGTGTGTAGAGTGTGTGTCAGTGTGAGTGTGTTCAGTGTGTGTGAGTGTGATCAGTGTGTTCAGTGTGTTCAGTGTGTGTTCAGTGTGTGTTCAGTGTGTGTTCAGTGTGTGATCAGTGATTGTGTTCAGTGTGTGTTCAGTGTGTGTGATCAGTGATTGTGTTCAGAGTGTGTTCAGAGTGTGTTCAGTGTGTGTTCAGAGTGTGTTCAGTGTGTGTTCAGTGTGTGTTCAGTGTGTTCAGTGTGTGTTGAGTGTGTTCAGTGTGTGTAGAGTGTGTTCAGTGTGAGTGTGTTCAGTGTGTAGAGTGTGATCAGTGTGTGTTCAGAGTGTGTTCAGAGTGTGTTCAGTGTGTGTTCAGTGTGTGATCAGTGATTGTGTTCAGTGGGTTCAGTGTGATCAGTGATTGTGTTCAGAGTGTGTTCAGAGTGTGTTCAGAGTGTGTTCAGAGTGTGTTCAGAGTGTGTTCAGAGTGTGTTCAGAGTGTGTTCAGTGTGTTCAGAGTGTGTTCAGTGTGTGTTCAGTGTGTGTTCAGAGTGTGTTCAGTGTGTTCAGATAGTGTTCAGTGTGTTCAGTGTGTGTTCAGAGTGTGTTCAGAGTGTTCAGTGTGTGTTGAGTGTGTTGAGTGTGTTGAGTGCTCAGCGTGTTCAGAGTGTGTTGAGTGTGTGTAGAGTGTGATCAGTGTGTGTTCAGTGTGAGTGTGTGTGTTCAGTGTGAGTGTGTTCAGTGTGTGTCAGAGTGTGTTCAGTGTGTGTTCAGTGATTGTGTCAGTGTGTGTGTTCAGTGTGATCAGTGTTGTGTTCAGAGTGTGTTCAGTGTGTGTTCAGAGTGTGATCAGTGTGAGTGTGTTCAGTGTGTTCAGTGTGTGTTCAGTGTGTGTTCAGTGTGTGTGTCAGTGTGTGTTCAGTGTGTGTTAGAGACGCAGTGTGTTCAGTGTGATCAGAGTGTGTTCAGAGTGTGTTCAGTGTGTGTTCAGTGTGTGTTCAGTGTGTGTGTTCAGAGTGTGTTCAGTGTATGTGAGTGTTAGTGTTCAGTGTGTCAGTGTGTGTTCAGTGTGTTCAGAGTGTGTTCAGTGTGAGTGTGTTCAGTGTGTGTTCAGTGTGATCAGTGTGAGTGTGTCAGAGTGTGTTTCAGTGTGTGTTCAGTGTGTGTTCAGTGTGTGTTCAGATTGTGTTCAGTGTGTTCAGTGTGTTCAGTGTGTTCAGTGTGTAGTGTGTTCAGTGTGTGTTCAGTGTGTGTGTCAGTGTGTGTTCAGTGTTTAGTGTGTTCAGTGTGTGTGTTCAGTGTGTTCAGTGTGTGTGTTCAGTGAGTGTTCAGTGTGTGTGTGTGTGTCAGTGCATGTTCAGTGTGTGTTCAGTGTGTGTTCAGTGTGTGTTCAGTGTGTGTTAGAGACGCAGTGTGTTCAGTGTGTGTTCAGTGTTCAGTGTGTTCAGAGTGTGTTCAGTGTGTGTTCAGAGTGTGTTCAGAGTGTGTTCAGAGTGTGTTCAGAGTGTGTTCAGTGTGTTCAGAGTGTGTTCAGTGTGTGTTCAGTGTGTGTTCAGTGTGTGTTCAGAGTGTGTTCAGTGTGTTTAGTGTGTTCAGTGTGTGTTCAGTGTGTGTGTGTGTTCAGAGTGTGTTCAGTGTGTGTGTCAGAGTGTGTTCAGAGTGTTCAGTGTGTGTTCAGTGTGTGTTCAGTGTGTTCAGTGTGTGTTAGAGACGCAGTGTGTTCAGTGTGTGTTCAGAGTGTGTTCAGAGTGTGTTCAGTTCAGTGTGTGTCGTTCAGAGTGTGTCAGTGTGATCAGTGTGTTCAGAGTGTGTTCAGTGTGTTCAGTGTGTTCAGAGTGTGTTCAGAGTGTGATCAGAGTGTGATCAGAGTGTGATCAGTGTGAGTGTGTTCAGAGTGTGTGTTAGTGTGTGTTCAGAGTGTGTTCAGTGTGTGTTCAGTGTGTGTGTTCAGAGTGTGTTCAGTGTGTGTTGTGTGTTCAGTGTGTGTTCAGTGTGTGTTCAGTGTGTGTAGAGTGTGTTCAGTGTGTGTACAGTGTTCAGTGTGTGTTGAGTGTGTTCAGTGTGTGTGATCAGTGTGTGTTCAGTGTGTTCAGTGTGTGTGTGTGTGTGTTCAGTGTGTGTTCAGAGTGTGTTCAGTGTGTGTTCAGTGTGTGTTCAGTGTTGTGTTCAGTGTGTTCAGTGTGTTCAGTGTGTTCAGTGTTCAGAGTGTGTTCAGAGTGTGTTCAGAGTGTGTTCAGAGTGTGTTCAGAGTGTGTTCAGTGTGTTCAGACTGTGTTCAGAGTGTGTTCAGTGTGTTCAGATAGTGTTCAGTGTGTGTTCAGTGTGTGTTCAGTGTGTGTTCAGTGTGTGTTCAGTGTGTGTTCAGTGTGTGTGTGAGTGTGTTCAGTGTGTTGAGTGTGTTCAGTGTGTGTTCAGTGTGTGTGTTCAGAGTGTGTGTGAGTGTGTGTGTGTGTGTGTTCAGTGTGTGTTCAGTGTGTGTTCAGTGTGTGTGTTCAGAGTGTGTTCAGAGTGTGTTCAGTGTGTTCAGTGTGTGTTCAGTGTGTTCAGTGTGTCAGTGTGTTCAGTGTGTGTTCAGTGCGTGTTCAGTGTGTGTCAGTGCGTGTTCAGAGTGTGTGTTCAGTGTGTGTTCAGTGTGTGTTCAGTGTGTGTCAGTGCATATCAGTGGGTGTTCAGTGTGTGTTCAGTGTGTGTTCAGTGTGTGTGTTCAGTGTGTGTTCAGAGTGTGTTCAGTGTGTGTTCAGAGTGTGTTCAGTGTGTTCAGTGTTTCAGAGTGTGTTCAGTGTGTTCAGTGTGTGTTCAGTGTGTATTCAGTGTGTGTGTTCAGAGTGTTCAGAGTGTGTTCAGTGTGTGATCAGAGTGTGATCAGAGTGTGTTCAGTGTGTGTTCAGAGTGTGTTCAGTGTGTGTTCAGTGTGTGTTCAGAGTGTGTTCAGTGTGTTCAGTGTGTGTTCAGAGTGTGTTCAGAGTGTGTTCAGAGTGAACAGTGATTGTGTTCAGAGTGTTCAGTGATTGTGTTCAGTGTGTTCAGAGTGTGATCAGTGATTGTGTTCAGAGTGTGTTCAGAGTGTGATCAGTGTGTGATCAGTGATTGTGTTCAGAGTGTGTTCAGTGTGTGATCAGTGATTGTGTTCAGAGTGTGTTCAGTGTGTGTTCAGTGTGTGTTCAGAGTGATCAGTGTGTGTTCAGAGTGTATTCAGTGTGCTGTGTGTGTTCAGTGTGTGTTCAGTGTGTGTTCAGAGTGTGATCAGTGTGTGTTCAGTGTGTGTTCAGTGTGTGTTCAGAGTGTGTTCAGTGATGTTCAGAGTGTGACAGTGTGTGTTCAGAGTGTTCAGTGATTGTGTTCAGTGTGTTCAGAGTGTGATCAGTGATTGTGTTCAGAGTGTGTTCAGAGTGTGTTCAGTGTGTGATCAGTGATTGTGTTCAGTGTGTGTTCAGAGTGTGTTCAGTGTGTTCAGAGTGTTCAGTCTGTGTTCAGAGTGTGTTCAGTGTGTGTTCAGAGTGTGTTCAGAGTGTGTTCAGTGTGTTGTGTGTGTTCAGTGTGTTCAGTGTGTGTTCAGTGTGTGTTCAGAGTGTGTTCAGAGTGTGTTCAGAGTGTTCAGTGTGTGTTCAGTGTGTGTTCAGTGTGTCAGTGTGTGTTCAGTGTGTTCAGTGTGTGTCAGTGAGTGTTCAGTGTGTGTGTGTGTGTTCAGAGTGTGTTCAGTGTGTGTGTGTTCAGTGTGTGTTCAGAGTGTGTTCAGTGTGTGTTCAGTGTGTGTTCAGTGTGTGTTCAGAGTGTGTTCAGTGTGTGTTCAGAGTGTGTGTTCAGAGTGTGTTCAGTGTTCAGTGTGTGTCAGAGCGTGTTCAGTGTGTGTCAGTGTGTGTTCAGTGTGTTCAGTGTGTGTCAGTGTGTGTTCAGTGTGTGTTCAGTGTGTGTTCAGTGTGTGTGTGTGTTCAGAGTGTTAGAGACAGAGTGTGTTCAGTGTGTGTTCAGTGTGTGTGTGTTCAGTGTGTGTTCAGAGTGTGTTCAGTGTGTGTGTTCAGTGTGTGTTTCAGTGTGTTCAGAGTGTGTTCAGTGTGTGTGTTCAGTGTGTGTTCAGTGTGTGTGTTCAGTGTGTGTGTCAGAGTGTGTTCAGTGTGTGTTCAGTGTGTTTCAGAGTGTGTTCAGAGTGTGTTCAGAGTGTGTTCAGTGTGTGTGTTTCAGAGTGTGTTCAGTGTGTGTGTGTCAGTGCGTGTTCAGTGTGTGTTCAGAGTGTGTTCAGTGTGTGTTCAGTGTGTGTTTCAGTGTGTGTTGTTCAGAGTGTGTTCAGTGTGTTCAGTGTGTGTTCAGTGTGAGTGTGTTCAGAGTGTGTTCAGTGTGTGTTCAGTGTGTGTTCAGAGTGTGATCAGTGTGTGTTCAGTGTGTGTTCAGTGTGTTCAGTGTGTGTTCAGAGTGTGTTCAGAGTGTGTTCAGTGTGTGTTAGAGTGTGATCAGAGTGTGTTCAGTGTGTTCAGAGTGTGTTCAGTGTGTGTTCAGAGTGTGTGTTCAGTGTGTGTTCAGTGTGTTCAGTGTGTGTTCAGTGTGTGTTCAGAGTGTGTTCAGTGATTGTGTTCAGTGTGTTCAGTGTTCAGTGTGTTTTCAGAGTGTGATCAGTGTGTGTTCAGAGTGTGCTGTGTGTGTGTGTCAGTGTGTGTTCAGAGTGTGTTCAGTGTGTGTTCAGAGTGTGTTCAGTGTGTGTGTTCAGAGTGTGTTCAGTGTGTTCAGTGTGTTCAGAGTGTGTTCAGTGTGTGAGTTCAGAGTGTGATCAGAGTGTGATCAGTGATTGTGTTCAGAGTGTGTTCAGTGTGTGTTCAGAGTGTGATCAGTGATTGTGTTCAGAGTGTTCAGTGATTGTGTTCAGTGTGTTCAGAGTGTGATCAGTGATTGTGTTCAGAGTGTGTTCAGAGTGTGTTCAGTGTGTGATCAGTGTGTGTTCAGAGTGTGTTCAGTGTGTGATCAGTGATTGTGTTCAGTGTGTGTTCAGAGTGTGTTCAGTGTGTTCAGAGTGTGTTCAGTGTGTGTGTGTGTTCAGTGTGTTCAGTGTGTGTTCAGAGTGTGTTCAGTGTGTGCTGTGTGTGTTCAGTGTGTGTTCAGAGTGTGTTCAGAGTGTGTTCAGTGTGATCAGTGTGTGTTCAGAGTGTGAGTCAGTGTGTGTTCAGTGTGTTCAGTGTGTTCAGTGATTGTGTTCAGTGTGTTCAGAGTGTGTTCAGAGTGTTCAGAGTGTGTTCAGAGTGTGTTCAGAGTGTGTTCAGAGTGTGTTCAGACTGTGTTCAGAGTGTGTTCAGTGTGTTCAGTGTGTTCAGTGTGTTCAGTGTGTGTTCAGTGTGTGTTCAGTGTGTGTGTTCAGTGTGTGTTCAGTGTGTGTGTGTGTGTTCAGTGTGTTCAGTGTGTGTTCAGAGTGTGTTCAGTGTGTGTGTTCAGTGTTCAGTGTTCAGTGTGTGTTCAGTGTGTGTTCAGAGTGTGTTCAGAGTGTGTTCAGAGTGTGTTCAGTGATTGTGTTCAGAGTGTGTTCAGTGTGTGTTCAGTGTCAGAGTGTGTTCAGAGTGTGTTCAGAGTGTGTTCAGTGTGTGTTCAGAGTGTGTTCAGTGTGTGTTCAGAGTGTGTTCAGTGTTCAGTGTGTCAGTGTGTTCAGAGTGTTCAGTGTGTGTTGAGTGTGTTCAGTGTGTTTAGAGTGTGATCAGTGTGTGTCAGTGTGTGAGTGTGATCAGTGTGTGTGTGTGTGTTCAGTGTGTGTTCAGTGTGTGTTCAGAGTGTGTTCAGTGTGTGATCAGTGATTGTGTTCAGTGGGTTCAGTGTGATCAGTGATTGTGTTCAGAGTGTGTTCAGAGTGTGTTCAGAGTGTGTTCAGTGTGTTCAGACTGTGTTCAGAGTGTGTTCAGTGTGTTCAGATAGTGTTCAGTGTGTGTTCAGTGTGTGTTCAGTGTGTGTGTTCAGTGTGTGTTCAGTGTGTGTTCAGAGTGTGTTCAGAGTGTGTTCAGAGTGTTCAGTGTGTGTTGAGTGTGTTGAGTGTGTTGAGTGCGTGTGTTCAGAGTGTGTTGAGTGTGTGTAGAGTGTGATCAGTGTGTTCAGTGTAGAGTGTGATCAGTGTGAGTGTGTTCAGTGTGTGTTCAGAGTGTGTTCAGTGTGTGATCAGTGATTGTGTTCAGTGTGTTCAGTGTGATCAGTGATTGTGTTCAGAGTGTGTTCAGTGTGTAGAGTGTGATCAGTGTGAGTGTGTTCAGTGTGTTCAGAGTGTGATCAGTGATTGTGTTCAGTGTGTGTTCAGTGTGTGTTCAGTGTGTGTTCAGTGTGTGTTCAGAGTGTGTTCAGAGTGTGTTCAGAGTGTGTTCAGAGTGTGTTCAGTGTGTTCAGAGAGTGTTCAGTGTATGTAGAGTGTTATCAGTGTGAGTGTGTTCAGTGTGTTTAGAGTGTGATCAGTGTGAGTGTGTTCAGTGTGTAGAGTGTGATCAGTGTGAGTGTTCAGAGTGTGTTCAGTGTGTGATCAGTGATTGTGTTCAGTGTGATCAGTGATTGTGTTCAGAGTGTTCAGAGCGTGTTCAGTGTGTTCAGATAGTGTTCAGTGTGTGTTCAGAGTGTGTTCAGTGTTCAGTGTGTGTTGAGTGTTTAGTGTGTTCAGAGTGTGTAGAGTGTGATCAGTGTGAGTGTGTTCAGTGTGTAGAGTGTGATCAGTGTGAGTGTGTTCAGAGTGTGTTCAGTGTGTGTTCAGAGTGTGTTCAGTGTGTGATCAGTGATTGTGTTCAGTGTGTTCAGTGTGATCAGTGATTGTGTTCAGAGTGTGTTCAGTGTGTGTTCAGTGTGTGTTCAGAGTGTGTTCAGTGTGTGTGTGTTCAGTGTGTGTGTGTGTTCAGAGTGTGTCAGAGTGTGTTCAGTGTGTTCAGTGTGTGTTCAGTGTGTGTTCAGTTCAGTGTGTGTTCAGTGTGTGTGTAGTGTGTTCAGTGTGTTCAGTGTGTGTGATCAGTGTGTGTGTTTCAGTGTGTTCAGTGTGTGTCAGTGTCAGTGTTCAGAGTGTGTTCAGAGTGTGTTCAGAGTGTGTTCAGTGTGTTCAGTGTGTTCAGTGTGTTCAGTGTGTGTTCAGAGTGTGTTCAGAGTGTGTTCAGAGTGTGTTCAGAGTGTGTTCAGAGTGTGTTCAGAGTGTGTTCAGTGTGTGTTCAGTGTGTGTGTGTTCAGTGTGTTTCAGAGTGTTCAGTGTGTGTTCAGAGTGTGTTCAGTGTGTGTCAGAGTGTGTTCAGTGTTCAGTGTGTGTTCAGAGTGTGTTCAGTGTTCAGTGTGTGTTCAGAGTGTGTTCAGTGTGTGTTCAGAGTGTGTTCAGTGTGTGTTCAGAGTGTGTTCAGAGTGTGTTCAGTGTGTGTTCAGTGTGTGTTCAGTGTGTTCAGTGTGTTCAGAGTGTGTTCAGTGTGTGTTCAGAGTGTGTTCAGTGTGTGTTCAGTGTGTTCAGTGTGTTTAGAGTGTGATCAGTGTGAGTGTGTTCAGTGTGTGTTCAGTGTGTCAGTGTGTGTCCATGCATGTTCAGTGTGTGCGTGTTCAGTGTGTTCAGTGTGTGTTCAGTGTGTGTGTGTGTTCAGTGTGTGTTCAGTGTGTGTTCAGTGTGTTCAGAGTGTGTTCAGTGATTGTGTTCAGAGTGTGTTCAGAGTGTGTTCAGAGTGTGTTCAGTGCGTGTGTCAGAGCTGTGTTCAGAGTGTGTTCAGTGTGTGTTCAGTGTGTGTTCAGAGTGTGTTCAGAGTGTGTTCAGAGTGTGTTCAGTGTGTTCAGTGTGTGTTCAGTGTGTGTTCAGTGTGTGTTCAGTGTGTGTTCAGTGTGTGTTCAGTGTGTTCAGTGTGTGTTCAGTGTGTGTTCAGTGTGTGTTCAGTGTGTTCAGTGTGTTCAGAGTGTGTTCAGTGTGTGTCAGTGTGTGTGTTCAGAGTGTGTTCAGAGTGTGTTCAGAGTGTGTTCAGACTGTGTTCAGACTGTGTTCAGAGTGTGTTCAGTGTGTTCAGATAGTGTTCAGTGTGTTTTCAGAGTGTGTGTTCAGTGTGTGTTCAGAGTGTGTGTCAGTGTGTTCAGAGTGTGTGTGTGTTCAGAGTGTGTTCAGTGTGTGTTCAGTGTGTGTTCAGTGTGTGTTCAGAGTGTTCAGTGTGTGTTCAGAGTGTGATCAGTGATGTGTTCAGAGTGTGTTCAGTGTGTGATCAGAGTGTGATCAGAGATTGTGTTCAGAGTGTGTTCAGTGTGTGTTCAGAGTGTGATCAGTGATTGTGTTCAGAGTGTTCAGTGATTGTGTTCAGTGTGTTCAGAGTGTGTTCAGTGTGTTCAGAGTGTTCAGTGTGTGTTGAGTGTGTTCAGTGTGTGTTCAGTGTGTGTTCAGAGTGTGTTCAGTGTGTGTTCAGTGTGTGTTCAGTGTGTTCAGTGTGTTTAGAGTGTGATCAGTGTGAGTGTGTTCAGTGTGTAGAGTGTGATCAGTGTGAGTGTTCAGAGTGTGTTCAGAGTGTGTTCAGTGTGTGTTCAGTGTGTGATCAGTGATTGTGTTCAGTGGGTTCAGTGTGATCAGTGATTGTGTTCAGAGTGTGTTCAGAGTGTGTTCAGAGTGTGTTCAGAGTGTGTTCAGTGTGTTCAGAGTGTGTTCAGAGCGTGTTCAGTGTGTTCAGATAGTGTTCAGTGTGTGTTCAGTGTGTGTTCAGAGTGTGTTCAGTGTGTGTTCAGAGTGTGTTCAGAGTGTGTTCAGAGTGTTCAGTGTGTGTTGAGTGTGTTGAGTGTGTTGAGTGCTTAGCGTGTTCAGAGTGTGTTGAGTGTGTGTGTGTTCAGTGTGTGTCAGTGTGTGTGATCAGTGTGAGTGTTCAGTGTGTGTTGAGTGTGTTCAGTGTGTGATCAGTGATTGTGTTCAGTGTGTTCAGTGTGATCAGTGATTGTGTTCAGAGTGTGTTCAGTGTGTTCAGAGTGTGATCAGTGTGTTCAGTGTGTTCAGTGTGTTCAGAGTGTGTTCAGTGTGTGTTCAGTGTGTGTGTTGTGTTGTGTCAGTGTGTGTTCAGTGTGTGTTCAGAGTGTGTTCAGAGTGTGTTCAGAGTGTGTTCAGAGTGTGTTCAGAGTGTGTTCAGAGAGTGTGTCAGTGTGTGTTAGAGTGTGAGTGTGTTCAGTGTGAGTGTGTTCAGTGTGTGTTTAGAGTGTGTGATCAGTGTGTGTCCAGTGTGTTCAGTGTGTAGAGTGTGATCAGTGTGTGTTCAGAGTGTGTTCAGTGTGTGATCAGTGATTGTGTTCAGTGTGATCAGTGATTGTGTTCAGAGTGTTCAGAGTGTGTTCAGTGTGTTCAGTGTTCAGTGTTCAGTGTGTGTTCAGAGTGTGTTCAGTGTTCAGTGTGTGTTGAGTGTTTAGTGTGTTCAGAGTGTGTAGAGTGTGATCAGTGTGAGTGTGTTCAGTGTGTAGAGTGTGATCAGTGTGAGTGTGTTCAGAGTGTGTTCAGTGTGTGTTCAGAGTGTGTTCAGTGTGTGATCAGTGATTGTGTTCAGTGTGTTCAGTGTGATCAGTGATTGTGTTCAGAGTGTGTTCAGAGTGTGTTCAGAGTGTGTTCAGTGTGTGTTCAGAGTGTGTTCAGTGTGTGTTCAGTGTGTTCAGAGTGTTCAGTGTGTGTTGAGTGTGTTCAGAGTGTGTAGAGTGTGATCAGTGTGAGTGTGTTCAGTGTGTAGAGTGTGATCAGTGTGTGTTCAGAGTGTGTTCAGTGTGTGTTCAGTGTGTGATCAGTGATTGTGTTCAGTGGGTTCAGTGTGATCAGTGATTGTGTTCAGAGTGTGTTCAGAGTGTGTTCAGAGTGTGTTCAGAGCTGTGTTCAGAGTGTGTTCAGACTGTGTTCAGACTGTGTTCAGACTGTGTTCAGACTGTGTTCAGACTGTGTTCAGAGTGTGTTCAGAGTGTGTTCAGTGTGTTCAGTGTGTTCAGTGTGTTCAGATAGTGTTCAGTGTGTTTTCAGAGTGTGATCAGTGTGTGTTCAGAGTGTGCTGTGTGTGTTCAGTGTGTGTTCAGAGTGATCAGTGTGTGTTCAGAGTGTGTTCAGTGTGCTGTGTGTGTTCAGAGTGTGTTCAGAGTGTGATCAGTGATTGTGTTCAGAGTGTGTTCAGTGTGTGATCAGAGTGTGATCAGAGATTGTGTTCAGAGTGTGTTCAGTGTGTGTTCAGAGTGTGATCAGTGATTGTGTTCAGAGTGTTCAGTGATTGTGTTCAGTGTGTTCAGTGTTGTGTGTCAGTGTGTGTTCAGTGTGTTTCAGTGTGTGCAGTGTGTGTTCAGAGTGTGTTCAGTGTGTGTGTTCAGAGTGTGTTCAGTGTGTGTGTTCAGTGTGTGTTCAGTGTGATCAGTGTGTTCAGAGTGTGTTCAGAGTGTGTTCAGTGTGTGTTCAGTGTGTCAGTGTGTGTTCAGTGTGTGTGTGTGTCAGTGCGTGTTCAGTGTGTGTTGTGTTCAGAGTGTGTTCAGTGTGTGTTCAGTGTGTGTTCAGAGTGTGTTCAGTGTGTTCAGTGTGTCAGAGTGTGTTCAGAGTGTGTTCAGTGTTCAGTGTGTTCAGAGTGTGTTCAGTGTGTGTTCAGAGTGTGATCAGTGATGTGTTGTTCAGTGTTCAGAGTGTGTTCAGTGATTGTGTTCAGTGTGTTCAGAGTGTGATCGGTGATTGTGTTCAGAGTGTGTTCAGTGTGTGATCAGTGTGTGTGATCAGTGATTGTGTTCAGAGTGTGTTCAGTGTGTGATCAGTGATTGTGTTCAGAGTGTGTTCAGTGTGTGTTCAGTGTGTTCAGAGTGTTCAGTGTGTGTTGAGTGTGTTCAGTGTGTTTAGAGTGTGATCAGTGTGAGTGTGTTCAGTGTGTGTCAGTGCGTGTTCAGTGTGTGTGTGAGTGTGTGTGTTCAGTGTGTGTTCAGAGTGTGTTCAGTGTGTGTGTCAGTGCGTGTTCAGTGTGTGTTCAGTGTGTGTCAGTGTGTGTTCAGAGTGTGTTCAGAGTGTGTTCAGTGTGTGTGTTCAGAGTGTGTTCAGAGTGTGTTCAGAGTGTGTTCAGAGTGTCAGAGTGTGTTCAGAGTGTGTTCAGTTAGAGTGTTCAGATGTGTGTTCAGTGTGTTCAGTGTGTGTTCAGTGTGTGTTCAGTGTGTGTTCAGTGTGTGTGTTCAGTGTGTTCAGTGTGTGTTCAGATGTGTGTGTTCAGATGTGTGTGTTCAGTGTGTGTTCAGATGTGTGTGTGTGTGTTCAGAGTGTGTTCAGAGTGTGTTCAGTGTGTGTTCAGTGTGTTCAGTGTGTGTCAGTGTGTGTCAGTGTGATCAGTGTGTGATCAGTGTGTTCAGAGTGTTCAGTGTGTGTTCAGAGTGTGATCAGTGATTGTGTTCAGTGTGTTCAGTGTGTGTTCAGTGTGTGTTCAGAGTGTGTTCAGTGTGTGTTCAGTGTGTGTTCAGTGTGTGATCAGTGTGTGTGTTCAGTGTGTGTGTGTTCAGAGTGTGTTCAGTGTGTGTTCAGTGTGTGTGTGTGTTCAGAGTGTGTTCAGAGTGTGTTTCAGTGTGTGTTCAGTGTGTGTTTAGTGTGTGTTCAGTGTGTTCAGTGTGTGTTCAGTGATTGTGTTCAGTGTGTGTTCAGAGTGTGTGTCAGAGTGTGTTCAGAGAGTTCAGAGTGTGTTCAGAGTGTGTTCAGAGTGTGTTCAGTGTGTTCAGAGTGTGTTCAGTGTGTGTTCAGTGTGTTCAGTGTGTTGTGTGTGTGTTCAGAGTGTGTTCAGAGTGTGTTCAGTGTGTGTTCAGTGTGTGTTCAGGTGTGTGTGTGTGTGTTCAGTGTGTTTCAGTGTGTTCAGTGTGTTCAGTGTGTGTTCAGTGTGTGTTCAGTGTGTGTTCAGTGTGTGTGTTCAGTGTGTGTTCAGTGTGTGTTCAGTGTGTGTTCAGTGTGTGTTCAGTGTGTGTTCAGTGTGTGTTCAGTGTGTTCAGAGTGTTTTCAGTGAGTGTGTTCAGAGTGTTCAGTGTGTGTGTCAGTGTGTGTTCAGTGTGTGTGTTCAGTGTGTGTTCAGTGTGTAGAGTGTGTTCAGTGTGAGTGTGTTCAGTGTGTGTGTTCAGTGTGTGTTCAGTGTGTGTGTTCAGAGTGTGTTCAGTGTGTGTTCAGAGTGTGTTCAGTGTGTGTTCAGTGTGTTCAGAGTGTTCAGTGTGTGTTGAGTGTGTTCAGTGTGTGTTCAGTGTGATCAGTGTGAGTGTGTTCAGTGTGTAGAGTGTGATCAGTGTGAGTGTTCAGTGTGTTCAGTGTGTTCAGTGTGAGTGTGTTCAGAGTGTGATCAGTGATTGTGTTCAGTGTGTGATCAGTGATTGTGTTCAGTGTAGAGTGTGTTCAGTGTGTGTTCAGAGTGTGTTCAGAGTGTGTTCAGTGTTCAGAGTGTGTGTTCAGTGTGTTCAGTGTGTGTTCAGAGTGTGTTCAGCGTGTGTTCAGATGTGTGTTCAGTGTGTGTTAGAGTGTGTTGAGTTCAGAGTGTGTTCAGTGTGTGTGTTCAGTGTGAGTGTAGTGTGTTCAGTGTGTTCAGAGTGTGTGATCAGTGTTCAGTGTGTTCAGTGTGTTCAGTGTGTTCAGAGTGTTCAGTGTGTGTTCAGTGTGTGTTCAGTGTGTGTTCAGAGTGTTCAGTGTGTTCAGAGAGTGTTCAGTGTTCAGTGTGTGTTCAGTGTGTTCAGAGCAGAGTGTGTTCAGTGTTCAGTGTGTGTTCAGTGTGTGTTCAGTGTGTTCAGAGTGTGTTCAGTGTGTGTGTTCAGTGTGTTCAGTGTGTGTTCAGTGTTCAGTGTGTAGAGTGTGTGTGTGTTCAGTGTGTGTTCAGAGTGTGTTCAGTGTGTGTTCAGTGTGTGTGTGTTCAGTGTGTGTGTCAGTGTGTGTTCAGTGTGTGTCAGTGTGTTCAGAGTGTGTTCAGAGTGTGTTCAGAGTGTGTTCAGAGTGTGTTCAGTGTGTGTCAGAGTGTGTTCAGAGTGTTCAGTGTTCAGTGTGTGTTCAGAGGTGTGTTCAGAGTGTGTTCAGAGTGTGTGTGTGTTCAGTGTGTGTTCAGAGGTGATCAGTGTGTGTGTTCAGAGTGTGTTCAGAGTGTGTTCAGTGTGTGTTCAGTAGTGTGTGTTCAGTGTGTGTTCAGAGTGTGTTCAGAGTGTGTTCAGTGTGTGTTCAGAGTGTGTTCAGTGTGTTCAGTGTGTGTGTTCAGAGTGTGTTCAGAGTGTGCAGTGTGTTCAGAGTGTGTTCAGAGTGTGTGTCAGAGTGTGTTGTGTCAGAGTGAGCAGTGTCAGTGTGTGTCAGTGTGTGTCAGTGCGTGTTCAGTGTGTGTTCAGAGTGTGTTCAGTGTGTGTTCAGAGTGTGTTCAGTGTGTGTTCAGAGTGTGTTCAGAGTGTTCATGTTCAGTGTGTTCAGTGAGTGTGTTCAGAGTGTGTTCAGTGTGTGTTCAGAGTGTGTTGTGTCAGTGTGTTCAGTGTGTTCAGTGTGTGTTCAGAGTGTGTTCAGTGTGTGTTCAGTGAGTGTGTTCAGTGTGTGTTCAGTGTGTGTGTTCAGAGTGTGTTCAGTGTGTGTTCAGTGTGTGTTCAGTTCAGTGTGTTCAGATAGTGTTCAGTGTGTGTTCAGAGTGTGTTCAGTGTGTGTTCAGTGTGTTCAGTGTGTGTTCAGAGTGTGTTCAGTGTGTGTTCAGAGTGTTCAGAGTGTGTTCAGTGTGTGTTCAGAGTGATCAGTGTGAGTGTGTTCAGTGTGTTCAGAGTGTGTTCAGTGTGTGTTCAGTGTGTGAGTGTGAGTGTTCAGAGTGTTCAGTGATTGTGTTCAGAGTGTGTTCAGTGTGTGATCAGTGATTGTGTTCAGTGTGTGTTCAGTGTGATC
>CM031959.1:42960552-42975552 GCA_018749465.1 Paracanthobrama guichenoti | reverse complement strand
ATCAATCAATCAATCATCAGGATCGATCACGCCCCCGTCTGTGACCTGAACGTATGAGTGTGACTCACGTGCATCTCTGGAGCGCAGCGGCCCAGCAGATCGATCAGCGCCGAGTAGAACGACAGAATGGCGTTTCCCATGTGAACGACCTCCTCTTCCTCATCGCCCTCAGTGGAGCTACAGCAGAGAGTGTGTGAGTGTGTGTGTGTGTGTATGTTGTATGTTGTATGTGTGTGTGTGTGTGTGTGTGTATCTGTGTATATATATGTGTGTGTCTCTTACGCGTCTGAAGCGTGAGCCGGGCCTGTGCTCGGCAGATCCAGTGCCGGGTTCTCAGAGATCTTTATGGCCTCCTTCATGGCCGCCAGCAGCCCGTTACCTCCCTCTCCTCTCAGGGCGGGGCCGAAACACTCCGGCCGGCGAATCAGGAGCTTCACCACTACACTGGAGTTTTCCTCCACACTCTCACCTGAACAGAGACAGTTTAACTTACTCAATGCAAAGTGTGTGTGTGTGTGTGTGTGTGTGTGTGTATTTACCGTTGACAAACACAGCGAATCGCAGGAAGGACAGGTAACGCTCGCCCTCGATGGGGTTCCAGCCGATGTCTGGATATCCTTTGACCAACAGCATGGGACAGCTCTGCAGACCACAGCCGGCCAGATACGTCACGACCTGCACACATTATCGGTTACACAAACACCGCAATTCCAGGATGCACTCTTCAGGGGGGCAGATATGAAGGGACAGCCATCTTGACGGTGATATTGGACTGTAAACACACCTTGTCCAGGTCGGGCTCCTCCAGCGCGAGCGCCAGGCCGTTGTTGTCCATCACTGATGAAGCCGCCACATCTAAAGGAGTGGATCCTCTCATGGACGGAGACGCTGGCAACACAAACACACACACACTCACATGGACTACACAGGAAACGCAAACCATTCAGTACATCAGAAAACTGTCAAATGTAAATCATTTTAAAATGAAAACCCTTACTAATTATTAATTGAGTCATAAACATAAAATCAAAAATTATTTAAAACATATAAATAAAACACTAATAATGAATTGAAATGTACAATTAGAATAAATAAATACTTTTAAAATAAAAACAAATGTAAAATTTAAATAACTAAAAATAAAAACAAATTAAACTGCACAATAAAACACTAATAATTTTATTAAATCATAAAATTAAATTAAATTAAATTAAAACAGTTTAAAACAATCAAAATAAAACACAAAAAAAGATTAAATATTTTATTTGGTTCGGCTGATGAAAACATTTTGTGACGTTTCGCTGTGTTCAGCATTAGATGAAACACACACACTCTCTCACTCACACACACACTCCCTCACTCACACACTCCCTCACTCACACACACACTCTCTCACTCACACACACTCTCTCACTCACACACACACTCTCACACACTCTCTCACTCACACACACTCTCACTCTCACTCACACACACTCACACACTCTCTCACTCACACACATACTCCCTCACTCTCACACACTCTCTCACTCACACACACTCTCACTCTCACTCACACACACTCACACACTCACACACTCTCTCACTCACACACTCTCTCACTCACACACCTCACTCACACACTCTCTCACTCACACACACTCTCTCTCACACTCACCACACACACTCTCTCTCTCACTCACACACACTCTCTCTCTCACTCACACACTCTCTCACACTCTCTCACTCACACACTCTCACTCACACACACACTCACTCACACTCACACACACTCTCACTCACACTCACTCTCACTCACACACCTCTCTCTCACTCACACACACTCCTCACTCCTCACACACACTCTCACTCACACTCACACACTCTCTCTCACTCACACACTCTCTCTCACTCACACACTCTCACTCTCTCACACTCTCTCTCACACCACTCTCTCACACACACTCTCTCACACACACACACCTCTCACTCACACTCTCTCACACTCACACACTCTCTCACTCACACACACTCTCACTCACACACACTCTCTCACACACACACACTCACTCTCACTCACACACACACACACTCTCTCACTCATGCACACACACACACTCTCACTCATGCACACACACACTCTCACCTCACACACTCTCACACACTCACACTCTCTCACACACTCTCTCACACTCTCTCACACACTCTCACACTCTCTCTCTCACACTCTCACACACTCTCACACACTCTCTCTCACACTCTCTCACACACACTCACACTCTCTCACACACTCTCTCACACACTCTCTCACACACTCTCACACTCTCTCACACACACACACACACACACACACACACACACACACACACTCTCTCACACACACTCTCACACACACTCTCACACACACACTCTCACACACACTCTCACACACACTCACACACACACACACTCACACACACACTCTCACACACACTCTCACACACACTCTCACACACACACTCTCACACACGCTCTCAAACACCAGCAGAGGGCAGTATGGACCACTGCAAACACACTCCATCTCAACAGAATCTTATCAAATAATTCAGCTGGTCATACAGAGCTGTGGGATTCTTTTACCTGAGCTCTTCATGTCATGCTCTGCTTTATACACACACTCACCCAATCCCACGCTGCTGTTCTCCAGCAGGTAGCTCAGGTGGTCAAACATGGCCTTCTGGTTCTGACGGCTGATGCGACAGAAGTAACACAGGAACCGGCAGCAGCTCGCCACCATCTTGGGAAAAGCTATCTCCTGTTAGAGAGGGAAACTACAGACGGTCACTACAGACACACACACAAGCTGAGGCATCTTCACCTGATTGTGTTTCTCTGCTGCTGGTGACGGTCACGTGTGTTCCGATCAATACACCGTGACACTGGCAACTCATAAATCACACACACTCACTGCAGGAGATACTGGACACACCATCAGCATCACAAACACACATTACAGACGCTGTGTTTACATCAGCAAACTACTGCAAATATGGAATTCAGATGGTCACGTGACATACACTATTTTGCCAAAAGTATTGGGCCGCCCCTCCAAATCCCTGAGTTCAGGTGTTCAATCCCTTCATGGCCACAGGTGTATAAATCAAGCACTAGGCATGCAGACGCTTCTACACACATTTGTGAAAGAATGGGTCGCTCTCAGGAGCTCAGTGAACTCAAGCGTGGTACCGTGATAGGTTGCCACCTGTGCAATAAGTCCATTCCTGACATTTCCTCACTACTAAATATTCCACGCTCAACTGTTAGTGGGATTATAACAAAGTGGAAGTGATTGGGAACAACAGCATCTCAGCCACGAAGTGATAGGCCACGTAAAATCACAGAGCAGGGTCAGCACATGCTGAGGGTCACAGTGCGCAGAAGTCACCAACTTTCTGCAGAGTCAATAGCTCCAGACCTCCAAACTTCTGTGGCCTTCAGATGAGCTCAAGAACAGTGCGGAGAGAGCTTCATGGAATGGGTTTCCATGGCGAGCAGCTCATCCAAGCCTTACATCACCTAGTGCAATGCAAAGCGTGGGATGCAGTGGTGTAAAGCACGGCACCACTGGACTCTAGAGCAGTGGAGACGTGTTCTCTGGAGTGACCAATCACGCTTCTCTGTCTGACAATCCCATGGATGAGTCTGGGTTTGGCAGTTGCCAGGAGAACGGGACTTGCCTGACTGCATTGTGCCAAGTGTAAAGTTTGGTGGAGGGGGGATTATGGGGTGGGGTTGTTTTTCAGGGGTTGGGCTTGGCCCCTTAGTTCCAGTGAAAGGAACTCTTAATGCTTCAGCAGACCAAGACATTTTGAACAATTTCATGCTCTCAACTTTGTGGGAACAGTTTGGGGATGGCCCCTTCCTGTCCCAACATGACTGCGCTCCAGTGCACAAAGCGTCGGTCCATAAAGACATGGATGAGCGAGTTTGGTGTGGAGGAACTTGACTGGCCTGCACAGAGTCCTGACCTCAACCCGATAGAACACCTTTGGGATGAATTAGAGCGGAGACTGCGAGCCAGGCCTTCTCGTCCAACATCAGTGCCTGACCTCACAAATGCGCTTCTAGAAGAATGGTCAAAAATTCCCATAAACACACTCCTAAACCTTGTGGAAAGCCTTCCCAGAAGAGCTGAAGCTGTTAGAGCTGCAAAGGGTGGGCCAACTCCATATTAAACCCTACGGATTAAGAATGGGATGGCATTAAAGTTCCTGTTTATGTAAAGGCGTCACAACACTTTTGGCAATACAGTGTATATATCTTCAGTTATTTTGCTTCTCCAGTAAATGTGTCTTCATTTAAGAATGTTTAGATATTTGTGCTGGAAAACAACACAGAAACACTGAGGAGCATCAGTTTTGGAGCATTGATGTCTCGGTCTCTCACGTACCTGAGACTTTCCTCCTCCCAGGACGTTCACCATCACCTCCATGACGGTCTCATGCATCCCCAGAACTCGCATCAGGTTGGGATGCTGGTAGAACACCTTATTATTCATGATGTCGCTGAGACACACAACACACACATTAAAAACACATGACGGGTGAGTTTTAAGCTGTCCATATAAAACATTTATCAAAGCATTTGAATTCACCACAAAATTAATAACATCGAAATCTAGTGGAAGCGTTCAGAGCAGAATTCTCTGTTATAAACCACAGATATCAGATCATGACGCGGAGACCAGGAGAAACACTAAGTGAACAAGTTATAGAAGTAATATAACTGCTGCATATTGTGCCGACTGTGGACTGAAGAGGGAGTTTTACTCTATGTTCTTAGTCTTTAAAGGAATATGAATCTGTTTAGTGCAGAATTATTCTAACGCATCCTCACCCCAGGCCGTCGATCATCAGTTGCTCCTCCTCTTTGCCCATGCGGACACTGAGCAGCGATCGGATCTGTCCCAGTGACGCCAGCAGGTTGATGGTGTCGTGGACGGAGGCGGCGCTGATGGTGTAGGTCTTCCTCATGGCGCGGAGCAGCTCGCCAATGCTGTCATACTGCCTCCTCAGCAGACTGAACATCACTCGCACAAGCTCCGGGTCCTGGATGTGCGTCTCCTGAGCCCAGCTCACCATCGTCTGAGAGATCAGCTCCTTCAGATTCGCTTCACACACACCAGACAAGCAGAGTTGCACATGAGAACGTCCATGAGATAATCATGAGAAGCATTTAAAGTGAAGCTGATTAAGGCAACATGTTTAGAAACAGTCATTATTTGGTGCTGCACACTATAATCTACAGTGAGATTATAAAGCGAGATGACTTGACATAAAACATGACATGACATAAAACATGACACGACAAAACAAGACATGACATGACATAAAACATGACAAGACAAGACATGACATGACATAAAACATGACAACATAAAACAACAAAACAACATAACATAAAACGACACGATACAACATAAAACATGACACGACAAAACAAAACATGACAAGACGAGACGAGACATGACATGACATAAAACATGACGCGACAAAACAAAACATGACGCGACAGGACATGACATGACATAAAACATGACGCGACAAAACAAAACATGACGCGACAGGACATGACATGACATAAAACATGACGCGACAAAACATGACAAGACAAGACATGACATGACATAAAACATGACGCGACAAAACAAAACATGACAAGACAAGACAAGACATGACATGACGTGACAAAACATGACAAGACATAAAACATGACGCGACAAAACATGACAAGACAAGACATGACATGACATAAAACATGACGCGACAAAACAAAACATGACAAGACAAGACATGACATTAAACATGACATGACAAAACAAAACATGCAAGACAAGACATGACATGACAAAACATGACGCGACAAAACAAAACATGACAAGACAAGACATGACATGACAGCGACAAAACAAAACATGACAAGACAAGACATGACATGACATAAAACATGACGCGACAAAACAAAACATGACAAGACATGACATGACATAAAACATGACGTGACAAAACATGACAAGACAAAACATGACATGACATGACATAAAACATGACGCGACAAAACAAAACATGACAAGACATGACATGACATAAAACATGACGCGACAAAACATGACAAGACAAGACATAAAACATGACGCTGACAAAACAAAACAAAACAAACAAAACATGACAAAACACGCGACAAAACAAGACAAGACAAGACAAGACATGACATGACATAAAACATGACGCGACAAAACATGACAAGACAAAACAAGACATGACATGACATAAAACATGACGTGACAAAACAAAACATGACATGACAAGACATGACATGACATAAGACATGACATGACATAAAACATGCGCAACAAAACATGACACAACAACAACAAAACAAAACATGACAAGACAAGACAAGACATGACATGACAAAACATGACGCGACAAAACAAAACATGACAAGACAAGACATGACATAAAACATGACGCAACAAAACAAAACATGACAACATGACGCGACAAAACAAAACATGACAAGACATGACATGACATAAAACATGACGTGACAAAACATGACAAGACAAGACATGACATGACATAAAACATGACGTGACAAAACATGACAAGACAAGACATGACATACAACATGACGCAACAAAACAAAACAAAACAAACATGAATGACAAAACACAAAACATGACATGACAAGACATGACATGACATGACATAAAACATGACGTGACAAAACATGACATGACAAGACATGACATGACATAAAACAAAACGACAAGACATGACAAGACAAGACATGACAAGACAAAACATGACGCAACAAAACAAAACAAAAACAACAAAACAAAACATGACAAAACATGACAAGACAAGACATGACATGACATAAAACATGACGCGACAAAACAAAACATGACAAGACAAGACATGACATGACATAAAACATGACGCGACAAAACACAAGAAAACATAAAACATGACAAAACATGACAAGACAAGACAAAACATGATAAAACATGGCCAAACATGACAAGACAAGACATGACATAAAACATGACACAAAAACATGACAAGACAAGACATGACATGACATAAAACATGGCGACAAAACAAAACATGACAAAACATGACATGACAAAACAAAAACATGACAAAACAACGCGACAAGACAAGACATGACATGACATAAAACATGACGCGACAAAACATGACAAGACATGACAAAACAAGACAAGACAAGACATGACATGACATAAAACATGACGTGACAAAACAAAACAAAACATGCAAGACAAGACAAGACATGACATGACATGAAACATGACGCGACAAAACATGACAAGACAAGACATGACATGACATAAAACATGACGTGACAAAACAAAACAAAACATGCAAGACAAGACAATGACATGACATAAAACATGAGCGACAACAAAACATGACAAGACAAGACAAGACATGACATGACAACAAAAACATGACAAGACAAGACATGACATAAAACATGCAAGACAAGACAAGACATGACATGACATAAAACATGACGCGACAAAACATGCAAGACAAGACAAGACATGACATGACATAAAACATGACGCGACAAAACAAAACATGACAAGACAAGACATGACATGACGCGACAAAACATGACAAGACAAGACATGACATGACATAAAACATGACGCGACAAAACAAAACATGACATGACATAAAACATGACGCGACAAAACATGACAAGACAAGACATGACATGACAAAACATGACGCGACAAAAAACAAAACAAAACATGACAAGACAAGACATGACATAAAACATGACGCGACAAAACAAAACAAAACATGACAAGACAAGACAAGACATGACATAAAACATGACATGACAAAACAAAACATGACAAGACATGACATGACAAGACATGACATGACATAAAACATGACACGACAAAACAAGACATGACATGACAAAACATGACGCGACAAAACATGACAAGACAAGACATGACATGACATAAAACATGACGCGACAAAACATGACAAGACAAGACATGACATGACAAAACAAGACGCGACAAAACAAAACATGACATGACATGACATGACAAAACAAAACATGACAAGACAAGACAAGACAAGACATGACATAAAACATGATGCGACAAAACAAAACATGACAAGACAAGACAAGACAAGACAAAACATGACATGACAAAACAAAACATGACAAGACAAGACATGACATGACGCGACAAAACAAAACATGACAAGACATGACAAAACATGACGCGGCAAAACAAAACAAAACATGACAAGACAAGACATGACATGATGCGACAAAACAAAACATGACAAGACATGACATAAAACATGACGCGACAAAACATGACAAAACATGACAAGACGACATAAAACATGACAAGACAAAACATGACAAGACAAGACAAGACATGACATGACATAAAACATGACGCAACAAAACAAAACATGACAAGACAAGACATGATATGACATGACATTAAACATGACAAAACAAAACATGACAAGACATGACATAAAACATGACATGACAAGACAAAACATGACAAGACATAAAACATGACATGACAAGACAAAACATGACAAGACAAGACATGACATAAAACATAACATGACAAAACAAAACATGACATAAATGACATGACATGACATAAAACATGACAACAAAACAACAAAACACAACATAACATAAAACATGACACGACAAAACAAAACATGACAAGACATGACATAAAACATGACGCGACAAAACAAAATATGACAAGACAAGACATGACATGACATAAAACATGACAAGACAAAACATGACAAGACATGACATAAAACATGACGCGACAAAACAAAACATGACAAGACAAGACATGACGCGACAAAACAAAACATGACAAGACAAGACAAAACATGACAAGACATGACATAAAACATGACGCGACAAAACAAAACATGACAAGACAAGACGCGACAAAACAAAACATGACAAGACAAGACAAGACAAGACATGACAAGACAAGACAAGACATGACGCGACAAAACAAAACATGACAAGACATGACATGACGCGACAAAACAAAACATGACAAGACATGACATGACATAAAACATGACGCGACAAAACATGACATGACATAACATAAAACATGACGCAACAAAACATGACATGACAAAACATGACATGACGCGACAAAACAAAACAAAACATGACATGACAAACATGACATGACATGACAAAACAAAACATGACAAGACATGACATGACAAAACATGATGCGACAAAACAAAACATGACAAGACAAGACATGACATTAAACATGACATGACAAAACAAAACATGTAAGACAAGACATGACATGACAAAACATGACGCGACAAAACAAAACATGACGACAAGACAAGACATGACATGACGCGACAAAACAAAACATGACAAGACATGACATGACATAAAACATGACGCGACAAAACATGAAAAACATGACATGACATAACATAAAACATGACGCGACAAAACATGACAAGACAAGACATGACATGACATTAAACATGACAAAACAAAACATGACAAGACAAGACATGACATAAAACATGACGCGACAAAACAAAACAAAACATGACAAGACATGACATTAAACATGACATGACAAAACAAAACATGACAAGACAAGACATGACAAAACATGACGCGACAAAACAAAACATGACAAGACAAGACGACATGACATAAAACATGACGCAACAAAACATGACAAGACATGACATAACAAAACATGACGCGACAAAACATGACAAGACAAGACATGACATGACATGACATTAAACATGACATGACAAAACAAAACATGACAAGACATGACATGACATAAAACATGACGCGACAAAACAAAACAAAACATGACAAGACAAGACAAGACATGACATAAAACATGACGCGACAAAACAAAACATGACAAGACAAGACAACATGACATAAAACATGACAAAACAAAACATGACAAGACATGACATAAAACATGACATGACAAGACAAAACATGACATGACTAGACATGACATGATATAAAACATGACATGACAAGACAAAACATGACAAGACAAAACATGACAAGACAAGACAAGACATGACGCGACAAAACAAAACATGACAAGACATGACATGAAACATGACGCGACAAAACAAAACATGACAAGACATGACATGACATAAAACATGACGCGACAAAACATGACAAAACATGACAAGACATGACATGACAAGACATGACGCGACAAAACATGACAAGACAAGACATGACATGACGACATAAAACATGACGCAACAAAACAAAACATGACAAGACAAGACATGACATAAAACATGACGCGACAAAACATGACAAGACAAGACATGACATGACATAAAACATGACGCGACAAAACAAAACATGACAAGACATGATATGACATGACATAAAACATGACGTGACAAAACAAAACATGACAAGACAAGACATGACATAAAACATGACATGACAAGACAAAACATGACAAGACAAGACAAGACAAGACATGACATAAAACATGACAAAACAAAACAAGACAAGACATGACATAAAACATGACATGACAAGACAAAACATGACAAGACAAGACAAGACATGACATAAAACATGACATGACAAAACAAAACATGACAAATGACATGACATAAAACATGACACGACAAAACAACATAACATAAAACAACAAAACACAACATAACATAAAACAACACGATACGACAAAACATGACATGACATGACATAAAACATGACACGACAAAACATGACAACATAAAACAACAAAACCCAACATAACATAAAACGACACGATTCAACATAAAACGACAATATAAAGCGACACGACATGACAAAAAACGACATGACCTTGACATGACACAAAACGACATGACCTTGACATGACATAAAACGACATGACCCTGACATGACATAAAACATGACACAAAACGACATGACCTTGACATGACATAAAACATGACATAAAACAACATGACCCTGACATGACATAAAACATGACACAAAACGACATGACATAAAACATGACATAAAACGACATGACCCTGACATGACATAAAACATGACACAAAACGACATGACCCTGACATGACATAAAACATGACACAAAACAACATGACCTTGACCTGACACAAAACGACATGACCTTGACATGACACAAAACGACATGACCTTGACATGACACAAAACGACATGACCTTGACATGACACAAAACGACATGACCTTGACATGACAAAACGACATGACCTTGACCTGACACAAAACAACATGACCTTGACATGACACAAAACGACATGACCTTGACATGACATAAAAAGACATGACATGACGACAGGACATAAAACGTTAACAATATGTAACGAAACCTAAAACAACGCAACATAACACTCTCAGTTGCTGTTTTAATGAGAGCAGAGGGAGGCTGGAGGAAGTGCTGCGCTTGAAAATCCTCCAGACATCTGTCAGATTGAGGGCAGTGTGCTGAGTTCACTCTCAGACGCCATTAGAATGACTGTAATGGGCCTTAAAGGGAAGTGACTGATGGGAAAAAACATGGGCTGAGGTCATCTGTCAGTCAGTCGCTCAGCTGCTCTGTCTGTCGGTGGTTAATAAGTGTTTTATAGGGCAGCCAATCAGAGGCAGCGCTGATGAACGATCCCACTGAGACCCGGAGAGACATCACACAATGCTGAGCTCAGGAGAGACAAATTATACTGAACCTGTGTGTGTGTGTGTGTGCGTGTGTGTGTGCGTGTGCGTGTGTATAAAGATGTGGTGAACGTTCATTATAAGAGGAACATATATATGTGTGTGTATATATTAGGGTACATGAAAGCTGCTCGCGCTGAATTAAAGCCACAGTGCGATATTGACATGATTAACAGGAAACAGGAAACAACTTCTACAGGATATAATTTTTTTTTAATACTGTATCCTAAATTGTGGATATTTAAGCTATATATCATATGCTGAAGTGAATTTCTGGAGTGTTAATGATTAAAAGAAAAAACAACAAGAACCGAAAACCAAACCGGGGGTTTTGTGAACCGTGCCACCCCTAATATATATAAAATAAAATAATAAATAAATAAATAAATAAATAATAATAAAATGGAATAAAAAAAAAAATATAAAATATAAAAAATATATAAAATAAAAATAATAATTATCATTAATAATAATAAATATACTATTTATTATTATGAATTACTATTTTATTTATATATATATATATATATATATATATATATATATATATATATATATATATATATATATATATATATAAATAATAAAGTGTAATAAAATGAAAAAAATCAATCTGAACTGCATGACTGCTGCTATAATGATCCTATAAAACACACAGATCGTGCGGTGGGACAAAGGTCTCAGTTCTGCTTACAGGGAGCGGTTTGTTCTTTCTCTGTGGGCTCAGCTTCAGATTTCTGCGGTTGACCTTTGATCTTGTAGATCAGAGCGAGCAGGCGACCTTTAATAGATGTGTCCTGATCCTCCTCATCCTCCTCCACTGGAATCCCTGCAGTGACACAGAGGAAGGACATTCATTCTCCTGAACTCATGGTGACGTTTCACGGCCGGATTCATGACATCTGAAGCGCCCCACAAACCAGAGCTCATTCATTATTTAAACATCTTGATCTTTAACACAAACATCTCCTTCAGTCTCCTTTTCCCTCCATCATAAATGAGTAGCATCTCTACTAATGTTTGTGTTACTAATGTGAAGAATAGCTCTAATGTAATTATTTTAATTATACACTATTTTGCCAAAAGTATTGGGCCGCCCCTCCAAATCCCTGAGTTCAGGTGTTCAATCCCTTCATGGCCACAGGTGTATAAATCAAGCACTAGGCATGTTTGCATGTTACTAATGCGCTTCTACACACATTTGTGAAAGAATGGGTCGCTCTCAGGAGCTCAGTGAACTCAAGCGTGGGACCGTGATAGGTTGCCACCTGTGCAATAAGTCCATTCCTGACATTTCCTCACTACTAGATATTCCACGCTCAACTGTTAGTGGGATTATAAGTGATTGGGAACAACAGCAACTCAGCCACATAGTGGTAAAATCACAGAGCGGGGTCAGCGCATGCTGAGGGTCACAGTGCGCAGAAGTCACCAACTTTCTGCAGAGTCAATAGCTCCAGACCTCCAAACTTCTGTGGCCTTCAGATGAGCTCAAGAACAGTGCGTAGAGAGCTTCATGGAATGGGTTTCCATGGCCGAGCAGCTCATCCAAACCTTACATCACCAAGTGCAATGCAAAGCGTGGGATGCAGTGGAGTAAAGCACGCCGCCACTGGACTCTAGAGCAGTGGAGACGTGTTCTCTGGAGTGACCAATCACGCTTCTCTGTCTGACAATCCCATGGATGAGTCTGGGTTTGGCGGTTGCCAGGAGAACGGGACTTGCCTGACTGCATTGTGCCAAGTGTAAAGTTTGGTGGAGGGGGGATTATGGGCTGGGGTTGTTTTTCAGGGGTTGGGCTTGGCCCCTTAGTTCCAGTGAAAGGAACTCTTAATGCTTCAGCATACCAAGACATTTTGGAAAATTTCATGCTCCCAACTTTGTGGGAACAGTTTGGGGACGGCCCCTTCCTGTCCCAACATGACTGCGCTCCAGTACACAAAGCGTCGGTCCATAAAGACATGGATGAGCGAGTTTGGTGTGGAGGAACTTGACTGGCCTGCACAGAGTCCTGACCTCATCCCGATAGAACACCTTTGGGATGATTTAGAGCGGAGACTGCGAGCCAGGCCTTCTCGTCCAACATCAGTGCTGACCTCACAAATGAGCTTCTAGAAGAATGGGCAAAAATTCCCATAAACACACTCCTAAACCTTGTGGAAAGCCTTCCCAGAAGAGCTGAAGCTGTTAGAGCTGCAAAGGGTGGGCCGACTCCATATTAAACCCTACGGATTAAGAATGGGATGACATTAAAGCTCATGTGCATGCGAAGGCAGGCGGCACAACACTTTTGGCAGTATAGCGTATGTACCTACTTATTTTAATCTATGGAGCGGATGTTTGTTTTTAATGACCCTACAAGTTCGAATAAACCATCAAAATATAAGAAAATATTTCTTTCTTTTTTTTAAACATTTTAAATATGAGGGAAGAACAAAACACTAAACTTGGTTAAGGTATTTATCTGACAAAATTATTAGGCAAAAAAATGCTTAGAGAAACAAAAAGCTGACAAGAAACAGCAAACATAATCAGTTATTAATATTTTGTTGGTTCTCTTGTTTTTGCATGTGTTCATTATTTCTTTGTATGACAGCCTGGACAAAAACAGCCGCACAATTTGTCATGTTTCATTGCGTTATCACAAATAAAACAATCGACTCCAAGCACAACTATACAATAGTTCCTACGCTTCCGTACACAGAGCACAAAACGTCACACGGTGCTTCACATGCATCATCTGTAGAGCGGTTTGTATCCTTGCGTTCAGACGAACGTACCGCAGTGCAGCCGCAGCTCGCCGTGGAAGTCGTACAGCTCCTCCTGTATGTCCTCCGGGCAGGGACAGTCTTCCCCCATGTTGAAGTTCAACAGCATGTTAATCTGAAAGAAACAGTGATTTACTGTGATGAGGCGTCCTGCTGAAGACTGATCAAATGATGCGGAGTGTGTGATGTAGTGGCTTGCAGCACCTGTTCCTGCGGCGGAGAGCGAAACTCTTTGGTCTTCTTGGCGGTGATGGCGGCGGACATGTTGAGCGCCAGCATCAGCTCGTTGAAGCGGAACTTCTGGTTGAACTGCAGCTTGGAGACGAAGCTGTCGGAGAAAGACACGATGGCTCCGATGCGATGCCTCAGCTCACAGTCACAGAAGTAGTGCAGGAGCTCACACATCTGCAGGAACACACGACACGA
>CM031959.1:42940552-42955552 GCA_018749465.1 Paracanthobrama guichenoti | reverse complement strand
GTCACCGTGCGGTTCTTGCTGAGGTTGAAGTTGTTGCTATAGTAATGGTAGTCAGGAGTGACCCATCCGACCCACACACAGGACGGATCCTGACCCGCGAATATCCGGACCGAGTGATAGTACTGCAGGAGACCAACACAGCGTTATTCACTGCGGATCTACACTCTCAGATCTCACTCGGCTGCATGTTCAAAGTCAAACAGGTACACAGATCTATAACCAATCACTATGAGAATACAGTTACAGTTATCGTTACTGTTATAGTTACTGTTACTGTTATCGTTATAGTTATCGTTACAGTTACTGTTATAGTTATCGTTACTGTTATAGTTATCGTTACTGTTATCGGTACGGTTACAGTTATCGTTATAGTTATAGTTACGGTTATAGTTACTGTTATAGTTATCGTTACAAGTTATAGTTATCGTTACTGTTATAGTTATAGTTACAGTTATAGTTACTGTTATAGTTATCGTTACAGTTATAGTTATAAATTACTGTTATAGTTATCGTTACTGTTATATCGTTACTGTTATAGTTATAATTACTGTTATAGTTACTGTTATATTAGTTATTATAGTTATCGTTATAGTTATCGTTACTGTTATGTTATCCTTACAGTTATAGTTACTGTTATAGTTATCGTTACTGTTATAGTTACTGTTATAGTTATCCTTAGTTATAGTTACTGTTATAGTTATCGTTACTATTATAGTTACTGTTATAGTTATCGTTACTGTTATAGTTATCCTTACAGTTATAGTTACTGTTACAGTTATCGTTATAGTTATAGTTACTGTTATAGTTATCATTACAGTTATAATTATCGTTACTGTTATAGTTATAAATTACTGTTATAGTTACTGTTATAGTTATCGTTATAGTTATCGTTACTGTTATGTTATCCTTACAGTTATAGTTACTGTTATAGTTATCGTTACTGTTATAGTTACTGTTATAGTTATCCTTAGTTATAGTTACTGTTATAGTTATCGTTACTATTATAGTTACTGTTATAGTTATCGTTACTGTTATAGTTACTGTTATAGTTATCCTTACAGTTATAGTTACTGTTACAGTTATCGTTATAGTTATCGTTACTGTTATAGTTACTGTTATAGTTATAGTTATGTTATCGTTACTGTTATAGTTACTGTTATAGTTATCGTTACTGTTATAGTTACTGTTATAGTTATCCTTACAGTTATAGTTACCGTTATGTTATATATAGTTATCGTTACTGTTATGTTATAGTTACTGTTATAGTTATCGTTATCTGTTATAGTTACTGTTATAGTTATCCTTACAGTTATAATTACTGTTATAGTTATCATTAGTTATAGTTACTGTTATAGTTATATAGTTATTAGTTATAGTTACTGTTATAGTTATACAGTTATAGTTACTGTTATAGTTATCGCTACAGTTATAGTTACTGTTATAGTTATTAGTTATAGTTACAGTTATAATTACTGTTATAGTTATCATTACAGTTATAATACTGTTATAGTTATCGTTAGTTATCGTTACAGTTATAGTTATAGTTATCGTTATAGTTATCGTTATAGTTATAGTTATACTGTTATAGTTATAGTTATAGTTACTGTTATAGTTATCGTTTAGTTATCATAACAGTTATAGTTACTGTTATGGTTACTGTTATCGTTACAGTTATCGTTACAGTTATCGTTACTGTTATCGTTACTGTTATAGTTATCGTTATAGTTACCGTTATAGTTATCGCGTTACTGTTATAGTTATAAATTACAGTTATAGTTACTGTTATAGTTATCGTTATATAGTTACTGTTATAGTTATCGTTACAGTTATAGTTACTGTTAGTTATCGTTATAGTTACTGTTATAGTTATCGTTACAGTTATCGTTACTGTTATAGTTATCGTTATAGTTACTGTTATAGTTATCGTTACAGTTATAGTTACTGTTATAGTTATCGTTACAGTTATAGTTACAGTTACAGTTACTGTTATAGTTATCGTTACAGTTATAGTTACTGTTAGTTATCGTTATAGTTACTGTTATAGTTATCGTTACAGTTATAAATTACTGTTATAGTTATCGTTATATAGTTACTGTTATAGTTATCGTTACAGTTATAGTTACTGTTATAGTTATCGTTATAGTTATCGTTACAGTTATAGTTACTGTTATAGTTACAGTTATCGTTACTGTTATAGTTATCGTTATAGTTACTGTTATAGTTATCATTACAGTTATAGTTACTGTTATCATTACAGTTATCTTTACAGTTATCGTTACTGTTATAATTACAATTATAGTTACTGTTATAGTTATAAATTATAGTTACTGTTATAAGTTATCGTTATAGTTACTGTTATAGTTATCGTTACAATTATAGTTACTGTTATAATTATTACTACAGTTATAGTTACTGTTATAGTTATCGCTACAATTATAGTTACTGTTATAGTTATTGCTACAGTTATAGTTATCGTTAGTTATCGTTACAGTTATACTTACAGTTAGTTATTGTTACAGTTATAGTTACAGTTATCGTTACTGTTATAGTTACCGTTACAGTTATCTTTACATTTATCGTTACTGTTATAGTTACTGTAATCGTTACTATTATAGTTACAGTTATCATTACAGTTATAGTTATTGTTACAGTTATCGTTACTGTTATAGTTACAGTTATTGTTACTGTTATAGTTACAGTTATCGTTACTGTTATAGTTACAGTTAACAAACATAAATCATAAATCAATGGCTCTTGATAAGAGAAGGGTCTCACTGTGGTTATGCTGCTATAGTCCGTTCTTCTGCCTTCATCCGAGTGTTTCATGGACTTCAGCGGATGCCTTTAGGAACATTCACAGGACAAACACACTTACTATTCATCCAACAGACAAAGACAAGCAGGAGTTCTGAAGATCTCCAAGCAGCACAGATAGAGATCAAACAAATCGCTCTACAAGATTACAGGCAGCAAGAGGATTCATTTCTGTTTAGATTCACTGAGAGAAAAAGCCCCAAAGAATGAACGGTGTAGCGTCATTTAAAACAAAATAATTTTGGGACTTTCCATAAAAATTTTCCCCCGGCTGATTAAACACCTCTAAACTGTCATTGGTCAGTGACAATGACATAATGGGTGGGTGTGGCTCTGAGACTCCGCCTTCTTTGTGACGTAAATCTTCTCCAGTTCCATTCTTTTGTTCAGTCCATAAAAACATGCGATGAGAAAACAGCAGTTCAGAAAGCATCTGATCGTAGCAATGTTTGCTCCAGCTCTGAGATTGTCACGTCACATTTATTTTAGGGCTGCTGATTTAACGCATTAATAAGATTAACCCCTAGGAGTCTGAGCTGTTTTGGGGCACTTTAGAAGTTTTGACACGCTCTGACATTTGTGCTTTTTTCAGTTGCTTGTAAACACATTAATGGCAAAAGTGTCATTACACTGTATTCAGCACAAACTGGGCTACCATAATATGTCAGTACTATGTATATGTATACTATGCATAATATGTATGTACATGCTTGTATTTTTGACAGAATAATGTTTATGCATGGTTTTTGAAAAACAATTTTTTTTTAAATTAAGGCCTCAAAACACACAATAGATGTGCGACCACAAGACTTTAACCTAATGGGTGGTGTTGCCTAGAGTTTTTGCTTCAAACTGATGTGAGAATCATTGAGACTGCTAATTCATATAAAACAATACATTGATTTAAATTTTGAAAGACACTTTTTCTTTACAAAGGACGTATGCAAAGAGGCGTGAATGTTCATGAATAATGCTGTGAATCACACCTGAGAGAACAAAAGACCGCATAATGATCGCATAATGAGCTGCATAATAAATGAGCTAAATTAATCTAAATTAAGTGAGATTTTGCTTAAAACAAGCAAAGTTATCTGCCAATGGGATAGGAAAAATAATCTTATTTCTGTCTGGGACAGAAACAAGGAACGAGATTTCAATCAGAAACAAGATTATTTATTAATTTTGCTTATTTTAAGAAAAAACTCAATTTTGATTTGATTTTCAACAAAACAAGAGAAAATATATTATGTCATTTTACTTCTCTAGTAAATGCATCTTAATTTAAGAACTTTTAGATATTTAGACTGGAAACAAGACACAAATACTAAGAAGAGCATTTTTGGCAGTGTACTATTTTTAATGTTTTTGAAAGAAAAAAACAGTAATATTGTGACAATGAACACAATTCAGTATTCAGTAAATACAAATAACTGAATAATTTGTAATGATCAACGTTATAAGTAAAATATTTGGGATTTAAAACCACATAATGCAATGCAGTTATGATTTCAGAGAGTATATGGTGAATTCAGGTTGATTGGGACACTTTTTTCCCAGTTATTTCAGTGGTAAACCTTTTCTAGATCATTTGATTGTGTAAACTATCCGATACACACAATACTCAAATATCATCTGGAGTTTCGGTTCATTTATGAGACGAGTGTGCAATGCATGATCACGCCAGTGCTACGGCTATTGTCTGTTATATTTGAGTCTTATTAAATGAGAAGCAAATATATTAAAAACACTGATTAAAATTAAGATACAATTTATATAAAACGAAATTCACTTTAAATAAATGCTGTTACACTTACAATGGCCTAAACACTTCATAATCTGGCCAAAACAGATAAATAAATAAATCTTGTCTAAAAAGTCTTGCATCTATGACATTTTATGTAGCAGGAGGATTCATACTGAAACAGTGTTTTGCGTTTAATATTCACAGACGCTAACAGAATAAACTTACCTCACAATCCTCGCCTGGATCTGTTGCTCTTAGAAATAAACAGCTTTTTCTGAGGTAAAATATTCCAGGATTATTCCTCAAAGTGTCTCAGACCGATGTGAAGTGTTGATGTGAAGTGCTGATGTGGGCGTCGGCTCTACTCTCATGGATCGTCAGATTTGAATCTCAAAAGAACACGTGGTTCGTGGGCGTGGCGCATTAGCGGGTAATGAGACAATAATGAGACGCTCGCTTTTCAAACAGATTACACAAACACAGAATTTTTTTTTTCGATTTGATTTACATTATTTAAAACCTGACATTTCAACGTTTCTTTAGACATATTTCTCATGTTTGAGAGACAAATATTTATTAAGTTAGAGTTACTTTTCTGAAGAGAATCTGAATGAACGTCTTTGACAGAGAGGCTGCGGATCGCGCATCATGTTTGTTTTCTTTATTTTGCAAGAACCACAACAAGTTGTTTTTATTGTGACTGTACACAAAAAATAATAGAAACTTAACAGATTATAATGATGTATAACACTTGCCTGAATGATAAAAAACGACAGAGTTATTTGAGTCTGTTTGGCACTGATAAGAAAAAAAGTGAGTCTATCACGCGGACGTGATAGCCGACTCCAGAGGGTTAAAGGTGGTGTAAGTGCTATTTCAAAACTGATGTATAAAAGTGGCCGAGTACCAAAACAAACTTATAGCCAATCAGCAGTAAGGGGTGTGTCTACTAATGATGGTGAGAAGAGAGCGCTCAGTGCACGTCATTATTCAAAAGACACAACACACAGGACGGACATCAGCCGAGCGACGACAGAAAGAGAGAGATGGCAGCTAAAACACACATGTGGAAGATGTGTGTGGAACAGAAGAAGGCTTAAGATCAGGCAAGAAGTATCAGCTCTCCAGCGCTGGAGAGAACTCGCGGAGCGAAGGCCTGCAATCGGACGCCGAGGGGACTTTATTTCTTCTCGATAGACGAGTAACATTGGTTTGGTTTCACAGAAACGAATATATGCTGGCTTTTGCTTGAATATGCTCGTGTGTCATGTTCGCCTGTTCGTCCATTTGCGATCGTATCGCAGTTCACTTCAGCGATGATAAAGACCCGTTCATTTCTACATCCCATAAACCACTGTCTGTTTCAAGCATCACCTTGCAGTGTGTCCGAACAGTGAGACAATAAACTCCTGATATATGTTTGTTTCCTTTGGTTCCTCTTTTAGTGATCGATATAACCCTCTAATCTTGTCACAGTTGTAATATATTCATTAGTTGGATTGGCATGCTCATGCTAGTTGTTCATGAGAACTGTTTGTGTTTTTGGGATGTAAGGGATGACTTTTTCATTGAACATTCAACCTGGATTACCATAGTAACACTTATTGATGACACTGTACCCTCGACCGGCTGGCACAGCAGATTCTGCCATATTCGTTGTCTGGGTTGCGTACGTATGTGTGGGGCGGAGCTATGAAAATAGGGGCGAGTCCGTTTTGGGGTAGGGGCGTGTTTGTTTTGGTGATTTGAAATATCAACATCGGTTACCAGAAAGCACTTACCCCACCTTTAATTAGTTACGATAAAAAATAATGCATTAAAATGATTAACGCACTTGCCCCGCCCCAGACCTACATAGGTCATCTTACATTTCATACAGTTGATTGATGAAGAATATGATGCACTGTGTGATGAAGCCTATAGAATGCAGTTAGAATGACCCTAAAATTCAAGATATGGGGCAAAAATGCCCGTTGTAGTCTCAGGGCGTTTTTACACTGGGCACATTTGTTGTGGTCCGTGTCAGAGCGCGATTGTTCCCGCCGGTGCTATGCACAAACACATTGCAGACTCACTCTCGTTCGCATCCAAGGTAAATCAGCAACACTATCATCCCTTATATGTGTTTTATTGAACTAAATACACCGTCATCTGATAAAACCAAGCGGCTCCTCCCCCGGTTTCAGTTTAAGCCAATACTGAAGCGACTTAACCTGCAGTTCATGGACTGGCCACTAGAGACCGGCTCCAGAAGGGAGCAGAATCTCACTGAGCCCCATGTTAAAATGCCCAACTCTACAGCAGAGAAACACACGTCTACAGTCTGGGACAAACTGGTTTTGGTGTATACAGCTAATTTTGGCCTTCATGACGACTGTGAGGGGGGTGAATGCTATTATAACTCATTCGTTTAAGTTATATAAAGCCTTAAAGTTCTGCATAATTAAGGGCGTGGCCACTGAGTGACAGGTGGATAGCCGTTTGTCTGCTGTCTGTTAGTCATCACGTCACCTCAGCTCCGCCCACATTGATTGTCAGTTATCCGGGAGTGACGTGATGGGAGTGACACGCTGCCAAGATGGATTCGGTACCCCTGAGCTGAGCTCACCCTGATCCGCGTTTTGAATGAATCGGGTGAACCAATGATTCAATGGACCATAAAGAGAACCATTTACTTCACTCCTGAGTCATGAATCAGCCGTTGAACCAATCGAGTGAATGAATAATCAATGACTTTTACCGCCACCTACTGGCAGTTTCTCATTTAGAGTATAATTTCATATTTCCATATTAATAAAAACAAACATTAAAGGTATAGTTCACCCAAAAATATTTCTTTCTGAAGCCACTTCAATTTGTTTTGTAATTTCTCAGCCAAATTTGATGTGCGAATAATTTGCGATTACTTAATCGGCAAATCGTGTAATTACATAAAAAAATTGTAATCGATTGACAGTCCTAGTCCTTTTGCTTTAAAACAGCAGCTTCACAGTGTCAGTGTCGCTTCAGTTTCTACTCTCAAGTGTGTTTTTACTCGACCGGCTGAAGTGAAGAAATGAACCAGAGAACCTCAGAGCCACACCCACCCGTTATGTCATCATCACTGACCAATGACAGTTTAGAGGTGTTCACCCGTTCGTCTCTGACCTGTGTTTGATCTTGAGCGGTTCTTCCTCGTACAGGCCGTTCACAAGCACATACGCGCCGCCCTTGAAGCTGGAGTGAAACTCCACAGGCATGCTCAGTCTGCAGAACACCATGTCAGCGTTGCTGTTCTGCGTCCCAAACGTCTTATGGCTGACTTTCAGGCAGGGCGGGCTGTCGATGGTGCCGTCGATTCTGGTGACCTGTAAACATGACAAGATTCAAACACGGCTCATACAAAACCTGCATAAAGAAAGAAAACAGGAAGCGTTCTGGAACATCTCGATCCGAATCGATACGAAAGACCCTTTTCAGGAACAAAAGCAGATCATTAAGTTTTGGTTAAAAGGTCCATTCATAGTGTTACACAGGTATAGAGTCACCAACCAATAATCAATCCAGCTCGTCCTCACCGCGATGTGATGATGGTCTTTCGGCACATTGAAGAAGGTGGGCAGGCGTTTGCTGAACCACATGGTGACCTCACGGTTCATGTTGACGGCGAACGGTTCGAAGCCCTCCTGCAGACCACACATGGTGTAGTACTTAAATGTGCTGGCGTCCTTCCCAAGATTCATGCGGCCCACCTGAGAAAGGCCTAAACTACAGACGGGGATGAAGCCTAGAAGAGAAGAGGACGGTTTTGTTTTCAGGGGTCTTTAAGGCATTGAAATCACATTAGATGATGCTCTCTCTAACCGTCATCAATGTCAAAGTCAGCGAAACACAGCTCAGAGCCCTTGTTGGTGATCAGGATTTCTCCGTTCAAGGTGAAGATCATGGATTTGTCCTCCATGTTAATCATACAGCCCACAACGTCGCCCGAGTGCCAGCAGCGGCCGAAGAGACGGCTGCCCATGTGGAGCCGATGACCCTGTGAAACATCACAAACCACTCTAAGACGTTTCCCAAACGCCTCCGATACTCCGATGATCCGCTCAGCACAGGTCTGAGTGAACTCACCCGATGGCCATCAAAGACATACGCCTGGTCATCCGTTCCCAGCTCCACGTCGGGTTTACAGCCGGGTCGAGCCCAGCCCACCCGCATGTCTCCGCCCGTCACCGCCTCAAACTCGAAATACCACTTCCCCGTCGTCACCGCGTACGTCCGCTCCACACGGAAGAAGCGGATCTTATCGATGCTCAGCCTCTCCACCACATGACCTGCTCAGAAAAGACCCGTGAGAGAGCCAACATACAGTCGACTAGTAGAAACCGCACAAACACTACCACCATCATCTGTGACATCTAAACCCAGTGTTGGTTGTTTTTACTGCTCTTCTATGTAAGCCGATGTGAGATGAACGTGTACAAATAAAATATAAGTGTACAAATAAAAGTCAAATATTGAGATCAAAGTTGTTAGAAGATGAGCATCAGTCGCTGAGCGTTTGAGACGTGATATAAAGTTCCAGATTTCTGTGAAATAATGGCTGACTATGTGCAGTTCTCTCGTGTCTCACCCCCGTCCTGGTCGGGCGGCTCGACGTTGTAGCCGTATCCGATCAGTGTGCGTATGGCTTCCCGGAGGCTGTCGCGGTTCGACTTCTTGGTGCGCTCATCGAGTAAAGCATACGGCACCAGACGAGGGTTACGCTTGCTCTTCACATCCTGCAGAGAGAGAGAGAGAGAGAGAGAGAGAGAGAGAGAGAGAGAGAGAGAGAGAGAGAGAGAGAGAGAGAGAGAGAGCGAGAGAGAGAGAGAGAGAGAGAGAGAGACGCGCTGTCATTGGCTCTGAGGGAAGAACACCACAGGCTGTTCTGATTGGACGCTCAACGCTTCAAGCTAATTGAGGAATGGATTGGCCGTTTGTCTTCATCATGTTGTGATATTTAATTGTGAGGCAAGCAGTTTGATATCCCAGAATGCTGTGGGCTTCACACCTGCTGTATGCCGTAGGTCCAGCCCTGTTTGATGCGGTCTTTGGCCCAGACGTTGTGAGCGTTTTCCGCGAGTTTATCCACCAGCAGCTCCTGCGCGGCGCTCAGTTTGACGTCCGTCAGGTCCAGCGGTGTGGGCTTATAGCCATTAGACATCATGTAGCTGCAGAGAAGACGTCACACACGCTAATCAAACGTTAGACATCACGCAGCTGCAGAGAAGACGTCAAATACATGCTAGTCAAACGTTAGACATCACGCAGCTGCAGAAGACGTCACACACGCTAATCAAACGTTAGACATCACGCAGCTGCAGAGAAGACGTCAAATACATGCTAGTCAAACGTTAGACATCACGCAGCTGCAGAAGACGTCACACACGCTAATCAAACGTTAGACATCACGCAGCTGCAGAGAAGACGTCAAATACATGCTAGTCAAACGTTAGACATCACGCAGCTGCAGAGAAGACGTCAAATACACGCTAGTCAAATGTTAGACATCACGTAGCTGAAGAGAAGCCGTCACACACACACGCTAGTCAAACGTTAGACATCATGTAGCTGCAGAGAAGACGTCACACACGCTAGTCAAACGTTAGACATTACGCAGCTGCAGAGAAGACGTCAAATACACGCTAGTCAAACGTTAGACATCACGTAGCTGAAGAGAAGCCGTCACACACACACGCTAGTCAAACGTTAGACATCATGTAGCTGCAGAGAAGACGTCACACACACGCTAGTCAAACGTTAGACATCATGTAGCTGCAGAGAAGACGTCACACACGCTAGTCAAACGTTAGAAAAAATATATATTGGTTGTAAAGATGAAAGAGTTATGCTATTAAAACTGGTGGAGGAACATGTGCTTCTCTTCCCTAAAATGCTTTAATGGCTCATATGAACATAAGCAGATCATCTCTGATCGCTGTTAATCCGCTTCATGTAAGAGACTGTCATTGCTCAGAGCTTTATAGGCTGGAAATGAGCATCTGGTGTGGCAGCGCACCATCTGCGGCCATACATCACCTCACACTCACTTCTTCGGGAGTTTGAGCTTTTTCAGCTCCTCTTCAGCGTTGACTTTCACCTGGACAACATGACAACCCAAAGCCAGAAGAGTCCTGAAACACACATAGAAAACACAACACACCCAATAAAACCTGGCCTGGGACATGTGAGAGGTGTTTGCCATCACAGAGCAAGAGTGTAAGTGGTGGCTAGGGCGTTGCTATGTGGTTTCCAGGTGGTTTCTAGCAGGTCCAAGTCAAACGGGTGGTTGCCAAGGCATTGCTAAGTAGTTTCTTAAAGGTCCAAATCAAACTAATGGTTGCCAGGGTGTTGCTATGTGGTTGCTAGGTGGTTTTGTACAGGTCCAAGTCAAACAAGTGGTTGCCAGGGTGTTGCTAAGTGGTTGCTAGGTGGTTCCTTAAAGGTCCAAGTCAAATGAGTGTTTGCCAGGGTGTTGCTATGTGGTTGCTAGGTGGTTTTGTACAGGTCCAAGTCAAACAAGTGGTTGCCAGGGTGTTGCTAAGTGGTTGCTAGGTGGTTCCTTAAAGGTCCAAGTCAAATGAGTGTTTGCCAGGGTGTTGCTATGTGGTTGCTAGGTGGTTTCGTACAGGTCCAAATAAAAAAAAGTGGTTGCCACACTCACTCACCTCACACACTCACTCTCTCTCACACACACACACACTCAAAATCACACTCACTCACTCTCTCTCACACACACACTCAGACACACTCACTCTCACACACACAAACACACACTCACATACACTCACACACACTCACAAACACTCACAAACACTCACAAACACTCACAAACACACACACACACTCAGACACTCTCTCTCTCACACACACTCACTCACATTCAAAAATCACACTCACACACTCACTCAAAATCACACTCACTCTCTCTCTCACACACACACACTCACTCAAAATCACACTCACTCTCACACACACACTCACTCTCGCACACACACACTCACTCAGACACTCTCGCACACACACACTCACTCAGACACTCACTCTCTCACACTCAAAATCACACTCACACTGACTCGCTCTCTCACTCACACTCACTCAGACACTCACTCTCTCACACTCAAAATCACTCAGTCACTCTCACACACACACTCACACTCAAAATCACACTCACACACACACGCTCACTCACTCACTCACACTCAAAATCACACTCGCTCACACTCATTCACTCACTCAAAATCACACTCACTCACTCTCACACTCATTCACTCACTCAAAATCACACACACTCTCGCACACTCACACACTCACTCTCACTCACTCTCTCACACTCAAAATCACTCAGTCACTCTCACACACACACACTCAAAATCACACTCACACACACTCGCTCACTCACTCACACACACACACTCAAAATCAGACTCACTCACTCACACACTCACAATCACTCACACTCACAAGTGCTGGTCTTACGTCAGTGTTTCTGTGGACATCTGTAAGTTGTAGTCACTCACTCTGACACACTCACACTCTCTCTCACTCACTCCTCTCTCTCACACTCACTCTCTCACTCACTCACTCTCACACTCACTCACTCTCACTCACTCACTCTCACTCACTCACTCTCTCTCTCACACTCACTCACTCTCTCTCACACTCACTCTCACTCTCACTCACTCACTCCTCTCTCACTCCTCTCCTCTCTCTCTCTCTCACTCTCACTCTCTCACTCTCCTCACTCACTCCACTCCTCTCACTCCTCACTCCTCCTCACTCACTCTCTCACTCTCACTCTCACCTCACTCTCCTCACTCTCTCACCTCACTCTCACTCACTCTCACTCACTCTCACCTCACTCCTCACCTCACTCTCACACTCTCTCACACTCACTCACTCACACTCTCTCTCACACACACTCTCTCTCTCTCTCACACTCCTCACTCTCACACTCACTCACTCTCACACTCACTCACTCTCACACTCACTCCTCTCACACTCCTCCTCTCACTCACCTCCTCACACTCACTCTCTCTCACTCCTGACACACACACTCTCACTCACACACTCCTCTCACTCACACTCACTCTCACACACTCTCACACACTCTCACACACTCTCACACACTCTCACACTCTCACACTCTCACACTCTCTCACACACTCACTCACTCACTCACTCACTCACTCACTCACTCACTCACTCTCACACTAACACACACACTCACTCACAAGTGTTGGTCTTACTTCAGTGTTTCTGTGGACATCTGTAAGTTGTAGTTCCTCTCGGTTTCTGGCAGTTTGGAGAAATCCACGAGACACGGATGCTGACGCTTATTATCTTCTCTGATCTGAGGAACGAACATGCACGATTCAGCATTAAACGCACACGGCAGGAGAGAGAACAACACACGTGATGAGTGTAAGAAAACACACACGCACATCTGGATGAGAGGAGCCACAGGAGGCCGGACGCTTGAGATCATAATGACACAGAATGATCACACACCAGAAGCGTTGTGGGAATGTCATGGGTGTCGCAGGTTTTTGGGAGGTTTTATAGAGTTGATGAGCTCTTTCATCAAACACACACATGCTACACGTCCCCATAGACACACACATGCACGATTACATATATTCAGTAATATTATGGATTGATCTACATTGACACTATCAGACGAGAAGAGAATTTGAACTGAACTGATCTGAATAATGATGTGCTTTTCAGCTGAAATTGAGTTTGTGCCATAATTGATGAATTTTGCAACATTAACACGGCCGGTTTCCTGTTCATTACTGTGCTTTGAAACGATTTGCATTGTGTAAAGTGCTATACAAATAAATGTGGGTCTGAGACAAAAAGCTTTCTAGTTTATTTGACTGGGAACCAAAGAGAAAAACCTTTATAAAACTGACGTTGCATTAAAAAAACTAAAACGTTTGGATTGCACAACAAGGTACAGGTTGACTGTTATCCTGCCGCCCTACATTAGATCAAACCCATTACAAACGTGCACTCAAGTGATACAGGTGTACAGTTTGTTACAGAACAAATCAATAAAGGAGTCAATAATAATTCTAGCTGTTATTAAATGTACGGCTCAGTAACTGCAGAGATCCTGATCAAATGAAATGATGCAAACAACTGTGAAACTATCACACGTAAAGGAAAAACGAGCAGGGACGCGTCCCACATCAGGACCAAACCACAGGTACGTGTGTGTGTGTGCAGTCCAAAACACAGAGGTGTGTGTGTGTGTGTGTGTGTGTGTGTGTGTCAGTGTCTGTGTCAGTGTCAGTGTCAGTGTCTGTGTCTGTGTCTGTGTCTGTGTCTGTGTCTGTCTGTGTCTGTGTCTGTGTCTGTGTCAGTGTCTGTGTCTGTGTCTGTGTCTGTGTCTGTGTCTGTGTCTGTGTGTGGTCCAAAACACAGAGAGGTGTGTGTGCGTGCGGTCCAAAACACAGAGAGCTGCACAGACGGCACAGTCCTGATGATAAAGTCATTCTGATCAAAACACATCCTTTAAAGAGAAGGCAAATCGTAATTATGATGATAATGCATAAAATACCAGAAAATCACAATATAACGAGCTCAATTTAATTTAATTTGAATAATTTTATATACATACATATAATACATTTTAATAATTAACCAATATTTTAATCTAACACTAGAACTACCGACTGTTTCGGTCATTTTGACTGTTTTTAAATTTTGCAATGCAATAACTTTGTTGAAATTAAACCCATATAGCTAGTACCATGACTTCTCCTAAATGTGTGCATATTTTGTTCTAATATTGTTATTTTATTAAAATTACAAAAGAGTTCTGAGCGTTGTAAAGTCCAGAAGTCAAAATGTATTGTAAAAAGATAGATCTAATAATTTCCACACACGTTTTTATCTAACGAATTCTTCTTCTTCAGTTCATATGTGTTGGTATTTAGACTTTCAAAAACAGCATTTTCACTGATTTTCGCGCGACTGCGGTGTTGTTCTTCTTCACGGCGTATGATGTCATCATGTCAGAAAGGTCACGTGACGCAGGTGGAAGTGCCGACCCAGTGTTAGAACGAACGTGCAAAGACTAAATCAAACGCCCTTTACACAAATAAAGGTCAAACAACGATGACGGGTGATTTTAAAGTTGGAGGAGGACATGAGATGGAGTTTTCCGGCACTGGGTCGGCACTTCCACCTATGTCATGTGACATTTCCGTCGTGATGACGTCATACGCCGTGAAGAACAACAACACCAAAGTCGAACATTTGAGGTTAAAGTATATAAATGTTTATTTGTGTTGTAAATGTCCGATGGTTTGTCTGGATCAGACCCTATTCCTCTGGGATCGTGCAGAGCCTCTGAAACTGCACTGATCTGGACCTTCAGCCGTTGGTTCCCATTGAAGTCCATTATGAGGAGA
>CM031959.1:42910552-42930552 GCA_018749465.1 Paracanthobrama guichenoti | reverse complement strand
CTATAAATACATCATATCTAACACACCTCATCTATAAACACATCATATCTAACACACCTCATCTATAAGCACATCATATCTAACACACCTCATCTATAAACACATCATATCTAACACACCTCATCTATAAACACATCATATCTAACACACCACATCTATAAGCACATCATATCTAACACACCTCATCTATAAACACGTCATATCTAACACACCTCATCTATAAACACGTCATATCTAACACACTGCATCTATAAACACGTCATATCTAACACACCGCATCTATAAACACGTCATATCTAACACACCTCATCTATAAACACGTCATATCTAACACACCGCATCTATAAACACATCATATCTAACACACCGCATCTATAAACACGTCATATCTAACACACCTAATCTATAAACACATCATATCTAACACACCTAATCTATAAACACATCATATCTAACACACCTCATTTATAAACACGTCATATCTAACACACCGCATCTATAAACACATCATATCTAACACACCGCATCTATAAACACATCATATCTATCACACCGCATCTATAAACACATCATATCTAACACACCGCATCTATAAACACGTCATATCTAACACACCTAATCTATAAACACATCATATCTAACACACCTAATCTATAAACACGTCATATCTAACACACCTCATCTATAAACACATCATATCTAACACACCTCATCTATAAACACATCATATCTAACACACCGCATCTATAAACACGTCATATCTAACACACCTCATCTATAAACACATCATATCTATAAATACATCATATCTAACACACCTCATCTATAAACACATCATATCTAACACACCTCATCTATAAACACATCATATCTAACACACCGCATCTATAAGCACATCATATCTAACACACCTCATCTATAAACACATCATATCTAACACACATCATATCTAACACACCTCATCTATAAACACACCTCATCTATAAACACATCATATCTAACACACCTCATCTATAAGCACATCATATCTAACACACCTCATCTATAAACACATCATATCTAACACACCTCATCTATAAACACATCATATCTAACACACCACATCTATAAGCACATCATATCTAACACACCTCATCTATAAACACGTCATATCTAACACACCTCATCTATAAACACGTCATATCTAACACACTGCATCTATAAACACGTCATATCTAACACACCGCATCTATAAACACGTCATATCTAACACACCTCATCTATAAACACGTCATATCTAACACACCGCATCTATAAACACGTCATATCTAACACAACGCATCTATAAACACGTCATATCTAACACACCTCATCTATAAACACGTCATATCTAACACACCGCATCTATAAAACACGTCATATCTAACACACCGCATCTATAAACACATCATATCTAACACACCTCATTTATAAACACACGTCATATCTAACACACCGCATCTATAAACACATCATATCTAACACACCGCATTTATAAACACATCATATCTATCACACCGCATCTATAAACACATCATATCTAACACACCTCATCTATAAACACATCATATCTAACACACCTCATCTATAAACACATCATATCTATAAACACATCATATCTAACACACCTCATCTATAAATACATCATATCTAACACACCTCATCTATAAACACATCATATCTAACACACCTCATCTATAAAACACATCATATCTAACACACCGCATCTATAAACACGTCATATCTAACACACCTCATCTATAAACACATCATATCTATAAATACATCATATCTAACACACCTCATCTATAAACACATCATATCTAACACACCTCATCTATAAACACATCATATCTAACACACCGCATCTATAAGCACATCATATCTAACACACCTCATCTATAAACACATCATATCTAACACACCTCATCTATAAACACACCTCATCTATAAACACATCATATCTAACACACCTCATCTATAAGCACATCATATCTAACACACCTCATCTATAAACACATCATATCTAACACACCTCATCTATAAACACATCATATCTAACACACCACATCTATAAGCACATCATATCTAACACACCTCATCTATAAACACGTCATATCTAACACACCTCATCTATAAACACGTCATATCTAACACACTGCATCTATAAACACGTCATATCTAACACACCGCATCTATAAACACGTCATATCTAACACACCTCATCTATAAACACGTCATATCGAACACAACGCATCTATAAACACATCATATCTAACACACCTCATCTATAAACACGTCATATCTAACACACCGCATCTATAAAACACGTCATATCTAACACACCGCATCTATAAACACATCATATCTAACACACCTCATTTATAAACACGTCATATCTAACACACCGCATCTATAAACACATCATATCTAACACACCGCATTTATAAACACATCATATCTATCACACCGCATCTATAAACACATCATATCTAACACACCTCATCTATAAACACATCATATCTAACACACCTCATCTATAAACACATCATATCTATAAACACATCATATCTAACACACCTCATCTATAAATACATCATATCTAACACACCTCATCTATAAACACATCATATCTATAAACACATCATATCGAACACACCTCACCTATAGACACATCATATCTAACACACCTCATCTATAAACACATCATATCTAACACACCGCATCTATAAACACATCATATCTAACACACCGCATCTATAAACACATCATATCTAACACACCTCATCTATAAACGCATCATATCTAACACACCTCATCTATAAACACATCATATCTAACACACCTCATCTATAAACACATCATATCTAACACACCGCATCTATGAACACATCATATCTAACACACCTCATCTATAAACACATCATATCTATAAATACATCACATCTAACACACCTCATCTACAAACACATCATATCTATAAACACATCATATCTAACACACCTCACCTATAGACACATATCTAACACACCTCATCTATAAACACATCATATCTAACACACCGCATCTATAAACACATCATATCTAACACACCTCATCTATACACATCATATCTAACACGCCTCATCTATAAACACATCATATCTCACATGCCGCATCTATAAACATCATATCTAACACCCCGCATCTATAAACACATCATATCTAACACGCCTCATCTATAAACACATCATATCTAACACGCCGCATCTATAGACACATCATATCTAACACACCGCATCTATAAACACATATCTAACACACCTCATCTATAAACACATCATATCTAACACACCGCATCTATAAACACATCATATCTATAAACACATCATATCTAACACACCTCATCAGATTCATTACAGAACACACTCGTTAATACAGCAGAGCTCTAATGAGCCGTACAGGACCAGATGAGAGCTAGAAACATCATATTTAACACACTGCATCTATAAACACATATCTAACACACCTCATCTATAAACACATCATATCTAACACACCTCATCTATAAACACATCATATCTAAAACACCTCATCTATAAACACATCATATCTATAAACACATCATATCTAACACACCGCATCTATAAACACATCATATCTAACACACCTCATCTATAAACACATCATATCTAACACACCGCATCTATAAACACATCATATCTAACACACCTCAATGATGTGGAAGTTTCAAATTTCAATATTTTATTCAGAATACAACATAGATGACATATCAAATGTTTAAACTGAGAAAATGTATAATTTTAAGGGAAAAATAAGTTGATTTGGCATCAACACATCTCAAAAAAGTTGTTTTTCTAACAGTCTGCAAACATCTGGGGACTGAGGAGACAAGTTGCTCAAGTTTAGGAATAGGAATGTTGTCCCATTCTTGTCTAATACAGGCTTCTAGTTGCTCAACTGTCTTAGGTCTTCTTTGTGGCATCTTCCTCTTTATGATGCTCCAAATGTTTTCTATGGGTGAAAGATCTGGACTGCAGGCTGGCCATTTCAGTCCCCGGATCCTCCTCCTACGCAGCCATGATGTTGTAATTGATGCAGTATGTGGTCTGGCATTGTCATGTTGGAAAATGCAAGGTCTTCCCTGAAAGAGACGACGTCTGGATGGGAGCATATGTTGTTCTAGAACTTGGATATCCCTTTCAGCATTGATGGTGCCTTTCCAGATGTGTAAGCTGCCCATGCCACACGCACTCATGAACCCCATCCCATCAGAGATGCAGGCTTCTGAACTGAGCGCTGACAACAACTTGGGCTGTTCTTGTCCTCTTTAGTCCGGATGACATGGCGTCCCAGTTTTCCAAAAAGAACTTCAAATTTTGATTGGTCTGACCACAGAACAGTTTTCCACTTTGCCACAGTCCATTTTAAATGAGCCTTGGCCCAGAGAAAACGCCTGCGCTTCTGGATCATGTTTAGATATGGCTTCTTTTTTGACCTGTAGAGTTTTAGCCGGCAGCGGCGAATGGCACGGTGGATTGTGTTCATGACAATGTTTTCTGGAAGTATTCCTGAGCCCATGTTGTGATTTCCATTACAGTAGCATTCCTGTATGTGATGCAGTGCCGTCTAAGGGCCGGAGATCACGGGCATCCAGTATGGTTTTCCGGCCTTGACCCTTACGCACAGAGATTGTTCCAGATTCTCTGAATCTTTGGATGATATTATGCACTGTAGATGATGATAACTTCAAACTCTTTGCAGTTTTTCTCTGAGAAACTCCTTTCTGATATTGCTCCAGTATGTTTGGCGCAGCATTGGGGGAATTGGTGATCCTCTGCCCATCTTGACTGCTGAGAGACACTGCCACTCTGAGAGGCTCTTTTTATACCCAATCATGTTGCCAATTGACCTAATAAGTTGCAGATTGGTCCTCCAGCTGTTCCTTATATGTACATTTAACTTTTCCGGCCTCTTATTGCTACCTGTCCCAACTTTTTGGAATGTGTAGCTCTCATGAAATCCAAAATGAGCCAATATTTAGCATGACATTTCAAAATGTCTCACTTTCAACATTTGATATGTTATCTATATTCTATTGAGAATAAAATATAAGTTTATGAGATTAAGTAAATTATTGCATTCCTTTTTTATTCACAATTTGTACAGTCACAACTTTTGGAATCGGGTTTGTAGATATATTTAATGGAAAGCAATATGTATATTAATTTAATTCACTATACACATTATATAATATATAATGTATGCATAATAAATAAATATATAAATAATAATAATAATAATAATAATAATATATTATTTTATTATTAGATAACATTCTTAAAGACATTTACCTGAGAAGCACAATGACTTATTTTCTAATAAATGTAACAAAATAAAGTGATTTTGTGCTTAAATTGAGAAAAATATCCTTGTTTTTCCTTTTGAAAGCTATTTATATTTACATTTAATTTTTAAGCATAAACATACTTAATTTGGATCAATTTCTCAGAAAAAGAGACTTATTCTTTTACATAATTTCATTGATTTAAGAATGTTTAGATATTTGTACTGGAAAACAAGACAAACCCAATGAGTGAGAAAATGACCTGTGCAGTGTGATTGGTCAATCAGGACGATGGCAATTAATTAAGACATGACTTCACTTTCAGAAAACAATCTTAGAAAAAATGTGACCTTTGAAAGATGTGATTTTGATACGGTTATGTGAGATAAAAGCAAAATAAATCAATAAAGCTGTGTTTGTGATGATGAATAGAGTGTTTGTGACTCCTCCAATTGGCTGAAACATGCGTGCGTGTGTGTGTGTGTGTGTGTGTGTGTGTGTGTGGCTCACCTCCTGTTTGAAGAGGTTCTGCCGGTTCTTCAGGGAACGCAGTTTGATCTGTTTCTTCTCATGCTCCAGCTCGGCGTCAGGCAGTCTGAAGTACGCGATCAGATCGTTGAGCGTCTGGAGAACCTCTTCGATGGGCAGGAACACACACGCGCGGTTCTTGGCACTCAAACTGTCCAGCTCTCTGTCGAAACAACACCAGACACGGTCCAATACAGTACATGAACACAGCACAATATTCCCCATTATAATAATTCAGTTAAGTTAGTAATTGGCGGTTATGGTAAGAGCAGGACATTTCCCAAACACGGACCAATCACAACACACTGCTCCAGCCCACCAATCAGAGCACAGTGCTTCAGAGACAGGAACTAAACCAGGGCTCGAGCATATCACTCACATTTGTGACTAAAAATAGACGTGTGTGAACTGTACGATGTGTTTTGGAGCACGTGTGCGAATATACAATCCCTGCGGATCAGTTTTCATAAATAATTATAAAAAGTCCTGAAATGCTATAACAAGCGTCTTAATGATAATTTTAATGTGATGCATGCGGTGTTTATGCTGTAATGTGATGCGTGAGGTGTTTATGCTGTAATGTGTGGCGTGCGGTGTTTACACTAATGTGTCTCGTGCTGTGTTTATACTGTAATGTGATGCATGCTGTGTTTATGCTGAAATGAGTCCCGTGCTGTGTTTACGCTGTAATGTGATGCGTGCAGTGTTTATACTGTGATGTGTGCTGTGTTTATGCTGAAATGCGTCCTGTGCTGTGTTTATGCTGTAATGTGATGCGTGCGGTGTTTACGCTGTAATGTGTGGCGTGCTGTGTTTACACTAATGTGTCTCGTGCTGTGTTTATGCTGTAATGTGATGCGTGCTGTGTTTATGCTGTAATGTGTGGCGTGCGGTGTTTATGCTAAAATGCGTCCCGTGCTGTGTTTATGCTGAAATGCGTCCCATGCTGTGTTTATGCTGTAATGTGAGGTGTGCAGTGTTTATACTGTAATGTGATGCGTGCAGTGTTTATACTGTAATGTGATGCGTGCTGTGTTTATACTGAAATGCGTCCCGTGCTGTGTTTATGATGTAATGTGATGCGTGCAGTGTTTACGCTGTAATGTGTGGCGTGCTGTGTTTACACTAATGTGTCTCGTGCTGTGTTTATACTGTAATGTGATGCATGCTGTGTTTATGCTGAAATGTGTGGCGTGCGGTGTTTATGCTGAAATGCGTCCCATGCTGTGTTTATGCTGTAATGTGAGGTGTGCGGTGTTTATGCTGAAATGCGTCCCATGCTGTGTTTATGCTGTAATATGATGCGTGCAGTGTTTACGCTGTAATGTGTGGCGTGCTGTGTTTACACTAATGTGTCTCGTGCTGTGTTTATACTGTAATGTGATGCATGCTGTGTTTATGCTGAAATGCGTCCTGTGCTGTGTTTATGCTGTAATGTGATGCGTGCAGTGTTTATACTGTAATGTGATGCGTGCTGTGTTTATGCTGAAATGCGTCCCGTGCTGTGTTTATGCTGTAATGTGATGTGTGCGGTGTTTACACTAATGTGTATCGGGCTGTGTTTATACTGTAATGTGATGCGTGCTGTGTTTATACTGTAATGTGATGCGTGCTGTGTTTATACTGTAATGTGATGCGTGCTGTGTTTATGCTGTAATGTGATGCGTGCGGTGTTTACGCTGTAATGTGTGGCGTGCTGTGTTTACACTAATGTGTCTCGTGCTGTGTTTATATTGTAATGTGATGCGTGCTGTGTTTATGCTGAAATGCGTCCCGCGCTGTGTTTATGCTGTAATGTGATGCGTGCGGTGTTTACGCTGTAATGTGTGGCGTGCTGTGTTTACACTAAAGTGTCTCGTGCTGTGTTTATACTGTAATGTGATGCGTGCTGTGTTTATGCTGAAATGCGTCCCGTGCTGTGTTTATGCTGTAATGTGTGGCGTGCTGTGTTTACACTAATGTGTCTCGTGCTGTTTATATTGTAATGTGTGGCGTGCTGTGTTTACACTAATGTGTCTCGTGCTGTGTTTATATTGTAATGTGATGCGTGCAGTGTTTATACTGTAATGTGATGCGTGCTGTGTTTATACTGAAATGCGTCCCGTGCTGTGTTTATGATGTAATGTGATGCGTGCGGTGTTTACGCTGTAATGTGTGGCGTGCTGTGTTTACACTAAAGTGTCTTGTGCTGTGTTTATACTGTAATGTGATGCGTGCGGTGTTTACGCTGTAATGTAATGTGTGCGGTGTTTACACTAATGTGTATCGGGCTGTGTTTATACTGTAATGTGATGCGTGCTGTGTTTATACTGTAATGTGATGCGTGCTGTGTTTATACTGTAATGTGATGCGTGCTGTGTTTATACTGTAATGTGATGCGTGCTGTGTTTATACTGTAATGTGATGCGTGCAGTGTTTATACTGTAATGTGATGCATGCTGTGTTTATGCTGAAATGCGTCCCGTGCTGTGTTTATGCTGAAATGCGTCCCGTGCTGTGTTTATGCTGAAATGTGATGCGTGCAGTGTTTATGCTGTAATGTGTGGCGTGCAGTGTTTATACTGTAATGTGATGCGTGTTGTGTTTATGCTGTAATGTGTGGCGTGCGGTGTTTACACTAATGTGTGGCGTGCTGTGTTTATTCTGAAATGGGCCCCGTGCTGTTTATGCTGAAATGCGTCCCGTGCTGTGTTTATGCTGTAATGTGATGCGTGCGGTGTTTACGCTGTAATGTGATGCGTGCAGTGTTTATGCTGTAATGTGTGGCGTGCTGTGTTTATGCTGAAATGCGTCCCATGCTGTGTTTATGCTGAACTGCGTCCCGTGCTGTGTTTATGCTGAAATGCATCCCGTGCTGTGTTTATGCTGTAATGTGATGCGTGCAGTGTTTACGCTGTAATGTGTGGTGTGCAGTGTTTATACTGTAATGTGATGCGTGCTGTGTTTATGCTGAAATGCGTCCCGTGCTGTGTTTATGCTGTAATGTGATGTGTGCTGTGTTTACACTAATGTGTGGCGTGCGGTGTTTACGCTGTAATGCGTGACGTGAGGTGTTTATGCTGTAATGCGTCGTGTGCGGTGTTTATGCTGTAATGTGATGCGTACAGTGTTTATGCTGTAATGTGTGGTCTGCTGTGTTTATGCTGTAATGCGTGGTCTGCTGTGTTTATGCTGTAATGCGTGGTGTGCTGTGTTTACACTAATGTGTCGCATGCGGTGTTTACACTGTAATGTGACGCGTGCTGTGTTTATGCTGAAATGTGTGGCGTGCGGTGTTTACGCTGTAATGCGTAGCGTGCAGTGTTTACACTAATGTGTCGCATGCGGTGTTTACGCTGTAATGCGTGGCGTGCTGTGTTTATGCTGTAATGTGTGGCGTGTGTTTACACTAATGTGGCGTGCTGTGTTTATGCTGTAATGTGTGGCGTGCTGTGTTTACACTAATGTGTCGCATGTGGTGTTTAAGCTGTAATGTGACGCGTGCTGTGTTTATGCTGAAATGTGTGGCGTGCTGTTTTTATGCTGTAATGTGTGGCGTGCGGTGTTTATGCTGTAATGCGTGGCGCGTGGTGGCGTGCTGTGTTTACACTAATGTGTGGTGTGCGGTGTTTATGCTGTAATGTGTGGCGTGCGGTGTTTACGCTGTAATGCGTGGCGTGTTTACAATAATGTGTGGCGTCGGGTTTTTATCCTGTAATGTATGGCGTGCAGTGTTTATGCTGTAATGTGTGGCGTGCGGTGTTTACCCTGTAATGCGTGGCATGCAGTGTTTACACTAATGTGTGGCGTGCAGTGTTTATGCTATAATGCGTGCCGTGCGGTGTGGCGTGCGGTGTTTACGCTGTAATGCATACCATAGACATTTCAAAATAAGAGTCCTGGTGTATTTCAGGCTTGTTTATTAAAGTCACGCCGTGTGTCCAATAAACACCCCCTGGTTACACAAACTGTATGTAATTTAATTTAATTTCCATTTAATTTACAGTAAACTCTCGTATATTCTGTCTGGGACGGTGACAGGAAACACTGAGAACATTATTTGACACACATTATTAAATGTATAGATTTGACTAGCATCAGTGTTATTATAGCTAACAGCTAAAACCATAAAACATCTCTTTACTTGAAATAAATAAATTTTAACTGACACAAAATAAAATATTAAAAACTGTTATTTAGTTTCATTAACCTGATGTACTGAACTAAAACTGACATAAAAATTAATAAAAACTATAGACATTAAAAAAATGAAAAAAATGAAAAAAGACAAAACAACAGAATTACTAAAACTTTTAACTAAAATTAAAATGAAAACAGAATCAAATTGCATTCAAAATATTATTATTATACTGTACAGTCTCTCAGTGATACTAAATAACACTATATAGCAAAAAACTGTGTTTTATAAATGCAGAAATTATTAGTTGCATAAGTGCGCTCTTAAATTGTTCAACTTAGAGCACAGGTGCATCATAGGAAAAAAGTAAGCGTCACTCCCTGTAAACAGAGCGTTACTGACAGACTGGGAAGAGAGGAGCCTGCAACAATAGAGAATATGGGGGAATAATCAACATTCAGATTATAAAACAATTTACATCAGAAGAAAAACCCCAAAAGATTGCAGACCATCTCAAACCCAAACGAGGAACGGCCGCAGGAGCCATGAAGGTCTGAAATCTGTCTGTGTAACAGTAACGAGCTTCCCGGAATAACACACAGCTTCCCGCTGATCCGATTCTGAGCCAAAACACTGTCGCTTATGTAAGATTATGAAACATATTTCCTGCAAACGGCCTGGGCGAAGGTGCCGTCGGGAGCTCATGTCAAGATGCATGTGAGCTAAAAATAGAGCGTTTGTGTGCACCCGAGCACCATCTGGCAGGAAGACGCGCGAGACGCTTCCTCACGTGAGGTGTCAAAGGTCGTGTGTGTGATACCTGATGAAGCAGCTGAAGAGGCGTGTGGTGTTGCGGATGATGCGGGCGGCTCTCGACTCCTCGTGCTGACAGCGCTGTAGGGTCAGACCGTCGTCCATGTGTCCTTCTGAGTGAAGACAGGCCTGAACGACAGACAGAAACAATCATTAAATACTCCACTAATATGAGCTCTAAACTGCATGATCATAATAACACAACAACTAGAAAGTGCTGCTGACGCTGCCTGACCGAAGTCAACCTCCCATGATAATTCAGCACACGAGGCTGAAAAAACAATAATAAATCATTCACACAGAATAAACCTTAACAAGAAAAATAAATATATTTGAAAAATTATTTCACTATATAGACACAAGAAAAACATTACGTGAAATAAAATAAATGTTAACTGAAATAATATACATTTTTTCAGGTCGTTTCCAAGACAACATCTCATTTTCCTCATTTAACTTGATGTATTAAATAAAACAAGCATTAACTACAAAAAGTAAAATACAATATAAACAAAATAAAATTTTATTTCAGCTATTTCTATTTTCATTTAGTTTAACTCAAATAAATGTTAAAATAAAATACATAAAGAATTATTTTATCTCAGCGACATTTCTAATTTTTATTCAGTTTAACTTGATGCACTAAAATTTATTTAAATTTTAAATTAATTTAAAAATAGACATACATATTTAAAAAAAGAAAAAAATTAAATACCTGAAATAAAATGTTAACTAAAAATGATTAAAAAAATCAAAGAAAATATAAAAATACAAAACCCTTTTTTTTCTTTTATTTAGTTTAACCTGATGTATTAAAACTGAAATAAGTCATAAAAACTATATAGACGTATTAAAAAGACTACATTAAAAAAACATAAATTAATTCAGTTTAACTTGATTAAAAAACATACATACATATGCATAAAAAAACTTAAATAAAAAGTTAACAAACAATATAAAAATGTATAAAATAAAACTTATTTTCATTTAGTTTAACCTGATGTATTAGCATAACTAAAACTGAAATAAGTCAACGTTTGATTAAAAAAGACAACACAATGAATAAAACTTTAGGATTAAAATAAAACCAGAAAATATTAATAAAAACTATAACAGCATCTCAATTACACTAAAACAACAATGCCTTTGCAAATTCAAAGGCCCGTTAGAAAATGTAAAATGTGAGTCACTTAATATTAATATTTATTGAACTGCTATATAAAATCAATATTTACATAAATGTACAAATGTGCTGATTTTGGGGAAAAACGGCACTCTTGCTTCTGTGGTATTACAGTACTTATACATATTAAAAACGCACACGGACACATTTTCTGCACCATGTGTTAAATTTTGGGGCATTTTTATAAACTTTGGGTGTCATTTTTACCCTAAGCCCCAGTTAATCTCCACCACTGGTGTGTGTGTGTGTGTGTGTGTGTGTGTGACGTGATGGGCGGGCTCTTCCGTCACGGGTCAAACATGCATCATTAGATCTGGACTACATGAACACAAGAATCTCACTCGTCTCTTGAGCGGCCCCAGTCGAGCGGACTTGACGTCAGGCGCCTGATAGGACAGCCACAGTCCGGTTGCCACGTGCATCACGAAACACAGAGAGTCTCCGTATTTGATCTCCGCCACGCCCATGCCCTCGATGTCCCGCTTCGGACTGCACTCCAGCTTATCCTGAGCAGACACAGACCACACACTGAACGGAGCGGACCGGGAGACTCATCAGCACACTTCAGCAGAAAGCACGAGATGTTTACAGCGCATCAATCATGTGATTGTGTGAGTTTGACCTGAACACATGATCATACATCAAACTAATCAAGATGACTCCGAACTAACATTACCGCACATCCAGAGGCAACGCTGATGAGTCCTAATTAAGGATCGTTTTCCCTGCTGGAGCGTCAGGAATAAAATCAAAGCATAAGTGGATGACAAATGGCACACAATAAAAGAGATGGTTGTTCTGTAATAAAGCTCTGGAGGAAGATCCTGTTTGCTGAATATTGACCCTTTGAGAGCTGGAATCATTATCTGTCTCACTTACAGATTAATAATGAGATGAATGCTGGGGATGGTAAGATTTGTAATGTTGAAAGAAGGCTTTAATCTGCTCATAACTCCAGTAAAGCAGTGTAAATCATCTGTTCTCTATGTGAATATATACTCACATACTGTGCCTTTAATGTCTTACTGTCGTATGAATGTGTGTGTTTGAATGAATGCGGAGTGAATGTTGTGTGTGTGTGATTACCTTGGAGGCTCTGAAGCAGAAGGCCGTGGCATTGGTGTCTGACCTCTCTCGGTCCTGCAGCACCACGCCTCGGTCATCGGTCAGCGCCAGATAGTGACCGGTGGTCAGGTGACGCAGGCGGAATGGCTGACCCCAGCGGATGTGACTGCCGCACCAGCTGAAAACACACGGAGATCATGGGTTTGCACGGTCAGCTGTCGCTTCAGCATTTTATTGTATAATCCTGTCCTGTTCACACACAGGTCAGTCATTTACGTGTGACGACTGCATTCGACAGCTTAATTAACTCCTGAAAAATGCAGGTAGTGTCTGTTTTTATGAGCAATTAAAGCAGTTCGAGCCTCGACTCGCTTGTGTCGCCAGATCTAAAACAAGCCCATAATAAACCAAAATAAATACAAATGCTTTATACTGAAAACAAGACCAAAATATCACAACCTGTGCACTTTAATAACTCCATAAACTAAACTTTAATGACTCCACGAGCCTATAAACGCTTATAATAAGTGGACATGGCAACACTGAAGGGCTTTTAACTGAGACGATATCAACTAGATCTCACACACCTGATCCGTAACGGCTCCAGCCTCCAGAGAGATCGGGCCTTTGCTCCGGCTTTACCCGTCTCATAGTTCACCAATCTGAAAAACACCAGTGAAGACACGTTTACATCAGGCTCGGAAAGGAATGAAGGCAAAAATACCTGCAAAATGAGCAAAAATTACCCCAAAAAAAATGCACAATTAAACTAAATGCGAAGGCATTGATTGAGGCATGACTGTGCATCCGTTTTGTTTTCATGCGACTAAAATAACCAATGTGAAGTCTTGATTTTCTATTGTAAGAAGCAATAAACTAATTCATAAACGGTTCTTAGCTTGTTTATTATGTACTCTATTAATCAACATTAACATTATTACAGTATCAAGAGCAATGGTTTAATTGCAGCTCTACCCTGCAATACGCTCCAGTTTATTAATTTTTTAATGTTTTTGAGTCTCTTCTGCTCACCAAGGCTGCATTTCTTTATCAAAACAACAGTAAAAATTATGAAATATTCCTCCAGTGTAGATCAGCTGTTCTCTGTGTGAATATATAGTAAAGTGTGATTTATTCCTGTGATCAAAGCTGAGTTTATCATCATTACTCCAGTCTTCAGTGTCACATGATCCTTCACTGATCACTCTCATATGAGGATCTGATGATCAACACACATTTATGATTATTATCAGAGATGAAAACTGATACATTTATTTCTCAGGATTCTTTGATGAATAGAAAGTTCAAAAGAACAGCATTTATATAATTTTGTTTTAAAATTATAAATGTCTTTACTATCAATTTTGGTCAATTTAATGCACCCTTTCTGAATAAAAGCATTAAATTCTTTTCAAAGTCGCTTTGCATAAAAAAACACGCCATATGCACAAATGTAAAAGTAAATAAGAGTGATTAAAAACAAATAATTACTTTAAATATGAATCTGAAACCGCCAGTAAGAGGCAGGAAGTCACTGTCCTAATGAGTGAGTCTTTGAATCATTTACTCAACCCATGCATTCAAACGGCTGACTCATTCAGCAATGAAGCCAGTGACTGTCGAAATCACATACTTCCCTACTAGATAGTAGGCAGTACACACACTAGTTCGCCAAAAGTGTTGTGCCGTCTGCCTTTACACACACATGAGCTTTAATGTCATCCCATTCTTAATCCGTAGGGTTTAATATGGAGTTGGCCCACCCTTTGCAGCTCTAACAGCTTCAGCTCTTCTGGGAAGGCTTTCCACAAGGTTTAGGAGTGTGTTTATGGGAATTTTTGACCATTCTTCTAGAAGCGCATTTGTGAGGTCAGGCACTGATGTTGGACGAGAAGGCCTGGCTCGCAGCTCCGCTCTAATTCATCCCAAAGGTGTTCTATCGGGATGAGGTCAGGACTCTGTGCAGGCCAGTCAAGTTCCTCCACACCAAACTCGCTCATCCATGTCTTTATGGACCGACGCTTTGTGCACTGGAGCGCAGTCATGTTGGGACAGGAAGGGGCCGTCCCCAAACTGTTCCCACAAAGTTGGGAGCATGAAATTGTCCACAATGTCTTGGTATGCTGAAGCATTAAGAGTTCCTTTCACTGGAACTAAGGGGCCAAGCCCAACCCCTGAAAAACAACCCCACCCCATAATCCCCCCTCCACCAAACTTTACACTTGGCACAATGCAGTCAGGCAAGTCCCGTTCTCCTGGCAATTGCCAAACCCAGACTCATCCATGGGATTGTCAGACAGAGAAGCGTGATTGGTCACTCAGAGAACACGTCTCCACTGCTCTAGAGTCCAGTGGCGGCGTGCTTTACTCCACTGCATCCCACGCTTTGCATTGCACTTGGTGATGTAAGGCTTGGATGAGCTGCTCGGCCATGGAAACCCATTCCATGAAGCTCTCTACACACTGTTCTTGAGCTCATCTGAAGGCCACAGAAGTTTGGAGGTCTGGAGCTATTGACTCTGCAGAAAGTTGGTGACTTCTGCGCACTGTGACCCTCAGCATGCGCTGATCCCGCTCTGTGATTTTACGTGGCCTATCACTTCATGACTGAGTTGCTGTTGCTCCCAATCACTTCCACTTTGTTATAATCCCATTAACAGTTGAGCGTGGAATATTTAGTAGTGAGGAAATGTCAGGAATGGACTTATTGCACAGGTGGCAACCTATCACGGTCCCACGCTTGAGTTCACTGAGCTCCTGAGAGCGACCCATTCTTTCACAAATGTGTGTAGAAGCGTCTGCATGCCTAGTGCTTGATTTATACACCTGTGGCCATGAAGGGATTGAACACCTGAACTCAGGGATTTGGAGGGGCGGCCCAATACTTTTGGCAAAATAGTGTATGTCTGAATTCACAGTACTCATATACGAGAGTAGACAATATGTCCCAGGATGACCTACTGCTTCCAGCGAGATTCTGAAGTGCACATACAATGGACACTTACTATCCCATGAGGCCACAGGAGAGGAGTATGAAGCGATCACATGATAACACATGATAATGACAGCATGGCGAATGTAGTACATCTGTAATTACATTCATACTATATAGAATATACTTTCAAAGAGAGGCATTTTGCAATCTCGGAGGCAGATTGAATCCTAAAGCTGACTCAAATGCTTGTGAAGAAGAGATCCCCTGTTAGCGGTGACTCTGAAGACGAACGTCACATTTATTGATCACCACAGAAGCGTTGCACGTCATTAAGGGCGTTAGCAAGACTGAAACAAACACTCTTTCCATCACTGAGCGCACGGCCCGATAACAATCATTTATCCGAGCCCTCCACACTGACAGATCTGCGATACATCTGAAGGAGGTCTTGCAGAAAATCCTTTATAAGAAGGAGTCCCGTTGATTAAATCTCAAGGACAGGACACAGCGCCACAGGCCAGAGCTGACAACCCACATCTAACACTGCAGACGCCGCGCTAAACGCCACAGCGCTAAAAATAGGCCACACGCCTACGAGGAGCTCAGAGGGACGATCACATCTTCAGCGGTTCGTCCCTGGGTTACGCCTGCCTCGACCCAGTTCAGACGCGACACACTCGCTAAACCGGCTATTCATAGACCAACAGCATTACAGCTGAATCACAGCTACAGCACCAGCACGAGCTTCAATCATCAGTGCAACTGCACTGACTCCGTCATATCATTTAAACTGATCTGAATAATGACACTTTGTCTGCTGAACAGCTTTGTTTTATAATTGAATTTTGCAACATCAGCACTGCTATTTCCCTGTTTATTACTGTGAATCTGTACGGTATAAAGCACTGTAGTGTGCAACAGATGAACGGAGCACCACGCAGAGCGTCATGTGCTTCTCAACTTTTTAGAATGCACAGAATAAAGAATCAAACTAAATAATTAAAATAAAAGATGACATTTAAGAGCTGAATGTTTTCTTTTCTTTAAACATTTTCCAGTCATTCCTGATTCACTGGATAATAATTAATAATTAATAATTAATTAATTTTTTTCTTTAAATTTAATTATTTAAAAAAATATATTATTTGCTCAAAAATTCTACCTTGGCATAACTAGTTAAATATATGTATATATTTAAAATAAAAGTGTCACTGTAATTTCAATGGACGGAGGGATAAAGAAATGGGTGGATGGAGGAATTGAGGAATAGAGAGATGGATGGAGGGTTAGAGGGATGGATGGTGGGATGGATGAGGGATGGATGGATAGAGGGATGGATGGATAGAGGGATGGATGGAGAAATTGAGGGATGGATGGATGGATGGAGGGTTAGAAGGATAGAGGAATGGATGGATGGAAAGAGGTATGGATGGATGGATGGATGATGGATGGAGGGATGGATGGATGGAGGGTTAGAGGGATAGATGATGGACGATGGATGGATGGATGAATGGAGGGATGGATGAGGGATGGATGATAGAGGGATGGATGGAGGGATGAATGAGGGATGGATGGATGGATGGATGAGGGATGGATGGAGGGATGGATGAGGGATAGAGGGATGGATGGAGGGATGAATGAGGGATGGATGGATGGATGAGGGATAGAGGGATGGATGAGGGATAGAGGGATGGATGGATGGATGGATAATGGATAGAGGGATGGATGCATGGATGGTTAGAGGGATAGAGGAATGAATGGGGGATAGATGGATGAATGAAGGATGGATGGATGATGGATAGAGGGATGGATGGATGATAGAGGGATGGATGGGACAATAGATGGATGGATGATAGAGGGATGGATGGGACAATAGATGGATGGATGGATGATGGATAGAGGGATGGATGGATGATAGAGGGATGGATGGAGAAATGGTATGGATAGAGGGATAGATGGAGGGAAGAAAAAATTAAAATAAGAAAAATCTTGATTTGTAGCTAAGTTTAAAGCTTTTTTTTCTCATTTTAAATCATTTAATGTAATCTGGACGCCCTTTGGAAGTTCCTGAAGGCTCCTGATGATGATGATGATGATGATGGAGCAGGTATCAGGTTCCTACCTCTGCTCTTCCTCACTCTGATCCGACCCTGGGATCGTCAGAACCTCATCGTGCCCATGAAAAAGACGCATCACATGACCACCAAGAAGGTATCCTATTGGACAGCAGAAGAGTCAGGCGGGCGAAGGAATAAATAAGGAATTTCTTTTGTAAAAATAAAAATCAAGTAAACCAATGATGTCTGACTGCAGGACACAAAGCCATTGTGTGACTAGAGGAAGGACACACACTGACGCTGACTGACCTTCCTCCACGTTGCTCCCGGAGCAGGTGGGATGGACGTTCCACAGCGTCTGCATGAAGGACGCGTCCACCTGGCTGTTGCCATTGGATATGGACAGATGCTGTCGGGGAGACATAATCGTTACCATGGCAACACGTCCCCTCGTGTCATGTGGGTTTTATGATGCGTTTGCCTCAGAAGTCATAACTGAGAAGCTTGGCATCATGGGATAAGCGTGCATTAATTCAGATTAAGATGTAAATATGAGCTTCAGATGATCGTACGTAACTGACAAACACACGGACTGATGCTGGTCACGCCTGATCTCACACACACACACACACACACACACACAACACAACCACTGCAATACGACAACACTGGTGTCTCTGCCCAGATCTGCTGCTGATGCTCACATATGCAGAAAGGGAATCATTACTAGAGCCATGAAAAAAGATGATTCCCGGTTTGATTCCTTACCAAACATGACACATGTAATGAATATACTTGTAATAAAATATATATACTTTTAACTTTTATAATATATGATACAATAAAAATATGCTTACAGCTCTGAAAAGTTTAATAGCCATGAAAAAAAAAAAAATTGATTACTTAAATTAAATAAAATGATGATCAAATGAAAAAAATATGTAAATAAAATAAAAGTAAAACAAAATAAAGTAAAAAAGTAACCAAAGTAAATGTAAAAATAAAATAAAAATGTAATTACATTAAATATTTTGAATTATAAAACAAAATATAAACCAAAAAGCTTAATAGTAAAAAAATAAATTAAATAAAAATAAATTAAATTAATAAATTAAAGTAAAAAGTAACAAAAATAGATGTAAATAATTAATAATTAAATAATAATAAAATAAAATGTATATTTTGAACTATAAAACTAAATATAAAACAAAAAGCTTAATAGTCATGGAAAGGAATAATAAATGGTTCAATTAAACAAATATGTAAATAAATGAAATTACACGATATTTTGAATGAACAAATATGCAAATATTACAGGACTGCAATGTACATAAAATAAAATAAATACTTATAAAACAAAATAAATATAAAATGGAAAGCTTAATAGACATGGAAATAAAAAAATAAATGTAATTGATTTATTTAAAAACATAAATTGTAAATAAATGAAATTAAATTGAGTTTAATAGCCATGGAAATAAAATAAAATAAATATTTTGAAACAACAAAATAAACTGAAGAGCTTAACACTTGTTGGAATTGATACATTTAAAAAAGAAATGAGTAAATAAAGAAATGAATAAATCTCAACATTATGCATCATCTCTGTCTTTTGACTTTGTGGTGAAATATGACCCGGGCATGTGCTCGACAGGTTTCGTGAGAAGCGCTCCGGCCCGTCTGACACACCGGAGTTCAACGTTATATGTTGGGTTTATTCGATACTCACGAGATAGCGCTCAGATGACACGCTGACGAGAATGAGATCATCTCCGATGCGCACTTTCTCCCCCTCGGATCTCTGTTTGGACGCGGGATGAATGGTCCACCAGCAGGGCTCACCTGGAGCGAAACACACAGAGGTCATCAGTGGCGTAAAGTGACTCCCTGGAGCTTCGGCACAGATTCAACACTCATGCTTCACCTGTTGAGTCTTC
>CM031959.1:42822316-42840390 GCA_018749465.1 Paracanthobrama guichenoti | reverse complement strand
CTTCCTGAGAATCACTCCGCCCGAGGATGACATCATCGGAGACACTCCATGTTACCCGAAGCTTGGAATAACAGTGAGTCAATCAGCACTATGACAAAATTAAAATACACCGCTCAGGTGTAACATTATGACCGGTGAAGTGAATCACACTGATTCAAGATTCAAGAGTTTTATTTGTCACACACACAGTTATATACAGAATATACAACCGGCAGTGAAATGTGAACAGGTCCGCTCCATGGACAGTGCAAATTCACAGTTAAAACACAAGGAGGAAATTATAATAGAAATAGGATAAAAAAGTACTATATATATATATATATATATATCTATATCTGTAGAATTATAAATAATCAAATCAAGTAGAAGAAAAAAGTAAAAAAATAAGGATAAAGTGGAATAAAATAATTGAAGTAGACTGTGCAGTGAGTAAACTGTAGACTTATAAATATGTGGTTAACAAATGTATAAAGAGTATAATGTGCAAACAGGTTTATAACAGGTTGTTACACAGTAACAACGAGAACAGAAAGTGCAGTGCAATGTCAGTGTATCGATGTTTATCCTGAAGTGAAGTCACGTGATGTTAAGTGACTGAGTTCAGGAGTCTGATGGCCTGGGGGAAGAAGCTCCTCCTGAGTCTCTCAGTTTTGGCCATCAGGCTTCGAGCGCGCTACCAGATGGCAGCAGCGTGAAATGAGGGTTTGCAGGGTGATTAGAGTCCTTGATGATTTTAGTAGCTCTACCTTTGCAGCGTTTGGTGTAGACGTCCTGCAGAGACGGGAGAGCTGACCCTGAGATACGCTCGGATAAGCGCACGACTCTTTGCAGGGCTTTGCGGTCATGACTGGTGCTGTTCCCATACCACGCTGTGATGCACTGAGTTAGTACACTTTCTATCGCCCCTAAATAGAAAGTTTTCAGGATAGCTGGTGAAACCCTGAATTTCCTCAGCTGGCGCAGGTGGTACAGTCTTTGTCTGAATGTGAGCAGTCCATGTCAGGTCCTCGGAGATGTTTACACCCAGGTACTTGAAGCTGCTCACTCTCTCTACTGGTGACCCGCTGATCATGAGGGGGGAGTATGTCCGTTGCTGTCTCTTCCTGAAGTCCACAATCATTTCTTTGGTCTTGCCAACATTCAGAGAGAGACAGTTGTCCTGGCACCATGATGTTAGATGCTCCACCTCGTCCAAGTATGCCGTCTCATTGTTGTTGGAAATGAGGCCCAGGACAACAGCATCATCAGCAAATTTGATGATAGAGGTGGAGCTGTGTGTGGACAAACAGTCATGTGTGTAGAGAGAGTAGAGCAGGGGACTCAGGACACAGCCCTGTGGAGCTCCCACACTCAGGGTGATGGAGGAGGAGGTGGACTGGCCTATTCTCACCACCTGAGGCCTGCCAGTGAGGAAGTCCTCAATCCAGTGGCAGAGAGAAGGATTCAGGCCGAGATCCAGGAGTTTGGAGGGTAGCTTGATGGGAACTATGGTGTTAAAGGCTGAGCTATAGTCAATAAATAGCAGCCTTACGTAGTTCCCACTTTTGCTGTCGATGTGAGTGAGGGAGGAGTGGAGGACATGAGAGATGGCATCTTCAGTCGATCTATTGGGACGATAGGCAAACTGAAGAGGGTCCAAAGTGTCAGGAATGAAGGCGCAAATGGTGTTTTTAATGAGTCTCTCAAAGACCTTCATGACTATAGACGTAAGAGCCGCTGGACGATAGTCATTTAGGCAAGAGGGCTTACTGTTCTTAGGGACAGGGATGATAGTGGATTTTTTGAAGGAGGTGGGGACCACAGATGTAGCGAGGGACTCATTGAAGATAGATGTAAACAACCCGGCGAGCTGATCAGCACAGGACCGCAGAACACGGCCTGAAATACCATCTGGCCCAGCAGCTTTCCTGATGTCCACACGCTTGAGTGCCCTCCGAACTTCATCCTCCGAGACAGAGATCACGTGGTTGTTGCTGCTCTGAGTGATTCCCTCTGACGCGTCACTTGGCGGAGCGCGTTGCCGCGGTTACAGTCAAAGCGTGCGTAGAAAGAGTTTAACTCATTCACAAGCGACGGATCAGCGCTCACCTCTGCAGAGGATTTAGATCCAAAAGAGCAGATGGACCTCAGACCCTGCCACATGCGCCGCGAATCGTTGAGTTGGAAATGAGACTCCACTCGGTCTTTATAACGGAGCTTTGCGGCTTTAACTGCACGCCGCAGAGCATAGCAGGACGATCTGTATTCAGTCATGTTCCCCCGATAGGAGACCGGCGTTGTAAGCGGCAGTGCGTGTGTTCACTGCAGCGAGGATTGAATTGTCCACCCACGGTTTCTGATTTGAGAAGGACGTTATTGTTATTGTTTGCGTGGCTTGCTCTGTGAGCATGTTGATGAAGCAAAGCGCCACATCTGTGAACTCGCTTACGTCGGCTGAACTCGCTCGGAACATGTCCCAGTCAACATCATCCAGAGCTGCCTGTAGCGCGGTCTCTGAATGGGGCGACCAGCGCTTAACTTCCCGCCTCACCGGGGGTTCCTGAACGAGCCTTTGTCTGTATTCAGGTGTGAGGAAAATGGCGGCATGATCCGATTTGCCAAAGGCTGGCAGTGACCGCGCTTTATAGGCGTTCTTAAACGGGGTGTAGCAATGATCCAGTGTGTTTGCTCCTCGTGTAGGACAGGAGACGTGCTGGTGAAAGTTTGGCAGGACTTTCTTTAGGTTTGCTTTGTTAAAATCGCCCGCGACGATGAACGCAGCATCGGGGTGTTTGTTTATGAAGCCGCTGGCAACATCATGAAGGCCAGATAAAGCCAGCTCTGTGTCTGCCTGTGGTGGAATGTAAACTGCGGTCGTGACGACAGAGGAAAACTCCCTCGGCAGATAGAATGGGTGGCAGATGATTGTTAAATGTTCCAGATGAGGCGAGCAGGACCGCGAGAGAATGGTGATGTTTCTGGGGTCGCACCATTTCTTGTTGATCATGAGGCATACTCCACCGCCTTTGGATTTACCGGCCTCGGCTGTTCTGTCCATCCGAAAAACAGAGAAGTTCTCCGACGGCATCACAGCTGTGTCCGGGACCGCGGGCGTGAGCCATGTTTTGGACAAACAAAAGATGTTACAGTCTCTCATGTCCCGTTGAAAACTGATCCTGGCTCTAAGATCGTCCATCTTATTCTCCAAGGATTGAACATTTGCTAGAAGAATGCTCGGGAGAGGAGGGCTGAATGCCCTTTTCCTCAGTCTGTTGCGGATCCCAGCGCGTTTCCCGCGGTGTTTCTTGATTCTTCGCCGTTGACTCGTCTGGCCATTGTTCAACTCGGCGTTCCGAAGGATCTCAGATGGCCACAGAGGATCGGCGAAAGTGTCCTGAAACAGTCCAGTGTAGAGGTAACCAATGTCCAAAAGAGTTTTGCTGTCATAGCAGATCAATGCAGATGATAAGTTTGTAAAAATTGAGAGTAAAAGAAAGTAAAATAGTAAATAAAAGCACAGTCTTCGCGAAGCGACCTAAACGGCGACCGAACCCGGCGGCACCATTTTGAGTGTGATGATCTCTTCCTCACAGCTCCTGTTAGTGGGTGGGATATATTAGGCAGCATGTGAACATTTTGTCCTCAAAGTTGATGTGTTAGAAGCAGGAAAAATGGGCAAGCGTAAGGATTTGAGCGAGTTTGACAAGGGCCAAATTGTGATGGCTAGACGACTGGGTCAGAGCATCTCCAGAACTGCAGCTCTTGTGGGGTGTTCCCGGTCTGCAGTGGTCAGGATCTATCAAAAGTGCTCCAAGGAAGGAACAGTGGAGAACCGGCCACAGGGTCATGGGCGGCCAAGGCTCATTGATGCACGTGGGGAGCGAAGGCTGGCCCGTGTGGTCCGATCAAACAGACGAGCTGCTGGAGCTCAAACTGCTCAAGAAGTTAATGCTGGTTCTGATAGAAAGCTGTCAGAATACACAGAGCATCTCAGTTTGTTGCGTATGGGGTGGCATAGCATATATTAGCTATATATATACACTCACCTAAAGGATTATTAGGAACACCTGTTCAATTTCTCATTAATGCAGTTATCTAATCAACCAATCACATGGCAGTTGCTTCAATGCATTTAGGGGTGTGGTCCTGGTCAAGACAATCTCCTGAACTCCAAACTGAATGTCAGAATGGGAAAGAAAGGTGATTTAAGCAATTTTGAGCGTGGCATGGTTGTTGGTGCCAGACGGGCCGGTCTGAGTATTTCACAATCTGCTCAGTTACTGGGATTTTCACGCACAACCATTTCTAGGGTTTACAAAGAATGGTGTGAAAAGGGAAAAACATCCAGTATGCGGCAGTCCTGTGGGTGAAAATGCCTTGTTGATGCTAGAGGTCAGAGGAGAATGGGCCGACTGATTCAAGCTGATAGAAGAGCAACTTTGACTGAAATAACCACTCGTTACAACCGAGGTATGGAGCAAAGCATTTGTGAAGCCACAACACGCACAACCTTGAGGCGGATGGGCTACAACAGCAGAAGACCCCACCGGGTACCACTCATCTCCACTACAAATAGGAAAAAGAGACTACAATTTGCACAAGCTCACCAGAATTGGACAGTTGAAGACTGGAAAAATGTTGCCTGGTCTGATGAGTCTCGATTTCTGTTGAGACATTCAGATGGTAGAGTCAGAATTTGGCGTAAACAGAATGAGAACATGGATCCATCATGCCTTGTTACCACTGTGCAGGCTGGTGGTGGTGTAGTGGTGTGGGGGATGTTTTCTTTGCACACTTTAGGCCCCTTAGTGCCAATTGGGCATCATTTAAATGCCACGGCCTACCTGAGCATTGTTTCTGACCATGTCCATCCCTTTATGACCACCATGTACCCATTCTCTGATGGCTACTTCCAGCAGGATAATGCACCATGTCACAAAGCTCGAATCATTTCAAATTGGTTTCTTGAACATGACAATGAGTTCACTGTACTAAAATGGCCCCCACAGTGACCAGATCTCAACCCAATGTGCAGAACTGCAGATTTCAATATGGGCCAACATTTCTAAAGAATGCTTTCAGCACCTTGTTGAATCAATGCCATGTAGAATTAAGGCAGTTCTGAAGGGGGTCAAACACAGTATTAGTATGGTGTCAATAATCCTTTAGGTGAGATGTGTATATCCCCACAAATCATCAACTCAATCAACAATCCCATGGCATCAATGCATTTGGGATGTGGTCCTGGTCAATATGGGCTCCAACTGAATGTCAGAGTAAAGAATGCTTTCAGCTGCATGGTTGTTGGTGCCAGACGGATTGTTGAATCAATGCCATGTTTTCATGCAAGAATTCCTGTGGGCGAAAATGCCTTGTTGATGCTAGAGGTCAGAGGAGAATGGGCCGACTGATTCAAGCTGATAGAAGCAACTTTGACTGAAATAACCACTCGTTACAACCGAGGTATGCAGCAAAGCATTTGTGAAGCCACAACACGCACCCTTGTTACAAAAGAAGACCCACCGGTCCAATCTCCACTACAAATAGGAAAAAGAGGCCAATTTGCACAAGTACAGTAAGACTGGATGCAGTCCTGGTCTGATGAGTCTCGATTTCTGAAAGACATTCAGATGGTAGGTCAAACACAGTATTAGTATGGTGTTCTAATAATCCTTTAGATGTTGAGTGTATTGTATATATATATATATATACATTTTGAGTTTACTCGCTTCATTCACGCGTGAACATCACAACAGATGTGTATTTGTGTCATGGGAGGGACTTCTGCCAGTGGCTCGTCTCGTGAAATGGCTGATGGATTGTTTTAAAATGCGGTGAATAAGCTCAATTTGCCGGCTTTAGGCTACATTTTGAGTTTACTGCGCCTCATTCAATGTAGTGAACATCACAACAGATGTGTATTTGTGTCATGGGAGGGACTTCTGCCAGTTGGGACACTTTTTTAAAATGCAAGTCATCTCAATGGCAGAAAGTGTCCCAATCACCCTGAAATCACCCTATGTTTCGCTCAAATTGAGTAAAGAGCATTTTTTATAACTTGCCAGACTGTCCGACTGTAGTTTTTTGGATCTTTTAAGTTTTAGAGGAATGGGCTTTAACCTTTAAATGCATGACTGTTTTGCCAATCATTCTTGCATATTCGGGTCTTTAGCGACCCGGATCTCTATCTAACACTGATAGATCTCTACCTGTCGCGATAATATATAAAACTCCTGATATTAGAGTAACAGTTACAGAAGAATTAAATAAAGCATACTTCCTTACCTTCTGGAGCTGGGAAGGGTTCAGTTTGAGCAGATGTTTGATACCATCATCTCTGTTCCCGTCAGAGCTCATTTCCCTGTACATTCTGCATCTGGCTCATATTCGCCATCTCACACATATTCTCAAAACTCATTTTCAACGTCTTTAAAATCAATATTTTGATGGCTGACAGCTTCTTGAGCAGATCCATCATCAGTGACGGTGACACTAATATTTGATTGTGTTCAGTACTTGATTGCTGAGCAATTTCAAGTTTTGCAGATTATAATTATTGCGTTTTTTAGTCTGCAGTAACTATGAGTGAACCATCACTTCATCATTGGGTATGACATCGCCATCTTGTGGAATAAAGGTGAACTGCACTTATTTTATCATTATAGATTAATTTATTGTTGTGCAGAAAAAAAGAAAAAACGCACACTCGTACACACCTCGGGTCGTTAGCGACCCTATACAATTTTTACAAAAAACTAGTGAAAAAACAGGCATTCAATTATATATTTTTTTCTTGTTATATTGTTTATAATGGATTGATTGAGGAATACTAAGAAGGTTGATGCCTAACTTTAGAAAATGAATGAGGAGGAGGGTAGTGAATGACGTCCCAGGTCGCTAAACACCCGAGGTATGCATTTAAGGGTTAAAAGGAGCAACAGAAATCTCTCAGGTGTGTTTGGAAGTTAAACGACATGAGGGTGAGCACATGATGACAGAGTTTAAATTTTTGTGTGAATTATACCTTATAAATACAGCGAGCTGAGCCTTGGATAAAACAACTCTATATCGCCAATCATATCGTTTACATCATCGGTACGTATCATCTCGATATAAAGATGTATCGTTACACTCATTAGGATTAATCTACATTTAATTTATACAGTGAAGTCGATGCAGTGTTTGTTATTATTTATTACACAGGAATGCTATATTTGTTAAGCTCTAAGCTGTTGCTAATCACCTCTAATATGTTGCTTGCCAATAAATAAATAGTGGTGAAATTATGATACTCTCTCATCATGATAATGTTCATGGGCCTACTTAAAATACATTGTTGGTAAGAATAGTATTATTTATTTTGGTGATTGGTGTTATCAATACTGCTGATCGTAATTGTTATCGGCGCCAAAAATCCTGATCGGAGCACCCGTAGCGCTTTATATTATTTCCTTCAGTGTTCATAAACACACTGTTCATATGGACGTGTGCACTGAAGCTTAAATACAGTCAAACACACACAGGCTTTGTATAAGAGGTACACAGGGCACGTCAGCAAATCCTGATTTCTCATCTCGGCAAGAACGCTGGAGACTCATTATTTTTTTCAGAGGTCACGACTGACTGATTCAGCGGCAGAACATGTTAATAACTGTAATGAGTCTTTCTCTCTGTTTCCTCTATCCTTTAATCCTCCCCACATACACTACCAGTGACAAGTATGATATAATTAAAATGTTTTATAAAGAGTCTCTTCTGCATTTATTTAATCAAAAATACAGTAAAAACTGTGAAATATTATTCCAATGTAAAACAGCTGTTCTCTATGTGAATATACACTGATCAGGCGTAGCATTATGACATTAATGATGATATCTCTTCCTCACGGCTCCTGTTAGTGGGTGGGATATATTAGGCAGCAAGTGAACATTTTGTCCTCAGAGTTGATGTGTTAGAAGCAGGAAAAATGGGCAAGCGTAAGGATTTGGCGCGAGTTTGACAAGGGCCAGATTGTGATGGCTAGGCGACTGGGTCAGAGCATCTCCAGAACTGCAGCTCTTGTGGGGTGTTCCCGGTCTGCAGTGGTCAGGATCTATCAAAAGTGCTCCAAGGAAGGAACAGTGGTGAACCGGCCACAGGGTCATGGGCGGCCAAGGCTCATTGATGCACGTGGGGAGCGAAGGCTGGCCCGTGTGGTCCGATCAAACAGACGAGCTACTGGAGCTCAAACTGCTCAAGAAGTTAATGCTGGTTCTGATAGAAAGGTGTCAGAATACACAGAGCATCTCAGTTTGTTGCGTATGGGGCGGCATAGCCGCTGACCAGTCAGGTGCCCATGCTGACCCTGTCCACCGCCCGAAAGCACCAACAGTGGCACGTGACCATCAGAACTGGACCACGGAGAAATGGAAGAAGGTGGCCTGGTCTGAGGAATCACGTGTTCTTTTACATCACGTGGATGGCCGGGTGCGTGTGCGTGGCTTCCCTGGGGAACACATGGCACCAGGATGCACTATGGGAAGAAGGCGAGCCGGCGGAGGCAGTGTGATGCTTTGGGCAATGTTCTGCTGGGAAACCTTGGGTCCTGCCATCCATGTGGATGTTCCTTTGACACGTACCACCTACCTAAGCATTGTTGAGACCATGTACAGCCTTTCATGGAAACGGTATTCCCTGGTGGCTGTGGCTCTTCCAGCAGGATAATGCTCCTGACACAAAGCACAAATGCTTCAGGAATGGTTTGAGGAGCACAACAACGAGTTTGAGGTGTTGACCTGGCCTCCAAATTCCCCAGATCTCAATCCAATCGAGCATCTGTGGGATGTGCTGAACAAACAAGTCCGATCCATGGAGGTCCCACCTCGCAACTTACAGGACTTAAAGGATCTGCTGCTAACATCTTGGTGCCAGATACACACAGGCACACCTTCAGGGGTCTAGAGGAGTCCATGCCTCGATGGGGGACCAACATAATATTAGGTCATAATGTTATGCCTGATTGGTGTATATTAAGGTGTGATTTATTCCTGTGATCAAAGCTGAATTTATCATCATTACTCCAGTCTTCAGTGTCACATGATCCTTCACTGATCATTCTCAGATGAGGATCTGATGATCAACACATGCATGATTATTATCAGGTTTTTTTGTAATTATTTTACTTGTTTACTTGTGGATATTGACATGAGACACCGTTTAACACGTGTTGAAATACCAGCATACCGACACACCTGTGATTCCACCTGAATCTGACAGCAGCACTGATCTCAGAGCAGATTACATGGGTGTGACACACACCTGATGAAGGTGATGATTAAGGCTTTGTCTCATTCATAACCATTAGCAGATCACTCATTGTTCCTCGCAGTAACGCCACCTTCCCCAGACAGGTTAGTGTTATTTATAGGGTTAACACCACATGTAGTTTGATTGTTCTGTGTTCAGGTTTGCTTACATAACAAGAGGCCCGGGCTGGTTATAATCCACCTGCACTAATGTAGGCCACTACACATGCAGAAGAACTTCAGCTGTAACTGAAACGCATGGCTTTTGAGTATGACAGTCTTAAACTCTGTAATTAAGAGAGCGGTACTGGGGTACTGAAGCTGAGCTTTAACATGAGGTCAGAATCCCGAGCGTTTGAGTTCTGGAGAGACGCTAGCAAGACTGACCTCAGCAAACACGCTCGAGACTGACCTCAAGCACATTTAGGACAAACACACGGGTTTAAAGTTTTATCAGCTGTAGGCAGCTTTTTTTATTTTTCCTTTTTTCCTTTTTTTTTATAGATGATTTTAGATCAGATTTTCTTTTACATTTTTTTTTGTTGCTTTTTTTTGCCTATATTTTTATATTATGAGAAATTATAACAGATTATTTTAGATCAGATTATTATTGTATTTTATTTATTTTTTGCCATTTTTGATTTTTTTTTTTTTTTTAACATTATAATGAGAAAATATATATATATTTACATTTTTAGCATTTATTTGAGATTTTTCACCTTTGTATTTTAAATTATATTAGATGATTTTATCAGCTGTAGTCAGATTTGTATTTTTATGTTATATAAATATAAATGATATTAATGTTTTGTACACATTCTTTGATTATATGCAGTACTTTTACTCTGATTATGTGTTTGTGTTTATTATTTTTTAAATGTATATAAAAATGCATTTAAATTATTGTATTAGTTATTGAAAACCTCTCGTAGTGCATTTATTAGTTTACAATTTTTCTCAAATGGGAAAAAATTTCTAAACCTTATAAATGTAAATTTTTTCCTGTGACTAACTCTAACTATACCAGTCTGGCTCCAGCAGAAACAGTACAGGAAGTTTGCAGCAGAGAGGCGTGGCCAGTGACCTCAGCAGAGCTGATTACAGCAGTGAAGCCCTGCCCACTTCACCTGACCTGCAGGAGATTAGAGAGAGAGAGAGAGGGAGGGAGGGAGAGAGAGAGGGAGAGAGGGGAGGAGCGAGACATGAATCTCTGCCTCACATTCAGCTCCGGTGTTCAGTAATCAGACACTCACAGGTGAAGCTCTCCAGCTGACCCGAGAGAGAGAGGGAGGGAGTGGGCAGAGGGCAAGGTATTCAACGTAACTCCTAAACTTTCTCCGGGGGAATCGCAAGCGTGGATGCAGAGACAGAACAGGAAGTGCCTCATTCTGGAAGATCTTTGGGACTGTTTTAGCTTGTCTGCGCTAGCGCAGTGAGTTTTCCTTCTGGACTAGAACAACACTGAAACTTTAGACTCTCTGTTTACCTTTTCTCTCTTGAGGATCACTGTGTGTTTGGATAACTGGATTCACTATAAATGCTGAACAAACTCCCTAAACACCGCTCCTGAGCTGCTGGCACAAGAGTGAAGTGTTTCCTAACAGGAGCGCGAGAGAAAGAGAGAGAGAGAAACCCGGGGATTTTCACAGACAAAAACCTTTTGTTTGAGTCCATGAAACTAGAGTGCATGCAGGTTGAAGTTTTACACCACAGCTAAAGGCCCGTTCACAACTATAAAGGTTTGTTTTTGGCGTCTTCTGCTTTAAATGCTGGAGCTCTTTAAAGCAGGATGGATTCTGATTGGCTCATCAGGAGGAAAACACAGTGATTCTTGTACATTCAGAATGAATTTTAACACTAAATTGGTGTGAACGAGTGCACATTATTCCATTTCACTCCCTAGGATTCGATGTAAACAGCGATATGGATCCAGTCAGCAGGTTCTCTTCAAGGTCAGATCAGTCTTCGGCTGTGTTGACATCGTTCCGAACTCTGTCGGATGAAGATCCAAGTCCTCATCTTGGTCCTAATGGAGAGGAAAAGCCGGGACGCCTTCATTCCCCCGTTCAGGATGATCCGTTTCTAGTGCAGGTCACCAGGGTGGAGACGTACAGCGACGACGAGGAGGACGCGAAGAGGGTCCAGGCAAGGTCAGGTGTGAATCTTCCCGAGGAGAAACGCGAGAGCCTCGTGGAACGATCGCTCCGGGATGCTTCAGTTCTGAGCCGGACGGGCTCACACGGAAAGCTCAACCGGTCGCTGGATCTTCCGTCCCGCGTGTCCAGCGAATCCTGGAAAGAAATGCGTTCGCTGAGCGTTCACACGGTGCGAGGAGGTGCGACCTCAGAGTCACTGAGTTACGGCGTCTCACGTCCAGACGTCAGCAGCTGGAGACGATCACTGCTTCATTGCACACGTTCATCAGATGAGGACGTCGCAGATCAGCGAGAAGGGAATTTGGGAACAGATCCTCAAACTGGAGAGTCTGTGAGTCCATTCTCCTCATTCTCAGGTCTTCAGACGGAGACAAATGACCTCTTGGGAACTGACCAACAGGACACCAAAACCGGTGATGAGACAAATTACCTCTCGGGAACTGACCAACAGGACACCAAAACTGGTGATGAGACAAAACCGGTGATGAGACAAATGACCTCTCGGGAACTGACCAACAGGACACCAAAACCGGTGATGAGACAAATGACCTCTCAGGAACTGACCAACAGGACACCAAAACCGGTGATGAGACAAATGACCTCTCGGGAACTGACCAACAGGACACCAAAACTGGCAACGAGACAAATGACCTCTCGGGAACTGACAAAAAGGACACCAAAACCAGCGACAGATACCAGCTGCCCGCTCTGTTCAGCGGCCTCCGTGTGCTGAAGAAAGGGGCGGTGGGAGACGAGAGGGGAACGCTCTCCGAGATCAAACAGCGCGACACAGACCGAGCGCTGCTGAATCTCAAACAGCACGTCAACAAAGCCAGAGCTGAGCAGCTGACCGCCGCTATGAGAAAGAAAAACCAACCCAGAAATCTGTCGGAAATCACCAGTTTGTTACAAAAAGCCACCAAGGCGGACACCACCCGAGAGGAGGCCGTGGACCCGAGTGACGTGAGCGTGGGAAATACGGACAGTGCTAGTAAAGCGCCCACAGATTCCACCTACGATGCTTTAAAAGCCAAACTATTCAGCTCTAAACCTGCCAAAAAGGATCTGGTGGAGACGGCGCTGGACCTGGACGCTGTCAGGAAGAAGAAGAAGAGCGATAAAGAGCTGCTGAGGTCCATCTTTGAGAGGCAGTTGAGCAAATCTCCAGTCATTGACATCAAGAGCCCTACTGAGGTCAAAGTATGTGTTATTATTAATGATAATAAAGTTCTGTTGTCTGTCCTTACAGGTCCTTACAATATCATCTTTAGACAAACAGTGCAGAAACAGGCCTCATCAATTATGAAATAAAATAAAGCCACACAATTCTTATAAGAATCTATGATCCTATTTATCTAATGGCAATCAATCATTAATTATTCTTTTACTCTTTGTTAATATAGTCACTGAAATGCATTCATTTCTAGCATCAGAATTAATTATAAAATCATTTTATTGTTAATTTTTTAGGTTTTTATCTGCTTTTTAAGGGTGCAACCGAACGCTTTTGCTATGTCACTGAATTAAATTGTGAAAAATTCATAAATAAATGTAATAAATATTCAATAATTAAAAATCGATGGAATTCATATTAAAGTCCTATTTATCTAATAGCAATCATTAATTAATTTTTAATTCTTCATGGTTTTAATACAGTCACTTAAATACATTATTTTCTAGCATCAGAAATAATTATAGAATCATTTTATTTTATTATTTTATTTTTTTAAACAAAAATATAATCTTAAAATGCACATTTGTAAAATCAAAATGTTAATGCACAGTTTTTTATTAACTACCATTAACATTTACAAATACGTGAACTCATGTTGACAAATGAGAGTTTATTAAAGCGTATTTTTAAAATTTTATTTTTACATTTTGTTCCTATATTTTTAATATTATAATGAGAAATATTAATGCACAGTTTTTTCACAGTGTTTTATTAACTACCATTAACATTTACTAACTGTAAGTTCATGTTCGCAAATACATTAACTCTGATGAATAAGGGCTTATTTTAAAAGAGTTAGTCTTTTAGCATTTTAGCGTGAATCAGTGCACGTGATCCTGTCGCTCTGATTGGTCAGTATTTTGGTGGAGATTATCTTTCTTACAGTGGGATTTAATTCATTAACCACACTGGTCAACTGACAGGTGAAGTTTTATTTGCTCACCAAAACCATTTTTCACTTGCAAGCAAGCGGCTCCTCCCGCGGTCTCTCTTGAATCCAACAGGAAGCACCTTAACCTGCCGTTCATGGACTGGCCACTAGAGACCGGCTCCAGAAGGGAGCAGAATCTCACTGAGCCCCATGTTAAAATGCCCAACTCTACAGCAGAGAAACACACGTTTACAGTCTGGGACAAACTGTGGTTTTGGTCTCTACGGCTAATTTTGCCCTTCATGACGACTGTGAGGGGGTGAATGCTATTATAACTCATTCGTTTAAGTTATATAAAGCCTTAAAGTTCTGCATAATTAAGGGCGTGGCCACTGAGTGATAGGTGGATAGCCGTTTGTCTGCTGTCTGTTAGTCATCACCTCAGCTCCGCCCACGCCCCGCCTCTTTGCCCATCGTCAGTTATCCGGATAAAGCGTAAAGTCTGGCTAGCTCGACCCGACTTTGCGCTTCAGAACCGCTCTTCAGAACCCTACGGGTGACGGCACGCACACTACAGCCATGTTTTTATCATGTTTTTGTTTTTTATCATGTGTTAAATCTCTGATTCTTTGGTCTTCTTTCAGTATACTAGTTTTTAAAGTGCTTTATAAATTAATTTACCTTCAGTTAGTTATGAAATACTAAATATAAATAAATCTGAAATAAAATCCCAGCTAACAGGGTTCTCTCAAAGTGATGAACAAACGTTCTTCCAGTAACGTTAATAGAACATTTGTTCAAAGTTATTATAACGTTAGCACAAAAACATCATTTATACAAAATGTATTTAACATTTTCATGGGAACATCACCATGGCATTTGTTAGCTGGGATGTTTGTTTTCATGTAGTGATTGTTGATTTCTGCACGCTCTGTGTTTCTTCTCAGTCTGAAGTCACGTCTCCATCCGACGGTGAGGACCGAACGCCTGGACGTCTGCAGGCCGTCTGGCCTCCACCCAAAGAGGATGGCGAGGAGAAGGTCGGGCTGCGCTACACGGAAGCGGGTGAGCGAGTTTCTTTTTATGGTCACTCTTCCAGCCTCACATCGGTAAATGAATGGGTTCAGTGTTTGAACGGCAAACTGTGATGTGAACCGCACTGTGGGTGAAAGTTACATCTGCATTTTCAACAATCACTGGGATCAGATCATACACACAGTCCAGCATCTCGTACACGCAGTCCAGCATCTCTTACACGCAGTCCAGCATCTCGTACACACAGTCCAGCATCTCTTACACACAGTCCAGCATCTCGTACACGCAGTCCAGCATCTCTTACACGCAGTCCAGCATCTCGTACACACAGTCCAGCATCTCTTACACGCAGTCCAGCATCTCTTACACGCAGTCCAGCATCTCTTACACGCAGTCCAGCATCTCTTACACGCAGTCCAGCATCTCGTACACACAGTCCAGCATCTCTTACACACAGTCCAGCATCTCTTACACACAGTCCAGCATCTCTTACACGCAGTCCAGTCCAGCATCTCTTACACACAGTCCAGCATCTCTTACACGCAGTCCAGTCCAGCATCTCGTACACGCAGTCCAGCATCTCTTACACGCAGTCCAGCATCTCGTACGCGCAGTCCAGTCCAGCATCTCATACACGCAGTCCAGCATCTCGTACACGCAGTCCAGTCCAGCATCTCGTACGCGCAGTCCAGCATCTCGTACGCGCAGTCCAGCATCTCGTACTCGCATCTCGTACAGTACACGCAGTCCAGCATCTCGTACACGCAGTCCAGCATCTCTTACACACAGTCCAGCATCTCTTACACACAGTCCAGCATCTCTTACACACAGTCCAGCATCTCTTACACACAGTCCAGCATCTCTTACACACAGTCCAGCATCTCGTACACACAGTCCAGCATCTCTTACCGCGCAGTCCAGCATCTCTTACACACAGTCCAGCATCTCGTACACACAGTCCAGCATCTCTTACACGCAGTCCAGCATCTCTTACACACAGTCCAGCATCTCGTACACACAGTCCAGCATCTCTTACACGCAGTCCAGCATCTCTTACACGCAGTCCAGCATCTCTTACACGCAGTCCAGCATCTCGTACACACAGTCCAGCATCTCTTACACACAGTCCAGCATCTCTTACACACAGTCCAGCATCTCTTACACGCAGTCCAGCATCTCTTACACGCAGTCCAGCATCTCTTACACACAGTCCAGCATCTCTTACACGCAGTCCAGCATCTCTTACACGCAGTCCAGTCCAGCATCTCTTACACACAGTCCAGCATCTCTTACACACAGTCCAGCATCTCTTACACACAGTCCAGCATCTCTTACACGCAGTCCAGCATCTCTTACACGCAGTCCAGTCCAGCATCTCTTACACACAGTCCAGCATCTCTTACACACAGTCCAGCATCTCGTACACACAGTCCAGCATCTCTTACGCGCAGTCCAGCATCTCTTACACGCAGTCCAGCATCTCTTACACGCAGTCCAGCATCTCGTACACGCATCTCGTACAGTACACGCAGTCCAGCATCTCTTACACACAGTCCAGCATCTCTTACACACAGTCCAGCATCTCTTACGCGCAGTCCAGCATCTCTTACACGCAGTCCAGCATCTCGTACACGCATCTCGTACAGTACACGCAGTCCAGCATCTCTTACGCGCAGTCCAGCATCTCTTACGCGCAGTCCAGCATCTCTTACACGCAGTCCAGCATCTCTTACACGCAGTCCAGCATCTCTTACACACAGTCCAGCATCTCTTACACGCAGTCCAGCATCTCGTACACGCATCTCGTACAGTACACGCAGTCCAGCATCTCTTACGCGCAGTCCAGCATCTCTTACACACAGTCCAGCATCTCGTACACGCATCTCTTATGCGCAGTCCAGCATCTCTTATGCGCAGTCCAGCATCTCGTACACACAGTCCAGCATCTCTTATGCGCAGTCCAGCATCTCTTATGCGCAGTCCAGCATCTCTTACACACAGTCCAGCATCTCGTACACACAGTCCAGCATCTCGTACGCGCAGTCCAGCATCTCGTACGCGCAGTCCAGCACCTCGTACGCGCAGTCCAGCATCTCGTACGCACAGTCCAGCATCTCGTACACGCAGTCCAGTCCAGCATCTCGTACACGCAGTCCAGCATCTCGTACACGCAGTCCAGCATCTCGTACGCGCAGTCCAGTCCAGCATCTCGTACGCGCAGTCCAGTCCAGCATCTCGTACGCGCATCTCGTACACGCAGTCCAGCATCTCTTACACGCAGTCCAGCATCTCTTACACGCAGTCCAGCATCTCGTACGCATCTCGTACAGTACACGCGCAGTCCAGCATCTCTTACGCGCAGTCCAGCATCTCTTACACGCAGTCCAGCATCTCGTACACGCATCTCGTACAGTACACGCAGTCCAGCATCTCTTACACACAGTCCAGCATCTCTTACACACAGTCCAGCATCTCTTACGCGCAGTCCAGCATCTCTTACACGCAGTCCAGCATCTCGTACACGCATCTCGTACAGTACACGCAGTCCAGCATCTCTTACGCGCAGTCCAGCATCTCTTACGCGCAGTCCAGCATCTCTTACACGCAGTCCAGCATCTCTTACACACAGTCCAGCATCTCTTACACGCAGTCCAGCATCTCTTACACACAGTCCAGCATCTCTTACACGCAGTCCAGCATCTCGTACACGCATCTCGTACAGTACACGCGAGTCCAGCATCTCTTCTGCGCAGTCCAGCATCTCTTACACGCAGTCCAGCATCTCGTACACGCATCTCGTACAGTACACGCAGTCCAGCATCTCTTCTACGCGCAGTCCAGCATCTCTTACGCGCAGTCCAGCATCTCTTACGCGCGCAGTCCAGCATCTCGTACACGCATCTCATACAGTACACGCAGTCCAGCATCTCTTACGCGCAGTCCAGCATCTCTTACACGCAGTCCAGCATCTCGTACACGCATCTCGTACAGTACACGCAGTCCAGCATCTCTTACGCGCAGTCCAGCATCTCTTACACGCAGTCCAGCATCTCGCATACCGCATCTCGTACAGTACACGCAGTCCAGCATCTCTTACGCGCAGTCCAGCATCTCTTACACGCAGTCCAGCATCTCGTACACGCATCTCGTACAGTACACGCAGTCCAGCATCTCTTACGCGCAGTCCAGCATCTCTTACGCGCAGTCCAGCATCTCTTACACACAGTCCAGCATCTCTTACACACAGTCCAGCATCTCTTACACGCAGTCCAGCATCTCGTACGCGCATCTCGTACAGTACACGCAGTCCAGCATCTCTTACACACAGTCCAGCATCTCTTACACACAGTCCAGCATCTCGTACACACAGTCCAGCATCTCTTACACACAGTCCAGCATCTCTTACACACAGTCCAGCATCTCTTACACACAGTCCAGCATCTCTTATGCGCAGTCCAGCATCTCTTATGCGCAGTCCAGCATCTCGTACACGCAGTCCAGCATCTCTTACACAC
>CM031959.1:42807316-42817316 GCA_018749465.1 Paracanthobrama guichenoti | reverse complement strand
CTGCACAGTTTACCTCACTTATTTTATTCCACTTCTTTATTTTTTATTTATTTTTTATTTATAATTCTACAGATATATATATATATATATATATATATATATATATATATATATATATATATATATATATATAGTACTTTTTTATCCTATTTCTATTATAAATTCTTCCTTGTGTTTTTAACTGTGAATTTGCACTGTCCATGGAGCGGACCTGTTTACATTTCACTGCCGGTTGTATATTCTGTATATAACTGTGTATGTGACAAATAAAACTCTTGAATCTTGAATCTTGAACATCTCCTGGTGGCGGGGCAGTGAACAGTGACGTCTCTCTGACACCCCCTGCAGCAAAACCTAATTGAATGTTACTCCCCAAGCCTTATCTCATCGTTTCAGCCAAAGCCAGTGGCTTGCTTTCTCAGCTTCCTCTGAGAGCTCTTTGGTGGATCTGCTCATTGTGGCTCCCCGCAGTCCCAGATCCTTGAGAAGGCGTGATGTTGATCGGCCCACAAAGCCTCTGGCTCCCACTTTCACCGGGTACAGCCTCACACTCCATCCACTTTCTCTGCACTCTGTGACCAGGTCTGCATACTGCATACCGCCTTTCTCTTGTATGGTACTGTCAGCTTGATCAGTATCACTGATTTCGCAGCTGCAGACCACAGCACCACATCTGGTCTTAAGGTTGTGCTGCATATCTCCTGTGGGAACTGGAGCTGTTTTCCCAGGTCTACTTCCATCCTCCACACTGCCCCTGGTGTTAACAGCTTGGCGGGAAGTCTCTTGTTGGTATGCATTGCGGGTTCCCCCTGCCTGAGGAAGTGGATCCTGCATTGGCGCTCTGATGGACTCTGGTTGTTTGCCTCCTGCCGACTTTTCCCCAGCACCTCTGCCAGCTTCCTGAGCACTTGGTCGTGCCACCATCTGAGCCGACCCTGTGTCAGTGCTGTTTTACAGCCCGACAGAACATGCTGGAGTGAGGCATTGATGGTCTCGCAGAGGTAACAGGATTGCTCTATTCCAAGCCATTGGTGGAGTTTTTGAGGGCTTGGGAGGGTGTCGTATGTTGCCCTAATGAGTAAACTGAGCCAAGCCTGTGGCAGTTTCCAGAACTCTGCCCAGCTGATTGCTCGGCTCGCGACACCCTCCCAAGTTGTCCACCGCCCTTGCTGCCCCTTTCCCACAGACCTCACTCTGAGCTCCTCCTGCTCAATCCTGGTGACCTCTGCAACAACAAGGTCCTTCCTCTCCTTCCTGCTTGGGCCATAGAATGGGTGGCTCGCTCCATCCGAGACCTGCCTGCCCTGTCTGGACCATGCCCACGACTTGCTGATGTTTCAGTCTTCCTATCACCTTCTGCACCTCGTCCTTGGCCCTCCATTTCCTTCCAGTCTCTACTCTGGCATCCGCATCAGCCACTGCCCTGTCGGAGGAGTCTCTTAGTTCCATCACCAGCCTTGCCTTCACCTGCCTGTAGCCTAGGGTGATGACTTTCTTCAGTGCAATGCACATGTGCATGTCCTGGAAGTAGTTCTTGGTCATGGTCCTGATGTTGTCTGGGATGTCGAAGAATTCCAGAGCGTAGGCTATAAACAGGTGTGGCACTGACCCAATGGCATTGGCTAGGTCTAGCCATATGACGTGCAGATCTTTCTTCTCCCTCTTAGTGGTCTGCATCTGTTCCCAAATCATGGAAGCATGCTCTACACAACCAGGGAAACCTGGAATCCCTGCTTTCTGGCAGCTGGTATTGATATAGTTCTCCGTGAGGTAGGTGGTCATTCTTCTCGCCATCACAGAGAAGAAGATTTTCCCCTCCACATTCAGTAGAGCTATGCTCCTGAACTGCTCAATGGTCTTAGTGTTCTGTTGTTTGGGAATAGAGACTGCCACCGCCCTCTGCCACTCAGATGGTATGGTCTGCTTTGTCCAGGTGATTCACATCAGGGTCCATAGCAGCTTCATCACTCCTGGGCAGTTCTTATATAGCTTGTACGGTATTCTGTTTGGGCCTGGTGATGAAGCAAATCTTGCCTGCTGGATCACATGCCTGACCTCGCTGAGCTTGGGTGGTGATGTGTCAAACAGGGCTGATGGTTCTGAGGGTCTAGGCACATACCCTGGCGAGCCTAGGGGGTTGTTCCTTGCTGGGTCACTGTACTGAGTGCGGATGTGCTCCTGCAGTTCTTCTTTTGAGATGTCCAGGGTTCCACTTGTCTTCTCCTCAAGGAGCCCATATTGGAATGGATTCCTAAAGAAACTTGATCTTTCATTCTCCTTCCTTTTTCTGCATCTTCTGCCCTCCGGAGGTTAGCAAGGCTGATCTCATCCCAGAGAGCTTTCAGGACCTCCTTCCCAGACCCCTCTGCCTTCCTCCAACGCTTGTGAAGCTGCCTTCTGCTTGCCACCAGGTTATCGATCTCTTTCTCCCTCCTGCTCTTTGATCTTATTGCGGCTTCTCTGATGGTCACCTCACCATACCTGTTGCTGCATTCTTCATACAGGATTTCCCCGAACAGGTTTAGCTTGGCTACCACTGACCCACACAGTGCTTTTTCCAGCAGCCTGCTCAGATGTTCGTCCAGCTTTCTCCACTCCTCAGCCTCATTGGCCTTCGGCCACTTGATCTTGTTCCTTCAGAGTGGGTTCTTCAGGTTCCTGGCCCTTTGGCTCGACTCCGTTCTTGGGTCACTTGGGGGTGTTACTGGGTTCACCTCTTGGGGTTCATCAACATCCCTTTCTTCCTCCTCCCTTTCCTCCTTCTCTACCTCTGCAACATTGGGCACGTTGGCACTGGGCAGGGCAGTGCAAGCTTGCATCAGGCTACCACCACCACACTTCTTCTTTCCCATGTGGATGTGAAGTCCCCTCAAAGTTGTTTTTTCCCAGCCATACCCACACTTCCTTGGAATCTTGTCTTTTGCCGATATCTTTGCGATATCCGTACGTTACCGTGTGGTCCGTCCTTATTGGCCCTTCTTTGATCCTGCCTCTCGGAGGGCCTTTGGGTTGTTTTCTTTGTTTCTTTTTCGTAGTAGGCTTACACAATACACTATGTCTACCAAAACCCTAACACATGTTCTCTTCCAACAGGAACATTTAGTCAAACATTAACTCCAGATGAATTACAGAAACTGCATTATGTGTCAGGTCTGCCCTTATACAATAGACAGTATATTTTATTGATCATAGATTGTGTGTCTATTGAAGCCTCTCCACATTTTTGTTTTGTTGGGTTTTGTAAATGCATGCATTTTGTTTATTTTGCAACAGAAATTCAATACAAAAAATGAATGACCCATCTCAGAGTAGCTTTATGGGATGCCCTTCAGTTTTATTTCATTATCATCAATCACCCTGTTGACAATAGCAAGTTTCACCAGCCTCTCTGTATGACAGCCTGTGATTTATGACATGGTCTATGATAGTAGCTCTTATTTCATCAGTTACCCTAATTTTAGCCCTTCTTTGAGCACCACTTTCTTTGAGTGCATTCTAACTCCTCAATCTCTACCTTGTCCTTGTCCAGGCATCCCACTCCCTTGCCCTTGTCCCACTCCTCTTCCTTGTCCTGGTACTCATCTTCCTCTCCCTCGTGCAGGCATTTTTCTTACTTTCTTTGTGTTGCTCTATATTGTTCTCTTTTCACACAAGATAAGCCCAAAGAGGTCCTCATTTAGTGTATACCATATGGTCATGTGACTGAAAGAACATCAACACCTGAACAATTCCTAGATAGGAAGCTCAGCTCTGATTTAAATATTTGCATAACTTCAATCGGCTGTTTCTCAGTAGCAATGGAATAAAATGCAGGGGTTATATTTGTGTTCACTTTGACTTTAGCCTATAATGTTAGGTTTAGAACCTGGTGTTCTCTGTTCTGACACACAGTGTTAAAGCATTGGTAAATCTGGCAGTAAAAATACATTGTTTTGGTGTTGGTTGAGATTGTGTGCATTACATTTTAAATTTGTGTTAACTGTATGCATTTTGTGTAAAAGCAACAAGAACTGTGTTAATTGTACAGTCTACACAGACAGTTGTGCAAACTGCGTTAAGAGTGTTAAAAGTGTTAAAAGAATTGTCATTAAAAAATGCAGCGTTATTGGAAGAACATTTGAACTTTGAGAGAACCATGACGGAACATTAGCTGAAGTTATTTGCGTGATTGTGCGGCTCTGTTATGTGTTTTGCAGTGTCATGTGATGCTGTTAATAAAATGCAAAGCAGCATCCTCGTTTGACCACAAAACAGCTGAACACAAAAAATGTGATTGATCAGATTACACAAAGCCTGTTGATCTCTTCTGACTGACGACACAAAACCAGCCGCACTGGTCCATCCAGCTCTGACCTTTACTGGCGAAGAACTCAAACTAGGGCAGTTCAGACTCCAGTCGAGTCTGACTGATGGGTGTGAATGAAGCCCAAACATGCATGAGCTTCAGGTAACATATGAGTGCTCGTCTGAACGTGTGTAAAACTTGCAGGTATTGTATCACATTGACAAAAATAAGTCTTGTTTTCCAGAACAAATATCTAAACACTCTTAAATCAAGATACATTTACTGGAGAAGCAACATGACTGAAGATATTATCTTGTTTACTTAAAAATGTGTCAAAATGACACAACAGTGGTGTCATTGTTTGCACCTTGAATTAAGATTATTTTTCTGACCCCATTGGCAGATTTCTGTTTCAAACTAAAACTTCCTTGATTTTGGTGTATTTTCAGAAAACAAAACTTAATATTGTGAGTCATCTTGAGTTCAGGATGTTTAGATATTTGTCCTGGAAAACAAGGCAGAAACATTGAGGAAACATCATGTTTTCAGTGCACATCATATTACTTGCACTGACATTACTTGAATTTAAGTTTTATTAGCTCATGCAAGCACGCCAGTATACGTCTCAACAATACAGCTAACAAAAATATGTTCTAAGAACATTTTGCTAACGTTCCTATTAAGTTTTTACATCGTTCCTCAAACATCGCGGGAGCGTTACTTTAGAACGTCCTCCGATCGTTCCGTCTCACCGTTCCTCAAACATCACGGGAGCGTTACTTTAGAACGCTCTCCGATCGCTCCGCCTCACCGCTCCTCAAACATCGCGGGAGCGCACTTTAGAACGTTCTCCGATCGTTCCGTCTCACCGTTCCTCAAACATCGCGGGGCGTTACTTTGGCGTCCTCCGATCGCTCCGTCTCACCGTTCCTCAAACATCGCGGAGCGTTACTTTAGAACGTCCTCCGATCGTTCCGCCTCACCGTTCCTCAAACATCACGGAGCGCATTTTAGCGTTACTTTAGAACGCGATCCTCGATCGTTCCGTCTCACCGCTCTCAAACATCGCGGGCGCGCTACTTTAGAACGCCCTCCGATCGTTCCGCCTCACCGTTCCTCAAACATCGCGGAGCGTTACTTTAGAACGTCCTCCGATCGTTCCGTCTCACCGTTCCTCAAACATCGCGGGAGCGTTACTTTAGAACGTCCTCCGATCGTTCCGTCTCACCGTTCCTCCTCAAACAACGCGGGCGTTACTTTAGAACGCCCTCCGATCGCTCCGCCTCACCGTTCTCAAACATCGCGGGAGCGCACTTTAGAACGCCCTCCGATCGTTCCGTCTCACCGTTCCTCAAACATCGCGCGAGCGTTACTTTAGAACGTCCTCCGATCGTTCCGTCTCACCGTTCCTCAAACATCGCGGAGCGTTACTTTAGAACGTCCTCCGATCGCCCGTCTCACCGTTCTCAAACATCGCGGGGCGTTACTTTAGAACGCCCTCCGATCGTTCCGTCTCACCGTTCCTCAAACATCGCGGGGCGTTACTTTAGAACGCCCCTCCGATCGTTCCGCCTCACCGCTCTCAAACATCGCGGGAGCGTTACTTTAGAACGTCCTCCGATCGCCCGTCCTCACCGTTCCTCAAACATCGCGGGGCGTTACTTTAGAACGTCCTCCGATCGTTCCGTCTCACCGTTCCTCAAACATCGCGGGGCGCGCATTTTTAGAACGTCCTCCGATCGTTCCGCCTCCGCCTCAAACATCGCGGGAGCGTTACTCAAACGCCCTCGCGAGCGCCTCGCCGCTTCAGACATCGCGGGAGCCTCCGATCGCTCCGATCGCTCGCCTCGCCGTTCTCAAACATCGCGGGAGCGTTACTTTAGAACGCCCTCCGATCGTTCCGCCTCGCCGTTCCTCAAACATCGCGAGCGTTACTTTAGAACGCCCTCCGATCGTTCGCCCGTCTCGCTCTCAAACATCGCGAGGCGTTACTTTAGAACGCCCCTCCGATCGCTCCGCCTCGCCGCTCTCAAACATCGCGCGGAGCGTTACTTTAGAACGTCCTCCGATCGTTCCGTCCGCCCGTTCTCTCAAACATCGCGGAGCGTTACTTTGAAACGTCCTCCGATCGTTCCGTCTCGCCGCTCCTCAAACATCGCGGGAGGCGTTTTTAGAACGCCCTCCGATCGCCCGTCTCGCCGCTCTCAAACATCGCGGGGCGTTACTTTTAGAACGCCCTCCGATCGCTCCGCCTCGCCGTTCCTCAAACATCGCGGGAGCGCATTTTAGAACGTCCTCCGATCGTTCCGCCTCGCCGCTCCTCAAACATCGCGGAGCGTTACTTTAGAACGCCCTCCGATCGTTCCGCCTCGCCGTTCCTCAAACATCGCGGAGCGTTACTTAGAACGTCCTCCGATCGTTCCGCCTCACCGTTCCTCAAACATCGCGGGAGCGTTACTTTAGAACGTCCTCCGATCGCTCCGCCTCGCCGTTCCTCAAACATCGCGAGCGCGTTACTTTAGAACGCCCCTCCGATCGCTCCGTCTCGCCCGTTCCTCAAACATCGCGGGCGCATTTTTAGAACGCCCTCCGATCGTTCCGTCTCGCCGTTCCTCAAACATCGCGGGAGCGTTACTTTAGAACGTCCTCCGATCGTTCCGTCTCACCGTTCTCAAACATCGCGGGCGCGTTACTTTAGAGCGTCCTCCGATCGTTCCGCCTCGCCGCTCTCAAACATCGCGGGGCGTTACTTTTAGAACGCCCTCCGATCGCCCGCCTCGCCGTTCTCAAACATCGCGAGCGTTACTTTAGAACGCCCTCCGATCGCTCCGTCTCACCGTTCCTCAAACATCGCGGGAGCGTTACTTTAGAACGTCCTCCGATCGCTCCGTCTCACCGTTCCTCAAACATCACGGGAGCGTTACTTTAGAATGTTTTCTGAAACAAGTAGCAACATTTAAAATGTAAGACAAGTTAAAACATTTCAGAAAAAGTTCCATTTATTTTTGTCGTTTGTGTAAGTCAGCTTTATTTCTACAGCGCTTTATACAATACAGATTGTTTCAAAACAGCTTCGCAATAATAAATGGGTAAACAACTGAATCAATAATGCAAACTTCATCAAATATCAGACTAATTCATATTGTGCTGATACAGTGTCATTATTGAGTGTGTGTGTGTGTTCTGTGGGTCCTCAGAGCACCAGGCCGCCCTCCTTCAGCTGAAGAGAGAGTCTAAAGAGGAGCTGGAGAAACTGCATGTGAGTGTTGCTCTGTTCTGAACCTCTAAACGTCCTGAGCTGCAGTACTAGAAGAACACACTAGATGTCATGAGAGACGGTGTAATCGAGCGCTAGTGTGTGTTCGGCCTCCAGATCTGAATGTGTCAGTAACAGAATGAGATGGATTTGCCAAGGGTTATTATAGTTCACTAAAAATAAAGCCATTAGTTACTCGAAATAAAATAAACACAATTCTACACATAATATTTTTGTAATGCTGGCTAAATTATATTATATATTTCTTATAACATATTATATATTCTAGCTATCTATAATATAATGAAATAATGAATATTTTTTTTGCTTTTTTGAACATGAACAACAAAAATGATGTTTTACCAGTGATATGTTTTAGTTTTTACCCCTTCAGCCAGCTTAACCCTCCCCCCAAAAATAAAGAAACTAATAATAATAATAAGTTAATAAATAAGAATAAATAAATAAATCAACTGCATTGATTTGCTGCTCAAGAAACATTTATTATTATCACTGTTGAAAACAGATGTGTAAAGCATTGTTTTAGGATTCTTTGATGAATAGAAAGTTCAAAAGAAGAGCATTTATAATAGAAAGCTTCTGTCACATTGTACTACCGTCAAAGGTTTTGGGGCCGTAATATATATATATATATATTTTTTTTTGGGGAAGAGCTTAAAGAAATGAATACATTTATTCAGCAAGGATGCATTAAATTGATCAAGTGACAGTATAGACATTTATAATGTTGCAAAAGCTTTCTATTTCAGATAAATGCTGTTCTTTTGAACTTTCTATTCATTAAATAATCCTGAAATATATATATTTTTTTAAGTACATGACTGTTTTCAACATTGATGATAATAATAAATGTTTTCTGAGTAGCATATTAGAATGATTTCTGAAGTATCATGTGACTCTGAGACTGGAGTAATGATGCTGAAAATTCAGCTTTGCATCACAGAAATAAATTGCATTTTAAAATATATTCAAATTGAAAAAAGTTATTTTAAATTGTAAAAGTATTTCACAATAATATAGTTTTTGCTGTATAAATCTTACTGTTCTAAACCTTTTGACCAGTAGTGTATATAATAAACAAACTGTAAACATTTTATATTCAGTTCTTCTCCTGCTGTCAGTTTAGCCCTAAATGCAGATTTACTTTAAGGCTTGATGCACCAAGATATGAGGACAGCTCCCAGCAGTCCATTTGCAGTCTGGACAATATGATGTTTTATCATTTTTGAAAGTATATAAAACCACGAGAGCCGATGTGGAAAATCAGTGACGTAGACGCACGACTGTTTTACGAGCACAGCGTCACATGTGCGTTATGCTCGACCCTGAAAGCCAAAGCCAAACTCTCTCTCAGGTTCAACACTTCTGCTCATCGAGAGTTTTTGATCAAATAAATGCAGCCTTAGTGAGCAGAAGAGACTTATTGCGTATATATTGATTCTGTAGTCAGTCTGCCATCTCGTTTTCATAAGCACCCTTGCAAGTTGCAGCAGGTTAATGTACTTCCAATGTTTAATGTGGTGACCTTTGACTGTAAACAGTGATATTGAATGTGAGGGAAGCCATGATGTTCTGATGGACTCCAGATGCTCCTGGCAGCTCCTCGTATGAAATAAGATGATAGTTTACTGCTGAAAGCGTCTCGAGATCTCATCTGTAAAGCTGCGGTCGGAGCTGTCGTGTCCGCTCAGGAAAACCCTCCATTATTTCTGCCTGAAGAAAGCGTCTGAAAGTGCCGCTCTGATCCAGCGGCTGATAGGAACGCTCTGAAACCGTCGGCGCACTGACTGAAATCATTTTAGATGTGTTTCGGTCCTTTTTAAGTAAATTCTGTATTTGACTTTAATCATAACTTGCTAGATTTGTACATTTTCTGAGTGTTGAAATGTGAGTGTTGCTTAGCAATGCACATGTTCTGATGTTTTTATTATTGTAGTAATTGTCGTTTTTGCATGCGTATGAATCCAGGCGGATTTCGAGCTGCGGCTTTTCCAGATCCGAGGCGAGCATGCGGAGGTCGTGTCCCGTCTGGAGTCAGTCATCGGCCGGATGCAGCGGGAGCAGACATGTAGCTCCGTACGGGAGCGCGGCGAGCTGCAGGAGGTGTGTGTCTCCACCGAAGATGACCTGCCGGCCAAAAGCTTCCGCAATGTGTGTGTCCAGACTGACCGTGAGACCTTCATCAAAACCCCCGAGGGTGACGATACAAGAGCGCTGAACACCAGCTCCAGCCTGCCCAAAAAACTGAACCTGGACTCCATCAGCCAGAGTTTGGGTGTGAGCCCAGGACCTCCACCTCCTCCTCTTCCAGGTAGCTCCGCCTCCTCTCCTCCTCCTCCTCCGCCCTTACTTGGGCTCGCACCTGCCCGGCCCCCACCTCCTCCCCTTCCAGGAGCACATGCTCCACCCCCACCTCCTCCCCTTCCAGGAGCACATGC
>CM031959.1:42757316-42794816 GCA_018749465.1 Paracanthobrama guichenoti | reverse complement strand
AAAAAGAAATGTAAAAAGTTTACGTTTTATAAGCACAAACGCTCGCCTTGCTCTGTTCTGTGATGCACGTTTGTGACGTCACGTAACACGCAATTACGTTGAAAAGGTCGCGCGTCACGTAGGCGGAAGTACCGAGTCAGTGTTTACAAATGTGCGGAAGGAGGACCATATACACACATTCAGATGTCTTTGTGTCAGTTTATTAAAATGCCCATGTTGTGTGTGTATCCTGGGTGTTTTAATATTAGAAAGCCTAAAAGAACATTTTCAAGTGCGACCTTTTTAACGTAATTGCGTGTTACGTGACGTCACTTTACGTGATCGGTCATTTCTTTTTTAAATGACCGATCGTTTGGCTAGATAAGACCCTTACTCATCGTCTGGTATCGTTTGAAGCTGCACTGAAACGGTCATTCGGACCTTGAACCGCTTGGAGCCCACTGAAGCCCATTATATGGAGAAAGACATGGACATCTTGGATGACATGGGGTGAGGAAACTATCAGCAAAAGTTTATTTAAAAGTGAACTAATCCTTTAATTTATCTTTTAATTTAATTCAACTTTTTTGTCAAAAGCTGAGCTTTATACAGTTCAAATTAAAACATGGAAGAAAAATTGTGACATTACTTAAAAAATAAAGTTTTGATAGTTTATAATTATTACATTAGTGTTACACTGAGACGTCTCTAAACTCTACTGTACAACGTTTTCAACAGTAAGTTGTCGTGAAGAGCTCTGAGTTTCTGTGTGTTTATGACGCTAGTTTTTCTCAAATGAAACGGTAAAATGCTGATGAAGTGACTCTCAGAGCGGCTCTGGAGCTGAAGTTCATGCGTTCATATCCTCGTATGAGATGGAAACACGCGACTGTCACGCGTACTTCTGTGTGTGTGTGTGTGTGTGTGTGTGTAAATAAACCACGCGTCTGCACCATTCATTCACACAAACACACAGGACACGCATGATTGGTATTTAAATAGTCTTTTTGCTGTTTAATATTCATACACACACTAGTCCATATCACCAGATGCGTTCTCAGGTACCGATTGAAATGATGTGAATCTGTACTCTGTAGTACCGACGTAATTCGGTCAGTGCCCTTAAAAGTACCGAGTTCGGTACCCAATCCTATACATCCCCAATAGAGCACAACAGCCGCTTCTGGAAGTAACAAACGCCACTCATTTTCCCTACAAGGAAACTATCATTTCTACACCGGTAAAGTCAGCCCTGCTGTGAGCCACGAGGATGGTAATCCATGGTTTATGCTTCTGCTGAATTCAACTTAAAACAATCATGTTTAACAGCTGAATTCATGGCGAAAAACTACATTACCCATGATGTTGTACAGAAAATAGGTTGAAAAAAAGAAACTGTATATTTTATATAAAAAAAAAATATTTTTGTGCATTTTTCATAACAATACACGTGCAAAAGAGACCAAACTTCAGTCTGTGCTCCAGGACATTTAAGATTTATGACCGTTTTAAGTTGGAAATGTAATTTTCAGGTGCTCAAAAAGTGATTAAATGTGTTATAACTACTGCATAAATAGAACTTAGTACCATAAAATCCCTAAAAATACAAAATATTAAATAAACAAAAAAATTAAATTTAAAAAAAAATAAATAAATTGTCGACAATTTAAACGACAATTTAAACTTTAAACGAATGTTCTATTTCTGGAAGAACGTTTGTTCATCACTTCGAGAGAACCCTGTTAGCTGAGTTACAGCTCCAAATACACATTATTATTATTATTATCATTATTATAAATGCTTTAACAGAAATATACTGTATGTTTCTGCACTAATGTCTCATCCCACAGACTTCCAGTGTAAGTGCATTAATGTGATAAACTTCCTCTCACATGCAGTTCCTGTAAAACTTTAAAGTTTGACCGTTGACCCTTCACTGTAGTGAGTCAGTGTGAGTGCGTCCGTATGCTAATGAAACAGGAAACCAGCGATCCTCTGCACATGATTGTGTGTCTCTGTGACTCGTGCCGCTAATATTTGACTTAATTACACTTAAGTGCGCGTAGTTACATCCAGATTTGTGTGTTCGTGTGAAGTCTCTTTGATGTTGTTGCTCTTCCTCTTTCATCTTCCTGCTCAGATTCCTGTACGAGCTCTCCCAGATTCCGGATTTCGCTGGCCGCGCTCACTGCATCATATTCCGCACTGTCTTTGTGGACTCCATATCTTCTATCCATCGTAAGGTGGAGACCATCTCGACTGTGTGCAAGGTACAATAAAGTCGGGGGAAGCTGGTGTTAGATTTATTTAGCTCTTCTGTAATTGGTTAGTTTTGGTCTTGTGTTAAGTAACTGAGACTCTTTTCCCAGCTGACAGGGAAGGTTCTCTCAAGTTATGAACAAACATTCCTCCAGTAATGTTAATAGAACTTTTATCTTGTCTTTAATAATGTTCTCAACATGTTACATGTTTTTTATTTTAAACGTTAGTTGGATGTTCATTTAACGTTTTTTAAATGTTACTACTTGTTTCAGAACGTTCAGAGAACATTCAAATGTAACATTCTCATAATGTTTGAAGAATGAGACAATGAAATGTTTCCCTAATGTTCAAATAACCATCAAACTGGAACTGCGTTTTGAATATTCAGAATATGTGCACTCTTAAAAAAACGGTGCTTTAAATCTCTTGATAAGCTAAAAGATGTAAATAAAATAAAGGCTTATTTTGCTCAAGATAAGGATGTATTCTGTCGTGCAAACAGGAAACTCTGCTGCTAACCACAGGATGACAGCTGTCGCTCCAACCACACAACTTTGCGATGCTGTTTGCGAATGTTCGTTGTAACTATGGTTTCGGGAAACACCGACTCGTTGAGCTATGCTGATAAAACAATGTTTTTTTGGGATCGCACCCCTGGATGACATCCTATTTTCTAGATGTACGGCATACAACCAGTGCACAATACAGAGTGCAGAATACTATATCCAAATAGCAAAATAATGCAAAATGCATAAACATAAAGTCAGAAACTATTCACTAAATAGACATGCAACAAGATAATGTGATGTCGGTGTAGCATACTACTAATTAAAATGATTATTGTTGCATCCTGCAAGACTTTTTTTAATTAGTATGTGTATATATTTGAGTTTACCTTCCATTTTTCAGAGTGAGGAATCGACCGGAAGCAACATCAATGAAATCATGTTTGAACTTCCAAAATGTATAATACACACGTGCGTCGGAACCATTGTATGTGGGACAATACCCGACCACTTTTTAAGGCCAGTGATATTGGACTCACTCACTTTTACCGTCTCTAATTCAGCACATGTCTGTTCATCTACCCCTAACCGATAAACACTTCATTATTAGACACACGTTTGACACTTTATTTACACTTTTCTTTTAATTTTTATTGAAAATAGATGCCTTTCCGATCTGATGTGATGGAAAAAGGGAGTAGTGCGAGTTCGGCGAAGGGCGGATTCAAACTCGGGTTAGTTTGCGCCAAAACGTTCTACCATGTGTCTTACCCCTACACTATTGCCACTATAACAATTCGGTGTCTTCGGTAATTTTGTCTGTCCCAACCAGACGTTTAGGAAGCAAGATTGGCTATTTGCACTTAATGTAAATGGCATCTACTCCAGTAAAGTTGGGAGGACCCACCCACATTTTTTTTGCTTCCGACGCCCATGATAATACATAAAAATATGCACAAAGAAAATTCATATCGCCTGAACACTAGGTGGCACTGTGCCAAAACTGTGCAGGGATGCTCAGGTCATGGTTGTCATAACACGCACCAAGTTTGGTCAGAATACGCTAAAGCGTTGGGGAGATATAACCTCGCGTTCTTTTTGGCGTGCTCGTCATTAAATTTGTTGGTGTGTTATTTCAGAACAGTTTGACAAATCAACTTGAATTCCATAAGATGACCTGGTTCAATTTCCGTGAAAATCTGAGCAACGGCCTAGGAGGAGTTTGAAAAGTAATGGACTTGGAACCATCTTGAGCAAAGGAATCAGAGGAAAAAAGATTTTGTTTCTAGCTTTTACAGTTTGAAAGTAAAGCATAAACGCAAGCGCAAATTTGGACAGTTGGTGGCGCTAGTGGGATTGAGTTGGAGACTCCAAATTTGCTATGGTGACAGTTCAGACTGTCCTCAATCTGTGTGCCAAATTTCATAACTTTCCCACTAGCGGTTCTATGGGCTGCCATAGACTCAAGAGCAGAACAATAGGAACACTACTGATTACTATAGATGCCGACACACCTTCAGTGCCTCGCCCATAAATAATAAAATCAGAAATAAAACGAATGTGCAAACCATTCACTGAGTAGACATGCAACAAAACAAGGTCATGTGATGTCAGTGTAGCATACTACTAGTTGAAATGATTATTGTTGCAAGAACTAGTATGTTCATATTTGATTATTCCTTCCAATTCCAAAACAACATCAAACATCTACTTGACTCATTATTGCATTGAACTTACAAAGAAAACTCAAACATTTATTTTTACTTAAGGATCAAAAATGCACAAACGTAATGAAATCAGCAAAAAAATATCGATATGATACCTGTGATCACGTGCTGCCGTTGAAGCATGTAAGTGTGTGTTTGCTGTGCCTCTACAGGTGTTTCTGGAGAATGACAGTGTGAAGGATGTGATCGGCCTCATTTTGGCCTTTGGAAACTACATGAACGGTGGAAACAGAACCAGAGGACAGGCGGATGGATTCGGACTGGAGATCCTTCCTAAATTAAAAGACGTCAAGAGCAGGGTACAGTAAAAACAGTAACACCCTAAACCTGTTTCTGTAGCAGAACTGAACTCTGTCGTTTGATTTGATTGGGTGTGACACGGTCAGCTCAACACCTGCTAATTCTGTTCTTTCCCCATCAGGACAATCGCATAAGCCTGGTGGATTATGTGGTGTCTTACTACCTGCGAAACATGGACAAGGTACAGCCGTTTGAGCTTTAGCCTCATGATTGAATCATCCGTGTAGCTGTGTTTTCCTGCACATCACCAGAACGCCTCTCAGTGGCTGTGTTTAACCCCATAAACTGACAGTAACACTGATGCAATGCACAGCCATCAAAGAAATTATGCAGTAATATAGTTCTGGTGGTGCAGAGTAAATGTGTTTCTGTCTCGTTTTCCAGCACAAATATCTAAACATCCATAAATCAAGAAACATTTACTGGAGACGCTAAATGACTGAAAATTAAATGAGTTAAAACAAGATTAAAACAAGAACAAATATCTGCCAGTGGAGTCAGAAAGAACTTAATTCAAAGGGAACACTAGATAATATTTCTAACTCCAATGACTGATATTTGTTCAAGTTTTAAGCAAAAACTCACTTAATTTTTTTCTATTTCAATGAAATGAATGTACTATATTTTAGTAATGTTTTCTATTCAATAATTTGTATTTTTAGGATCTTTTTATGGTACTAAATTATATGTACGCTGCATTTATAATACATTTATTCACTTTTTTGAGCACCTGAAAATTAAATTTCCAACTGGTAAATCTTGAATGTTTGAAGTTTGGTCTCTTTTTAAAGACAACACTTGGCAAATGTTTTTTTTTTTTTTTAAGTGAAATTAAAAAAAGTTACAGAATCTTACGTTTATTGTCATGAAAAATGCAGAAAATACAATTTTAAATTTTTATATGAAATATACACTCACCTGTCAGGATTATTAGGAACACATACTAATACTGTGTTTGACCCCTTTCACCTTCAGAACTGCCTTAATTCTACGTGGCATTGATTCAACAAGGTGCTGAAAGCATTCTTTAGAAATGTTGGCCCATATTGATAGGATAGCATCTTGCAGTTGATGGAGATTTGTGGGATGCACATCCAGGGCACGAAGCTCCCGTTCCACCACATCCCAAAGATGCTCTATTGGGTTGAGATCTGGTGACTGTGGGGGCCATTTTAGTACAGTGAACTCATTGTCATGTTCAAGAAACCAATTTGAAATGATTCGAGCTTTGTGACATGGTGCATTATCCTGCTGGAAGTAGCCATCAGAGAATGGGCACATGGTGGTCATAAAGGGAGGGACATGGTCAGAAGCAATGCTCAGGTAGGCCATGGCATTTAAACAATGCCCAATTGGCACTAAGGGGCCTAAAGTGTGCCAAGAAAACATCCCCCACACCGCTACACCACCACCACCAGCCTGCACAGCGGTAACAAGGCATGATGGATCCATGTTCTCATTCTGTTTACGCCAAATTCTGACTCTACCATCTGAATGCCTCAACAGAAATCGAGACTCATCAGACCAGGCAACATTTTTCCAGTCTTCAACTGTCCAATTTTGGTGAGCTTGTGCAAATTGTAGCCTCTTTTTCCTATTTGTAGTGGAGATGAGTGGTACCCGGTGGGGTCTTCTGCTGTTGTAGCCCATCCGCCTCAAGGTTGTGCGTGTTGTGGCTTCACAAATGCTTTGCAGCATACCTCGGTTGTAACGAGTGGTTATTTCAGTCAAAGTTGCTCTTCTATCAGCTTGAATCAGTCGGGCCATTCTCCTCTGACCTCTAGCATCAACAAGGCATTTTCGCCCACAGGACTGCCGCATACTGGATGTTTTTCCCTTTTCACACCATTCTTTGTAAACCCTAGAAATGGTTGTGCGTGAAAATCCCAGTAACTGAGCAGATTGTGAAATACTCAGACCGGCCCGTCTGGCACCAACAACCATGCCACGCTCAAAATTGCTTAAATCACCTTTCTTTCCCATTCTGACATTCAGTTTGGAGTTCAGGAGATTGTCATGACCAGGACCACACCCCTAAATGCATTGAAGCAACTGCCATGTGATTGGTTGATTAGATAATTGCATTAATGAGAAATTGAACAGGTGTTCCTAATAATCCTTTAGGTGAGTGTATATTTTATAAAACACGTTTAACTCCAAGTCTGCAAGGAAATCAAAGCTATAAATCTAAACAAGCTGTGTTTCAAATTTGAGGTTGATATCTCAGAAAATGAGCTTTCAGTGAGAGTGTTTGGCTGCAGTACCAAACGCTTCCACTAGAGGAAATGTGTCTCCCATTCATTTCCAATGCGCTCATTTTTGACCACGAGGAGCACAAGTGACTATTTTTTGAGGACGAATTATGTCCATGATTTTTTTTTTGTGTTCACACAGTAAGTGCCAAAACCTTTACCAAGTTTCGTACAATTTCAATTAAGTAAATAATTTTAAAAAACAACAAAAAAGCAAACATTTTTTTTGGTCAAAAAAGACTAAACCGCACCAGAGGGTTAATACAATGTCTAAGTCATCTGGTCTTTAATAATGTTCTCAAAACGCTAGCGTAACGTTCCCGTAATGTTTGAAGAACGATGAAACGGAACGATCGGAGGACGTTCTAAAGTAACGCTCCCGTGATGTTGGAGGAACGGTGAAACGGAACGATCGGAGGACGTTCTAAAGTAACGCTCCCGTGATGTTTGAGGAACGGTGAGACGGAACGATCGGAGGACGTTCGCAAAGCGCTCGCGCGATGTTTGAGGAACGGTGAGACGGAACGATCGGAGGACGTTCTAAAAGTAACGCTCCCGTGATGTTTGAGGAACGGTGAACGGAACGATCGGAGGACGTTCTAAAGTAACGCCCTCCGTGATGTTTGAGGAACGGTGAGACGGAACGATCGGAGGACGTTCTAAAAGTAACGCCCCGTGATGTTTGAGGAACGGTGAGACGGAACGATCGGAGGACGTTCTAAAAGTAACGCTCCCGTGATGTTTGAGGAACGGTGAGACAGAACGATCGGAGAACGTTCTAAAATAACGCCCGCGATGTTTGAGGAACGGTGAGACGGAACGATCGGAGGACGTTCTAAAGTAACGCTCCCGCGATGTTTGAGGAACGGTGAGACGGAACGATCGGAGGACGTTCTAAAGTAACGCTCCCGCGATGTTGGAGGAGCGGTGAGACGGAACGATCGGAGGACGTTCTAAAGTAACGCTCCCGCGATGTTTGAGGAACGGTGAGACGGAACGATCGGAGGACGTTCTAAAGTAACGCCCCGCGATGTTTGAGGAACGGTGAGACGGAACGATCGGAGGACGTTCGCCGGTGCAACGCCCGCGATGTTTGAGGAACGGTGAGACGGAACGATCGGAGGACGTTCTAAAGTAACGCTCCCGCGATGTTTGAGGAACGGTGAGACGGAACGATCGGAGAACGTTCTAAAGTAACGCTCCGCGATGTTTGAGGAACGGTGAGACGGAACGATCGGAGGACGTTCGTGCAACGCCCCGCGATGTTTGAGGAACGGTGAGACGGAACGATCGGAGGACGTTCGAAGCAACGCCCCGCGATGTTTGAGGAACGGTGAGACGGAACGATCGGAGGACGTTCTAAAGTAACGCTCCCGCGATGTTTGAGGAACGGTGAAACGGAACGATCGGAGGACGTTCTGAAGTAACGCCCCGTGATGTTTGAGGAACGGTGAACGGAACGATCGGAGGACGTTCTAAGTAACGCTCCGTGATGTTTGAGGAACGGTGAGACGGAACGATCGGAGGACTAAAAATAACGCTCCGTGATGTTTGAGGAACGGTGAACGGAACGATCGGAGGACGTTCTAAAGTAACGCCTCCGTGATGTTTGAGGAACGGTGAGACGGAACGATCGAGGACGCTTCTAAAGTAACGCTCCCGTGATGTTTGAGGAACGGTGAAACGGAACGATCGGAGGACGTTCTAAAGTAACGCTCCCGTGATGTTTGAGGAACGGTGAGACGGAACGATCGGAGAACGTTCTAAAGTAACGCTCCCGTGATGTTTGAGGAACGGTGAGACGGAACGATCGGAGGACGTTCTAAAGTAACGCTCCCGTGATGTTTGAGGAACGGTGAGACGGAACGATCGGAGAACGTTCTAAAGTAACGCTCCCGTGATGTTTGAGGAACGGTGAGACGGAACGATCGGAGGACGTTCAAAGTAACGCTCCGTGATGTTTGAAGAACGGTGAAAGCGGAACGATCGGAGAACGTTCTAAAAACGCTCCGTGATGTTGGAAGAGCGATGAAAGCGGAACGATCGGAGAACGCTTCTAAAAGTAACGCTCCGTGATGTTTGAGGAACGGTGAGACGGAACGATCGGAGGACGTTCTAAAGTAACGCTCCGTGATGTTTGAGGAACGGTGAGACGGAACGATCGGAGGACGTTCTAAAGTAACGCTCCCGTGATGTTTGAGGAACGGTGAGACGGAACGATCGGAGGACGTTCTAAAGTAACGCCCCGTGATGTTTGAGGAACGGTGAGACGGAACGATCGGAGGACGTTCTAAAAAGTAACGCTCCCGTGATGTTTGAGGAACGGTGAGACGGAACGATCGGAGGACGTTCTAAAGTAACGCTCCGTGATGTTTGAGGAACGGTGAGACGGAACGATCGGAGAACGCGTTCTAAAGTAACGCTCCGTGATGTTTGAGGAACGGTGAGACGGAACGATCGGAGGACGCTTCTAAAGTAACGCTCCCGTGATGTTTGAGGAACGGTGAGACGGAACGATCGGAGGACGTTCTAAGTAACGCCTCCCGTGATGTTTGAGGAACGGTGAGACGGAACGATCGGAGGACGTTCTAAAGTAACGCTCCCGTGATGGTTGAGGAACAATGAAACGGAACGATCGGAGGACGTTCTAAAGTAACGCTCCCGCGATGTTTGAGGAACAATGAAACGGAACGATCGGAGGACGTTCTAAAGTAACGTTCTCGTAATGTTTAAAGAATGATACAATAGAATGTTCCCTCAAAATCAACATAACCAAGAAAACAAAACAAAACTATCATACTTTCATAACTTAAATGGCAGGGTCAGCAAAAATATATTTTTGTTAGGTTGGTAGATATTTGCACTAGAAAACAAGACAAAAATACCAAGTAAGAAAATGTTGTACACAAGCAGCTTTGTTTTTGTCCTGAAAGGTTGTGTTGTTGTTGTGTTTCAGAATGCAGGAACAGAGAAGAGTGTTTTCCCGCTGCCTGAACCTCAGGATCTATTCCACGCTGCACAGGTCAAGTTTGAGGATCTCGCAAAAGACCTGCGCAAGTTAAAGAAAGAGCTGACGGGTATGATTCCCATCCGTTTGTCTTTTGATTTAATGCTGCAGAACGACAGTCAGTCACACAAGGTATAAAAGCTGCCCAGACACTTCAACTTTATTCATTATACATGAGCAGAATATTACTAGAGGGCTCAGCAGTGATTTAGTGATTCAAAAGATTCACTAGAATGAGAGTTGTTCGGATCGATTCACTCATTGGTTCAGTGACTCTTCCGTTGATTTCAGTGAGTCATTGAATCATTTGCTCAAGAAATTAAATTAAATGTTTTATTAATCTTCATCAGAATGATTTTGCTGCAATGTTCCCACTCCGTCTATCAATTAAAAATCAGTTAAAAGCAACTTCTTTTCATGAAACTTTTTACACTGGGAAAAAAAGCACCTTTACCATAGTTGTGCTTGGGGCCGCCGCAGGGGTCACAGGTCACGCCCCCCCAGCCCCTGGTGTCTGCAATTATTTAAATCAGCCAATAATATGGCATATGAAAGCAATTAGATATGCTCTCTCCTCATTCCCCTCCATTTGAGAATCGCTGTTAAAAACTCTGATCCTCAGTGACCCGGGGGAAAAATACAAACCGGCTACAAAACCACTGCCGCCCCACCTCGAGCTGTCTGTCACTCACTTATTAGCACAAAAATGCAAGACAATAAATACAGAACAAGGGCCTTAGTATTTGATCCACACCACAACAAAAAAACCCTTGAACGTCTGGCCTGCGAGTCCTCGGGCGTTGGCATGAGTTCGTAAGGAGGGCGAGCGCACCTACGACGTCTGTACTTCTGGACAGGGATAAATATTTATGCTGTGCTATCATAAAGAGCTCCAAGTGTTCCTAATTATTCCTCGAGTCATTTCTGTTTAAAGTGAGAGCGAAGAGGAAGTCGAGGTGGTGGAGAAAGAGTTTCTGGACCGAGATTTGAGGCCTGTGCATCTGACGTACACGTGTTTCAGCCTTTGATATTCCGTCTTCTGCTCCAATCAGACGGAGTGAATACAAGTTTAACATCAAAACACTTTAAAGTCACCATGACATCAAAGTGGACACTTCTGATTTTTAATGGAATATTGCAGTGTTTATTGTAAACTATTTATCGCTGCACATCATTGTTCTAATAATCTCGAATCAGAATAACTTCATCTCTTCTCTGATGACGAGGGTGGGGCAACCTGTCACGCACATCCACCAATAGCAAACCACAACCATCCAATCAATTCCCCGCAGACACAATCAAGCCCCGCCCTATTTTACAAATGTACTGATGATTCATGCCGCTCAACCAGTCAGATCTGAACACCAATGAACCGTTTTATTCATATATAGGACTCAATTTTAATACAACGCAAATAGTTTACATTTTAAGGAGACGTCACGGCTATTTTTATGGTGAGAATGGTTCAAATGTAGCAAAAACGGGTTTAAATTAAGCAAAAGCAGGTTAATGTAGCAAAAAAAGTTACAATTTGGCAAAAACAGGTTAAAATGTAGCAGAATAGGTTAAAATGAAGCAAAAAGGTTTAAAATGTAGCAGAATAGGTTAAAATGAAGCAAAAAGGTTTAAAATGTAGCAGAATAGGTTAAAATGAAGCAAAAAGTGTTAAAATGTTGCAAAAAAAACGGGTTTAAATATAGCAAAAATGGTTAAAATAAAGCAAAAAATTAGTTAAAATGTAGCAAAACTTGTTGAAACGGTGAGTGGCATCGACAACTCTCTGAAGAAACCACGAACCTGAAGCGCATCGCAATCTTAAATCAGATTAACAGTGACATCTCTTCTCTGATGACGAGGGCGGGGCCACCTGTCACTCACATGAGATCCACCAACAGCAAACCACAACCATCCAATCAATTCCCTCAGACACAATCAAGCCCCGCCCTCATCTGCTCTTGATTGAGAAGCCCTTCAGCCGATATACGGCACAATAGCGAAGAAAAGACCAGCATAACATCCCTTTAAACAGTAAACCTCTTGTGCATTTGATTACATTTTACATGAAGATTAATTAAATTGTTAAAGTTTTATGCATTTTTGTCTCTTACTAAAAAATAACTTGACTCTTGAGTGGGCGGAGCTTTTATTCTGCCGCGAGCGCTTCCGCTTCCTCCGCTCATGCGTGTGTGTTTGATCATATCACACACGTGAGTGTGTTAAAGTGACGTTATAATGCTACTCTGTGCGTTGGCTCGGCGCTACTATGAATAAATTAATTTAATAAGTAAATTATTAAATTGTTAAAGCTTTATGAATTAAATGTTTGGTTCTTAAAATGTTATTAAAAAATTAAAATGGAAAAAAACTTTTAAAGGACCCTAATATTGAGATCTCTGAATTTATTGGCAATTTGAGACATTGTTAAAATCTTTTCTAAGCTCTAGACTTTTGGAATCAGTGAAAGTTTTATAATGCTTGTTTTTTTAAACCAGTTTTATTTGGTTATGTGAACGTTAAAGGATCGTTCCGTCTCACCGTTCCTCAAACATCGCGGGAGCGTTACTTTAGAACGTCCTCCGATCGTTCCGTCTCACCGTTCCTCAAACATCGCGGGAGCGTTACTTTAGAACGTTCTCCGATCGTTCCGTCTCACCGTTCCTCAAACATCGCGGGAGCGTTACTTTAGAACGTCCTCCGATCGCCCGCCTCACCGTTCCTCAAACATCGCGGGAGCGTTACTTTTTAGAACGTCCTCCGATCGTTCCGTCTCACCGTTCCTCAAACATCGCGGGAGCGTTACTTTTAGAACGCCCTCCGATCGTTCCGCCTCACCGTTCTCAAACATCGCGGAGCGCATTTTTCAGAACGTCCTCCGATCGCCCGTCTCACCGTTCCTCAAACATCGCGGGCGTTACTTTAGAACGGCGTCCTCCGATCGTTCCGCCTCACCGCTCTCAAACATCGCGAGCGCATTTTAGAACGCCCTCCGATCGTTCCGTCTCACCGCTCTCAAACATCGCGGGGCGTGCACTTTAGAACGTTCTCCGATCGTTCCGTCTCACCGTTCCTCAAACATCGCGAGCGGGGCGTTACTTTAGAACGTCCTCCGATCGTTCCGCCTCACCGTTCCTCAAACATCACGGGAGCGTTACTTTAGAACGCCCTCCGATCGTTCCGTCTCACCGTTCCTCAAACATCACGGGGCGTTACTTTAGAACGTCCTCCGATCGCTCCGTCTCACCGTTCCTCAAACATCGCGGAGCGTTACTTTTAGAACGTCCTCCGATCGTTCCGTTTCACCGTTCCTCAAACATCGCGGGGCGTTACTTTAGAACGTTCTCCGATCGTTCCGTCTCACCGTTCTCAAACATCGCGGAGCGTTACTTTAGAACGTCCTCCGATCGTTCCGTCTCACCGTTCCTCAAACATCGCGGGAGCGTTACTTTGAACGTCCTCCGATCGTTCCGTCTCACCGTTCCTCAAACATCGCGGGAGCGTTACTTTGAACGTCCTCCGATCGTTCCGTCTCACCGTTCCTCAAACATCGCGGGAGCGTTACTTTTAGAACGTCCTCCGATCGCCCGTCTCACCGTTCCTCAAACATCGCGGGCGTTACTTTAGAACGTCCTCCGATCGTTCCGTCTCACCGTTCTCAAACATCGCGGGAGCGTTACTTTAGAACGTCCTCCGATCGTTCCGTCTCACCGTTCCTCAAACATCGCGGGGCGTTACTTTTAGAACGTCCTCCGATCGTTCCGTCTCACCGTTCCTCAAACATCGCGGGAGCGTTACTTAGAACGTCCTCCGATCGTTCCGTCTCACCGTTCCTCAAACATCGCGGGCGTTACTTTAGAACGCCCTCCGATCGTTCCGTCTCACCGTTCCTCAAACATCGCGGAGCGTTACTTTAGAACGCCCTCCGATCGTTCCGTCTCACCGTTCCTCAAACATCGCGAGCGCATTTAGAACGTCCTCCGATCGTTCCGTCTCACCGTTCCTCAAACATCGCGGGAGCGTTACTTTAGAACGTCCTCCGATCGTTCCGCCTCACCGCTTCTCAAACATCGCGGCGTTACTTTTTAGAACGTCCTCCGATCGCTCCGTCTCACCGTTCCTCAAACATCGCGGAGCGCGTTACTTTAGAACGTCCTCCGATCGTTCCGTCTCACCGTTCCTCAAACATCGCGGGGCGTTACTTTGAACGCCTCCGATCGTTCGCCTCACCGTTCCTCAAACATCGCGGGCGCACTTTTTAGAACGTCCTCCGATCGCTCCGTCTCACCGTTCCTCAAACATCGCGAGGCGTTACTTTAGAACGTCCTCCGATCGTTCCGTCTCACCGTTCTCAAACATCGCGGGGCGTTACTTTAGAACGCCCTCCGATCGTTCCGCCTCACCGTTCCTCAAACATCGCGGAGCGTTACTTTGAGAACGTCCTCCGATCGTTCCGTCTCACCGTTCCTCAAACATCGCGGGAGCGTTACTTTAGAACGTCCTCCGATCGTTCCGTCTCACCGTTCCTCAAACATCGCGGGAGCGTTACTTTAGAATGTTTCGGAACGTTCCAAAACAAGTAGTACCATTTAAAAAACTTTAGATTAAATAAAAATTCACACTCCATGAATGTGCTAATGTTTTAGAACATCATTAAAGACCAGATAGTTTTGAATGAATTTTACTGGAAGAACGTTTGTTTGTAACTTTGAGAGAACCTTAGCAGAGCGTTCCTGTTAGTTGTGTAAGCCGCTATCAGAGACAGTAGTTGGGCGTCCCAGCTCATCTTGTGTGTGTTTAAGCGCTTGTGTTTGCTGATTTTACACCCGTGGCGTGTGACATGGCCTGGCGCAAGGGTCGCGACACAGGGTCAGTCTCAGGGGCCGGTTACATGTCTGAACTATGAGACGAGAGCGAGACAGAGATGCCCTGAGACAACCCGACTGCCCCGCTGCCCTCCGCGCTGCTCTCTTCAACTTTTACCAGAAATCTGATCTGCGCTTCAGCTCCTTTGCTCTCTTCAGGGTTAAACGATCTCTCTCTCTCTCTCCAGTTCACGCTGATGCTGGTGATGGATTTAAGTTACTTCACTTTAACTGATAAGTGCGGTGTAGTTTGTCTTTTGTGTTTGGTTGCTGTAGCTCAAACAGAAGGTCACGGGTTCGATTCTCAGGGAAGGCATGTATTAAAAGTGTCTGCCAGATGCATAAATGTGACGTACTAGCAGTCAAAAGTTGGGAATAATTAAGATTTTTTTAATGTTTTGGCATTTATTTGATTAAAAATAAAGTAAAAATTGTGAAATATTATTATAATGTAAAACATGTCTTATATGTGAATATACAGTAAAGTGTAATTTATTCCTGTGATAAATTCAGCTTTGATCACAGGAATAAATTACACGTTACTACACAATTTTTACAGTATTTTTGATCACATAAATTCTTCCTTGGTGAGCAGAAGTGCCTCTTTTTAAAACATTAAAACACTAATGATTCCAAACCTATGAGCATATGAAGCATAATTTCCAGCTGTCAATCAGTTATCTTAGCTTGAGTGATAGCATTGAATGATTAATATTTTGTCTTTTCTGTCCAGAGCGGACACACTCGAGATCTCGAGATAAAGCAGCTGAAGTCATGTTAATGCCTCAGACAAACAAAAGTGTCTGCGCAGCGTTAAAGCTCAGAGAGGAGCATAAAAACCCTACTCGGGTCCAGACGCTGTCCGTTTGATTAAGCCACTGGTGGGGCGTGTAATTTCCCTGGGAAGCGCGACCACAATTCCCAAAACAAAACCCCACTAACCACTCCGTGCAACGGGAATATCCAGGCAACTTTGGGCAAAATAATGGAAACACAAAAGAAACTTCAGAGGCGGAAAGCGCATCGGAGCACAGCACAGCTGTTTTTCCTACATTTTAATGACAGCAGACAAACATCATCGCATGAGTAATGGTTATCAAAGAATAACAGCTCCGGACTGGCCGTTATTGAATGCTTCCAGATGAAGCGCCCTCAGTTCTCTTGTTTTCCAGCACAAATATCCAAACACTCTTACATCGAGATGCGTTTACTGGAGACGCACAAATGACTGAAGAGATTAAAATGGATCAAAATGAAAAACAAGAACAAATATATGTGCCCATGGAGCCCAACAGCAGCGCTGCGTCTCACGGGTTTATCTGTGCCGATAGCCAACAACACGTCGTATGGGTCAGAATTATACGTTTTTCTTTTATGCCAAAAATCATTAGGCTATTAAGATCATGCTCCATGAAGATATTTAGTAAATGTCCTACCGTAAATATATCATAAATGTATTATTAGTAGTAATATGCATTGCTAAGGACTTCATTTGGACAACTTTAAAGGAGATTTTCTCAATATTTAGATGTGTTTGTACCCTCAGATTCCAGATTTTCAGATAGTTGCCAAATATTGTACTAACAAACCATACATCAATGGAAAGATTATTCAGCTTTCAGATGATTTATAAATCTCAGTAGGTTTTGTGGTCCAGGGTCACAAATCTGCCATTGGGGTTAGAAAAACAATCTTATTTTCCCTTTGAATTAAAGGGATACTTCAGCGATTAGCATTAAGCTTTGTATCAGCAGAAATCCGGTAGTATATTGGAATGATCGTGCTTCCCCCCTCACATCCCCCTGAGACGAGAGATTTATGTATTTTATTTCTGGACAAAATCCTCTGATGATGCAAATATCGTCATTTTGCGTCATCTGAGGATTTTTGTCCAGAGGCTAGAGTCTACAGCCAGTAGGAGGAGCTAGTTCTGCATGTTATCAACCCGCCCATGGGGGTGGGATCTCACTCTCAGCGCTCGGCTCGGCCAGCTGCCGGCATTCATGTAAACGGAGCGGTGCGGAGCAAAGCGAGTGTTTCAACTTTTCAAATGAATTCCTGTGAAAGTTAAGCTTCCATAGGCGTGATCTGAACACGCGCCAGACTGAACACGTGCCGTGAATGACTGCCGCGCCCGCGCTTACCTCAGCTCTTCATCTCGTGATGAATGTGATCTGACTCCTGCTGCGTTTGTGCTGACACTCGCTCGCCTCACTCACATTATATTGAACAGACACGCTCAGTTTTTAATTGTAGTGTGTTCTCTAACTGAACTAAATGATTTTATTATGAAAATGAAAACAACGGTAGGGGCGGTGCCTCGGTGGGCAAGTGACCCAGTGATCCAGTAGCAGTGGCTTTGGGAGTGACTTTTGGCAGTAAATGCATCTCATCTCCAGTAAATGCATCTCATCTCTCTCCAGTATATGCATCTCATCTCTCTCCAGTAAATGCATCTCATCTCCAGTATATGCATCTCATCTCCAGTATATGCATCTCATCTCCAGTAAATGCATCTCATCTCCAGTATATGCATCTCATCTCCAGTAAATGCATCTCATCTCCAGTAAATGCATCTCATCTCCAGTAAATGCATCTCATCTCATCTCCAGTAAATGCATCTCATCTCATCTCTCTCCAGTATATGCATCTCATCTCCAGTATATGCATCTCATCTCCAGTATATGCATCTCATCTCCAGTAAATGCATCTCATCTCTCTCCCAGTATATGCATCTCATCTCCAGTAAATGCATCTCATCTCCAGTATATGCATCTCATCTCATCTCCAGTATATGCATCTCATCTCATCTCAGTATATGCATCTCATCTCCAGTATATGCATCTCATCTCCAGTATATGCATCTCATCTCATCTCTCTCAGTATATGCATCTCATCTCCAGTAAATGCATCTCATCTCCAGTATATGCATCTCATCTCATCTCTCTCCAGTATATGCATCTCATCTCCAGTAAATGCATCTCATCTCCAGTATATGCATATGCATCTCATCTCCAGTAAATGCATCTCATCTCAGTAAATGCATCTCATCTCCAGTAAATGCATCTCATCTCCAGTAAATGCATCTCATCTCATCTCTCTCCAGTATATGCATCTCATCTCCAGTAAATGCATCTCATCTCCAGTAAATGCATCTCATCTCATCTCTCAGTATATGCATCTCATCTCATCTCTCTCCAGTATATGCATCTCATCTCCAGTAAATGCATCTCATCTCCAGTAAATGCATCTCATCTCATCTCCAGTAAATGCATCTCATCTCCAGTATATGCATCTCATCTCCAGTAAATGCATCTCATCTCTCTCCAGTATATGCATCTCATCTCCAGTAAATGCATCTCTCTCTCCAGTAAATGCATCTCATCTCCAGTAAATGCATCTCATCTCTCTCAGTATATGCATCTCATCTCCAGTATATGCATCTCATCTCTCCAGTATATGTATCTCATCTCCAGTATATGCATCTCATCTCCAGTATATGCATCTCATCTCTCTCTCCAGTATATGCATCTCATCTCTCCAGTAAATGCATCTCATCTCCAGTAAATGCATCTCATCTCCAGTATATGCATCTCATCTCATCTCCAGTAAATGCATCTCATCTCCAGTATATGCATCTCATCTCATCTCCAGTAAATGCATCTCATCTCCAGTAAATGCATCTCATCTCTCTCAGTATATGCATCTCATCTCCAGTATATGCATCTCATCTCTCTCCAGTAAATGCATCTCATCTCCAGTATATGCATCTCATCTCCAGTATATGCATCTCATCTCCAGTAAATACATCTCATCTCTCTCAGTATATGCATCTCATCTCTCTCCAGTAAATACATCTCATCATCTCTCCAGTATATGCATCTCATCTCTCTCCAGTATATGCATCTCATCTCCAGTATATGCATCTCATCTCCAGTAAATGCATCTCATCTCCAGTAAATGCATCTCATCTCTCTCCAGTAAATGCATCTCATCTCCAGTAAATGCATCTCTCTCTCTCTCCAGTATATGCATCTCATCTCCAGTATATGCATCTCTCTCCAGTATATGCATCTCATCTCTCTCCAGTATATGCATCTCATCTCCAGTAAATGCATCTCATCTCCAGTATATGCATCTCATCTCCAGTAAATGCATCTCATCTCTCTCCAGTATATGCATCTCATCTCCAGTAAATGCATCTCATCTCCAGTATATGCATCTCATCTCCAGTAAATGCATCTCATCTCTCTCCAGTATATGCATCTCATCTCCAGTATATGCATCTCATCTCTCTCAGTATATGCATCTCATCTCCAGTATATGCATCTCATCTCAGTATATGCATCTCATCTCATCTCCAGTATATGCATCTCATCTCCAGTAAATGCATCTCATCTCTCTCCAGTATATGCATCTCATCTCCAGTAAATGCATCTCATCTCATCTCTCTCATCTCAGTATATGCATCTCATCTCCAGTATATGTCATCTCATCTCATCTCCAGTAAATGCATCTCATCTCCAGTAAATGCATCTCATCTCTCTCCAGTATATGCATCTCATCTCCAGTATATGCATCTCATCTCCAGTAAATGCATCTCATCTCCAGTAAATGCATCTCATCTCTCTCCAGTATATGCATCTCATCTCCAGTATATGTATCTCATCTCCAGTATATGCATCTCATCTCCAGTATATGCATCTTGAATTAACAATGTTTAGATATTAAAATACTAAGCAAGTTTTGTGTTTGTATGTCATTTACTCTGCGTATAAGTGGTGCATCAATCGAGCCCATATGCCACGAGTCGAGACAATAGAGGCATTCCTCGTATCCTCAAATGATGAAAGAGCGAATTAACGCAAACCATGCTTCTACACGCATACAAACCCCGGCTCACAGGGCTTTAGACGTCATGTTTTGGAAAGTCTTTCAGGAGACAAGGAGTTTGTCTGGCGGGGCGGCCCGGAGTTATTTATATAGCATGCAGTGGATAATTTCCATCGGAGCAAAGCCGAAGAATTTCAGTAGATAATCCACAATTATATACAACCTCAGAGTGCTGTCAGAGTGCGGTATAAATCCCGGCTCTTACCCTTGTGACGGGCCAAGGCTGGCGCGGCGAGATAAATCTGCTCTCGTCCCTGCGGTTACGGGTTAATGGTGGTTTCGCAGCGTTTGCTACCTGAGGTTAGCTGTGTGTTTACTGTGTGAGGAGAATCATGTGCAGTCGTAGAGATGATGGTCTTCAGTCTGTTATCATTTATGGAAACACACATAGTGAAGACGCAAGGTTTTTTTGAAGATGCATGTTTCTAGAGGCGTTTTTGGGTGTGTAGAACAAAGTATCGTCATGTTGTGTTTACCACAGAATTACTCTTGATGTCATCGCTGCACCGCTCTGTTGAAAAAGAACCACTGGAGGGCGGGGCTTAGTTCTGTGCAGGCGGAGCTGATTGGATGGAGGCGGAGTCTGCAGTGGATTGGGAGAAAGGGGCGGGGTTTAAGCACACTAAATGATTGGGGAATCCTGCATACTGATGTTTGATTGGAGGATCCCGTTATGACAGTTTGATTAAACATTACAAGTGCAGAATTATAATTTTTAAAAAATGAAACGTATTATTATTATTATTATTATTATTATTATTATTATTATTATTATTATTATTATTGTTGTTAACCAAAACTACAAGCAAACATTTTTGTTCCATGAAAAATAAATGGTAATTGATATATAATATATAAATATTTAAATTATATATATATATATATATATATATATATATATATATATATATATATATATATATATTACTGAATTTAAAAAATATATAATATTATATAATATATTTAATATATAATTAGATATATTTATAATATCAGTAACATTTGTCGTTTAGTTTACCTTGAAGTACGAAAATAACTCAAACTAAATAAACTACAGTTAATAAATACAAATTAATAAAAAAACTTAAAAACAGAAACTAATAACACTGACATGCGCGTAGATGAATTATTCACAATAAGATGTAATAGCGAATTTCCATTTCATGCCGACTGTTTTTGTCTTTGTGCAATCAGTTCATTATTACAGGTCATTATTATTCATGTAGAGTTCATGTAAAGATGAATTATTATTCCAGAGAACGAAGTACCAGGAGTGTTGTGATTATATAAAATCATAGCTTTATAAAAAAGCATATGATAGCCCAGATCAATGATAAACACATGCAGGTATTTACTAGGTTCATTAATGCTAAACATATCCATACATACGCGCTCATGTTCGAGTCGAGTTGCCAAGTGATTTCTGCTGCTCTTTGAGTGTGTGTGAACGCAGTTGTTTGGCAGCACAACAAAGACTCTGTGGAGCACAAACAACACACTCCAGCATCTGCTCCTGCTTCAGAGTGTGTGACGGTCTGAGGATTCACACGCGCGTGCGACGCTCTGATATCTGTGGCGTCTGACGTCACTGAGGTATCCGACTCGCTGTCATGCTCTGAAATCATGGAGAAACTCACACAGCAGTTCTCATGTTTGACGCAGAACAACCTGCCCTGTAATCAAAAGCATTCTCCCTCGGCCGTTTGATTGCGCTCCAAACGCGCTCCGGCGTCGCTCTTTGATAGTCATCTGTTTGAGATGAGACTCACACACACCTCGTGCTCATGTTTCTCGTTTAACTCGTTTATGGATGTGCTGGTAATCCGATACGCAGAACTCACCTGCGCTTCATTAATGCAGAGCCCATTACTTCATATCCTGTCTAATCTCACACTCCCGTGCCTGTCCTGCTGTATGGAGTGTGTATGCACACTATGTAGTGCACTCGACTCGAATCTGCTGTGTGTGAAGAGATTTCTCCAGACGCCAGTGGATTCAGTTTCTGCTCATCTGAGAGAAATCAGCTGTGAAGTTAAAGGGATGGTTTGCTTGTCTATCCCTCCATCCTTCCCTCTATCCCTCCATTCATCCATCCCCCATCTCTCCATCCATTCCTCCATCCCTCCATCCTTCCATCTCTCCACCCATCCATACCTCCATCCATCCCTCTATCCCTCCATTCATCCATCTCTCCATTCATCCATCTCTCCATCCATCCCTCTATCCCTCCATTAATCCATACCTCCATCCATTCCTCTATCCCTCCATTCATCCATCCCTCTATCCCTCCATTCATCCATCCCCCATCTCTCCATCCATTAATCCATCCCTCCATCCATCCCTCTATCCCTCCATTCATCCATCCCCCATCTCTCCATCCATTCCTCCATCCCTCCATCCTTCCATCTCTACACCCATCCATACCTCCATCCATCCCTCTATCCCTCCATTCATCCATCTCTCCATTCATCCATCTCTCCATCCATCCTCTCTATCCTCCATTAATCCATACCTCCATCCATCCCTCTATCCCTCCATTCATCCATCCCTCCATCTCTCATCCATTCTTCTATCCCTCAATTCATCCATCCCTCCATCCTTCCATCTTTCCCTGCATTCATCCATCCCTCCATCCAACCCTCTATCCCTCCATTCATCCATTCCTCCATCTCTCCATCCATCTCCTCATTCATCCATACTTCCATCCATTCCTCTATCCCTCCATTCATCCATACCTCCATCCATCCCTCTATCCCTCCATCCCTCCATCCTTCCCTCTATCCCTCCATTCATCCCTCCATCTCTCCATCCATCCCTCTATCCCTCCATTCATCCATACCTCATCCTTCCCCATCTCTCCATCCATCCCTCTATCCCTCCATCCATCCATCTCTCCACCCATCCATACCTCCATCCATCCCTCTATCCCTCCATCCATCCATCTCTCCACCCATCCATACCTCCATCCATCCCTCTATCCCTCCATTCATCCATCCCTCCATCCTTCCCTCTATCCCTCATTCATCCCTCCATCTCTCCATCCTTCCCTCTATCCCTCCATTCATCCCTCCATCTCTCCATCCATCCCTCCATCTCTCCATCCATTCCTCCATCCCTCCATCCTTCCATCTCTCCACCCATCCATACCTCCATCCATCCCTCTATCCCTCCATTCATCCATCTCTCCATTCATCCATCTCTCCATCCATCCCTCTATCCCTCCATTAATCCATACCTCCATCCATCCCTCTATCCCTCCATTCATCCATCCCTCCATCTCTCATCCATTCTTCTATCCCTCAATTCATCCATCCCTCCATCCTTCCATCTTTTCCTGCATTCATCCATCCCTCCATCCAACCCTCTATCCCTCCATTCATCCATTCCTCCATCTCTCCATCCATCTCCTCATTCATCCATACTTCCATCCATTCCTCTATCCCTCCATTCATCCATACCTCCATCCATCCCTCTATCCCTCCATCCCTCCATCCTTCCCTCTATCCCTCCATTCATCCCTCCATCTCTCCATCCATCCCTCTATCCCTCCATTCATCCATCTCTCCACCCATCCATACCTCCCTCTATCCCTCCATCCATCCATCTCTCCACCCATCCATACCTCCATCCATCCCTCTATCCCTCCATTCATCCATCCCTCCATCCTTCCCTCTATCCCTCCATTCATCCATACCTCATCCTTCCCCCATCTCTCCATCCATCCCTCTATCCCTCCATCCATCCATCTCTTCACCCATCCATCCCTCTATCCTTCCATTCATCCATACCTCATCCTTCCCCATCCATCCATCCATCCCTTTATTTCTCCATCCATCTCTATCCCTCCATTCATCCATCCATCCATCCATCTCTGCATTCATCCAACCATCCCTCCATCCATCCATCCAACAGGATTTTCAGCATCTTTATCTGGTGTGTGTGAAGCGTTCAAACTCACCACAGATTGAAATCTACAGATGCTAATAGATCAAGTGCAATTAAGTAAATGTTGAGAGAGGACCTGCTATAGAAGCAAATGCCTGTAGTGTCTTGCCATATGAATTTATTTCCAAGATGATAACTGGATGCCACTCATATCTCATGTGATGTGTGTGTGTGTGTGTGTGTGTGTGTGTGTGTGTGTGTGTGTGTGTGTCTAACGGCTCAGTATTTCTGACGCTTGATGTGTTTGTCCTGCAGCGTGTGTGAAGGAGGTTCAGCAGGTGTGTGAGAACTCGTCTGACGAACATCTGCAACCCTTCAAGGACAAGATGGAGAGCTTCATCGGCACCGGTGAGTCACAGAAACATCTTTATTGTGCAGTAATTCTGTCCGTGCATCATAACTTCAGCTGGTGCAGAAATGAAGCGTGTGGAGGAAGGGCTGGGCGTCGACACAAACTTCACCATTTGATTCGACTTCGATTCACAAGCTTGGGAATCAATTCTGACTTTGATTCAGTTTGGTTCGATATCGACTTCATGTCAGTTCTTCAACATTCCTCCTGGTGTTCAGTCATGTTGATTTGCTGCTGTAACTAGTAATGAAGAACAAGAGATGATCGGCTCATTAAAGAGACACACACACACATTTATTATCATAACACTGACAGAATTGGAAAGCTGAGACTTATCGAGCTTATCGTGATTATTGGATGGCAGGAGCTGCAAATAATGTTTAATGATCACACATCAACTCAATCAGTCTTGGGATTTCAGAACCAGTATCGGTTGATCAAAATGAGAATCAGGGGGGGATCAGGTAATGTGCTGCAGGAACTCAGGGTCGCAGGAGGACTTTGACCCGTAAAGGGATCGATCAGGATCACCAGAGCTAAAGGAGTTTCTGCTCATCAACAACTGGGAGAAATCAGCCAGCTGATCAGTTCTGAAGTTAAAAGAATAGTTTGCTTGTGCCTCCATCCATCCATCCATCCATCCATCCATCCATCCATCCCTATCCATCTGTCCCTCCCTCCATTTATCCCTCTATCCATCCATCCATCCATCCATCCATCCATCCATCCATCCCTATCCATCTGTCCCTCCCTCCATTTATCCCTCTATCCATCCATCCATCCATCCATCCATCCATCCATATCCATCTGTCCCCTCCCTCCATTTATCCCTCTATCCATCCATCCATCCATCCATCCATCCATCCATCCATCCATCTGTCCCTCCATCTATCCATCTCTCCATCTCTCTATCCCTCCATCATCCTTCCCTCCATCTCTCCATCATCTATCCCTCCATCTCTCCATCCATCCCTCTATCCCACCCTCTATTTATCCCTCTATCTCCCCATCTATCCTCCATCATCCTTCTCTCTACCCATCCCTCTACCTCTCCATTCATCCATCCCTCTATCCCTCCATCTCTCCATCCCTCTATCCTTCCCTCCATCATTCTTCCCTCCATCTCTCCATCCCTCTATCCTTCCCTCCATCATCTATCCCTCCATCTCTCCATCATCCCTCTATCCCACCTTCTATTTATCCCTCTATCTCCCCATCTATCCTCCATCATCCTTCCCTCTACCCATCCCTCTACCTCTCCATTCATCCATCCCTCTATCCCTCCATCTATCCATCTCTCCAGCCATCTTTCTCTCTATCCCTCTATCATCATTCCCTCCATCCATCCCTCTGTCCCCCCATCTATCCATCTCTCCCTCCATCTATCTCTCTATCCCTCCATCATCATTCCCTCTATCCAGCCCTCTGTCCCTCCATCTATCCATTTCTCCCTCCATCTATCCCCCATCCCTCCATCTCTTCCTCTATTCCTCCATCTCTCCATCCATCCCTCTATCCCTCCATCTGTCCATCCATCCCTGTATCCCTCCATCATCCTTCCCTCCATCATCTATCCCTCCATCTCTCCATCCATCCCTCTATCTGTCATCCATCCATCCCTCTATCCCTCAGTCTCTTCATCCATCTCTCCATCCCTCCATCTCTCATCCATCCCTCTATCTCTCCATCCATTCCTCTATCCCTCCCTCCATCTCTCCATCCATCCATCCATTTCTCCATCCCTCCATCTCTCCATCCATCCATCCATCCATCCATCCATCCATCTCTCCATCCCTCCATCTCTCCATCCATTCCTCTATCCATCCCTCCATTCCTCTATCCATCCCTCCATCTCTCCATCCATCCCTCTATCTCTCCATCCATTCCTCTATCCCTCCTCCATCTCTCCATCCATTCCTCCATCTCTCCATCCATTCCTCTATCCCTCCCTCCATCTCTCCATCCATCCATCCAGCTCTCCATCCCTCCATCTCTCCATCCATCCCTCTATCTCTCCATCCATCCACCCATCTCTCCATCCATCCCTCTATCCCCCCTCCATCTCTCCATCCATCCATCTATCTCTCCATCCATCTCTCCATCCATCCCTCTATCCCCCTCCATCTCTCCATCCATCCCTCTATCTCTCCATCCATCCATCCCTCTATCCCCCCTCCATCTCTCCATCCATCCCTCTATCTCTCCATTCATCCATCCCTCTATCCCTCAATCTCTCATCCATCCCTCCATCCATTCATTCTCACTGTGGGTGAACCTCATGAAAACTTTTCCAGCTCATATTTCACTCCTAAATCAAAAGAAATAAGTATATTATAATAAGTACAAATTAATACTAGTAGTGCTTATTAGTAAAATGAAGCATATCTTTAGGACAGATAGACTTTCTGAGCACTTTTCCTTTCAAACTCATGTTACTGTGTCGTTATTTCTAGAGGCTCATTACCTTACTGTAGTAATGTTGTACTAATTATTAATTAAATTTTTCTTTTTGCAATTCATACTTTGTCATTTTGATGCCACGGATGTATTGATGTATTTTTATTTTTTAATAATATATGTATATTAGGGGTGATGTATGAGCAGTTTGATCTGGTGCCGAGTTCTCCTAACTCTTCATCTCTCAGTGTGTTCAAGCGTCCAGTTGTGTTTGTGACCGCAGAGATTCACGGGCGATTGATGTCCGTTTGATTTGATTACACGTGTGGTTTAAAGCGAGGCATCCGTGAGACGTGTTACTTCATAATGAACCCCGAGTCTGAGGGTCTTTATGGAGAGCGCAGCGGCCGCTCAGAGCCGTGAGTCGCTTTTAAAGCCTGAATTTATTGTCCTTCTCAGCATGCAGGTCCCATAACTTTCTAGTTAGCCACTACTGGTTTCATGTTTACAGACGGAGCTGAGGAGAAAATTCACACATCCCTCTCCGCGGCGCGCACAAACACACACATATACAGCGGAGGGAGACCACAGGCGCCAGTCCACCCCTGCTGAGACCAACGCCATTGGTCACGGCTCACCCCTCGCGGCCCGTTACAAACAGCCTTCATTAGCCTGAGACAATCAGCCACACACACACACACACCCGCGCGCGCTGGGGAGAACAGAAAGCGCTGTTCACACTCCCCCCCACCAGAAGACCCCCAAACTCGCCTTTGAACAATGTTTCGGAGACTTCCCCCTCTTAAATCAGGGAGTGGGAAAGGTCCCCCCCATCATAGTAAAAAAAAGGGATGAATCTGGAAAATGCAATAAATCTGAGATCATAGGCGCGCTCTGGCCTGAGATAAATTCTTGCACCTCGGCCCGGCCGCCGCACACATCTGCCTTGCATTTAGACACTTTTACATGGAGCAGCTCCACGGGAGCCACTAGTGCGCACACACACACACACACACACACAGACGCCTGGTGCGAAACGAATGCGACACACTCCGTAAGAGGAAAACACACTTCAGCATCTCTGCTGTTTCTCCTAGATCAGGGCTTTTCAAACTTTTAGATGCCAAATGTGAACATCCTCGTGTGAGGGAGCCCATCCTATAATCATAATTCATATTACATATCTAACATTAGTTTAGTTTATATTACGTTACTTCATTAGATATCTTTTCTACGCACTATAAGAATGTACAGTTATATTTAAATCCAATTTGTATTCATTTATATTAATCGTTCATTTGAATCACATTTGTAGTTTTTTTTATTTAAGTTAACATTTAATCTGTTATTTTAATCAAATTTATTTATTTATGCACTTAATGTATCTGATTTTTCTCTAAACTGTTGCATGTTGATTTAAGCTAATTTATTAAGTTATTCTTTTATTATTATTATATTCACAGTTTTTCCACATATATTTTTTTGTTAACTTTGTCTTATATCTAACATTAGTTTCTTTACTCTATAAGTTACTTTATTAGATATCTTTTCTACTCGCTATAAGAATGTACTGTTAATTGCATCATTTATTTGTATGTTTGAATCTAATTTTTATATGTTAATTTAACATTTAATCACTTACTTATTTTAATCTAATTTATTAATATCGTATCAGGAGTTCAGTATCGTGAGATATAAGTGTGTCGTTACACCCTATTCAAATCAAAAGTTGTAAGCAACACTTTACAATAAGGCTTCATTTTTAGCATTAGTTAAATACATTAGTTAACATGAACAATGAAAATAATTCTAAAGCATTTATTAATCTAAATATGAATTACTCAGTATTATGTTAGTCAATGCACTGTGACAAATTAAGTAACAAAGGCTAATAAATGCTGTAAATATATATATATATGGTAACACTTAGTCCTTGTTTCATATGCGACATGTTATAACAGTAAATGATGCATAATTACATGCAACTAACCCTCAAACAAACCCTAACCCTGTAGTAAGTGCATGCAGTTAATAATATTACTCAGTACTTAAATATATAATTACACTGAAACGAAGACACCTTAAAATAAAGTGTAACTGTTAATACACTAATGGGATCTGATTGTAAAGAGTTACTGATTCAGTGTCCGTTTTTATTTTAGAACTTAAATCAAAGCCTTTGATGAGAAGTGTTTGGGTTCGTACTCAGATCCCGTATGCTGAGATCCCGTATACTCAGATCCCGTATACTCAGATCCCGTATGCTGAGATCCGTATACTCAGATCCCGTATGCTGAGATCTCAGATCCCGTATACTCAGATCCGTATACTGAGATCCGTATACTCAGATCCCGTATACTCAGATCCGGTATGCTCAGATCCTCAGATCCCGTATGCTCCAGATCCGTATACTCAGATCCCGTATGCTCAGATCCGTATACTCAGATCCGTATACTCAGATCCGTATACTCAGATCCGTATACTGAGATCCGTATACTCAGATCCGTATACTCAGATCCCGTATACTGAGATCCGTATACTCAGATCCGTATACTCAGATCCCGTAGAGATCCGTATACTGAGATCCGTATACTGAGATCCAGTATACTCAGATCCCATATACTCAGATCCGTATACTCAGATCCTATGCTCAGATCCGTATACTCAGATCCGTATACTCAGATCCGTATACTGAGATCCGTATACTCAGATCCGTATACTGAGATCCGTATACTCAGATCCGTATACTCAGATCCGTATACTGAGATCCCATATACTGAGATCCGTATACTCAGATCCGTATGCTGAGATCCGTATGCTGAGATCCGTATACTCAGATCCGTATGCTCAGATCCATTATGCTGAGATCTCGTATGCTCAGATCCGTATACTCAGATCCGTATACTCAGATCCGTATGCTCCAGATCCGTATGCTGAGATCCCGTATGCTGAGATCCCGTATGCTCAGATCCCGTATGCTCAGATCCCGTATACTCAGATCCCGTATACTCAGATCCCGTATACTCAGATCCGATACTCAGATCCCGTATACTCAGATCCGATACTCAGATCCGTATACTGAGATCTATACTCAGATCCCGTATACTCAGATCCCGTATGCTCAGATCCCGTATACTGAGATCCTGTATACTGAGATCCCGTATACTCAGATCCCATATACTCAGATCCCGTATACTCAGATCCCGTATGCTCAGATCCCGTATACTCAGATCCCGTATACTGAGATCCCATATACTCAGATCCCGTATACTGAGATCCCGTATACTGAGATCCCGTATACTCAGATCCCGTATACTCAGATCCCGTATACTGAGATCCCGTATACTGAGATCCCGTATACTCAGATCCCGTATGCTGAGATCCCGTATGCTGAGATCCCGTATACTCAGATCCCGTATGCTCAGATCCCGTATGCTGAGATCCCGTATGCTCAGATCCCGTATACTCAGATCCCGTATACTCAGATCCCGTATGCTCAGATCCCGTATGCTGAGATCCCGTATGCTGAGATCCCGTATACTCAGATCCCGTATGCTCAGATCCGTATATGCTGAGATCCCGTATGCTGAGATCCCGTATACTCAGATCCCGTATGCTCAGATCCCGTATGCTGAGATCTCAGATACTCAGATCCCGAGGTATGCTCAGATCCCGTATCTCAGATCCGTATACTCAGATCCCGTATGCTCAGATCCGTATACTCAGATCCCGTATGCTCAGATCCCGTATGCTCAGATCCCGTATACTGAGATCCCGTATACTGAGATCCCGTATACTCAGATCCCGTATACTCAGATCCCGTATGCTCAGATCCCGTATGCTCAGATCCCGTATACTCAGATCCGTATACTCAGATCCGTATACTGAGATCCAGTATACTGAGATCCCATATACTGAGATCCGTATACTCAGATCCGTATACTCAGATCCATATACTGAGATCTCGTATACTCAGATCCGTATACTCAGATCCGTATACTGAGATCTCGTATACTGAGATCCAGTATACTCAGATCCCGTATACTCAGATCCGTATACTCAGATCCGTATACTCAGATCCCGTATGCTCCGTATCCCGTATACTCAGATCCGTATACTCAGATCCCAGATACTGAGATCCGTATACTGAGATCCGTCAGATACTCAGATCCCGTATGCTCACATCCCGTATACTCAGATCCCGTATACTCAGATCCCGTATACTGAGATCCCGTATACTGAGATCCCGTATACTCAGATCCCGTATACTGAGATCCCGTATACTGAGATCCCGTATACTCAGATCCCGTATGCTCAGATCCTGTATACTCAGATCCCGTATACTGAGATCCCGTATACTCAGATCCCGTATGCTCACATCCCGTATACTCAGATCCCGTATGCTCACATCCCGTATACTCAGATCCCGTATATTCGCAGACCTCTTGTATCTTGGCAGATGAGTCTGAGACATTGTCTTCTGAAATGCTTGTGCTGTTTGATCTCATCGCTGTCCAGAACGAATAACTGAGAAATGAAAGATCTCATCTGTTTTCATTCCTGCAGGCACATGCTGATGATTATGGAATGTTGTTTCTGCCACGGAATAAAAATTAAAAAAGATAACTGTGACGGTGGCAATTCTTGCAGCTGTCAGTTTACACCAATCAGACATAATGAACATAATTATGACCGGTGAATCACACTGATGATCTCTTCCTCACGGCTCCTGTTAGTGGGTGGGATATATTAGGCAGCAAGTGAACATTTTGTCCTCAGAGTTGATGTGTTAGAAGCAGGAAAAATGGGCAAGCGTAAGGATTTGAGCGAGTTTGACAAGGGCCAGATTGTGATGGCTAGACGACTGGGTCAGAGCATCTCCAAAACTGCAGCTCTTGTGGGGTGTTCCCGGTCTGCAGTGGTCAGGATCTATCAAAAGTGCTCCAAGGAAGGAACAGTGGTGAACCGGCCACAGGGTCATGGGCGGCCAAGGCTCATTGATGCACGTGGGGAGCGAAGGCTGGCCCGTGTGGTCCGATCAAACAGACGAGCTACTGGAGCTCAAACTGCTCAAGAAGTTAATGCTGGTTCTGATAGAAAGGTGTCAGAATACACAGAGCATCTCAGTTTGTTGCGTATGGGGCAGCATAGCCGCTGACCAGTCAGGGTGCCCATGCTGACCCCTGTCCACCGCCGAAAGCACCAACAGTGGCACGTGAGCATCAGAACTGGACCACGGAGCAATGGAAGAAGGTGGCCTGGTCTGATGAATCACGTGTTCTTTTACATCACGTGGATGGCCGGGTGCGTGTGCGTGGCTTCCCTGGGGAACACATGGCACCAGGATGCACTATGGGAAGAAGGCGAGCCGGCGGAGGCAGTGTGATGCTTTGGGCAATGTTCTGCTGGGAAACCTTGGGTCCTGCCATCCATGTGGATGCTACTTTGACACGTACCACCTACCTAAGCATTGTTGAGACCATGTACAGCCTTTCATGGAAACGGTATTGCCTGGTGGCTGTGGCTCTTCCAGCAGGATAATGCTCCTGACACAAAGCACAAATGCTTCAGGAATGGTTTGAGGAGCACAACAATGAGTTTGAGGTGTTGACTCGGCCTCCAAATTCCCCAGATCTCAATCCAATCGAGCATCTGTGGGATGTGCGGAACAAACAAGTCCAATCCATGGAGGTCCCACCTCGCAACATACAGGACTTAAAGGATCTGCTGCTAACATCTTGGTGCCAGATAGCACAGCACACCTTCAGGGGTCTAGAGGAGTCCATGCCTCGACGGGTCAGGGGGACCAACACAATATTAGTCATAATGTTATGCCTGATCGGTGTATATCTCACAATTCAGATTATTTTTCAAGTCCAAATTTTTATATAAAATCACGTTTCATGTTTTTATTCACGAGCTTCCATGTGTGGTGTTGTGTTGTTTCGTCCGCAGCGCAATCAGAGTACGCGTCTGAAGACGAGCGGCTGCGGGCGGCACAGAACAGGTAGGAAACACCTTCAGTACAGATGATGATTGATGTGAGCGAGCAGATAACAGTCACACCTGCCGCTTGTTGAGCGATTAGTGTCAGCTAGTGTTTGTTTCGTTAACAAAATTTTGTGGAACCTTTTTTTCCATGACTAAGATGAGACGATGACGAGACGACGTCATTAAACAATAACTGTGACTATCAAACATGCAATATTGTTTACGAAAATTCAAATGTAGTTTTATCGTGACAAAAATCACTTTGTTTTTGTTGAATAAAAGAGGCAGAACATTACAGACAGTTTACGCTATGCTACGTTTACGGTTGCCAGATTTCAAGACTTTAAATCCCCCAATCAGAGCTTTCCTGTTAAAAGAACTGTAATAAATCTAAACATGAATCTCTAGAGTTAAGTCTGTTTTGCTGTTGTTTTAATAGAAAACAAATATTAGTGTAATTGGGAATTATTGGATTGCTTGTTTCTTGCTCTACCAGTTTATGAAAAATAGCCTATAATAAATCAGATGAGGTATAAAAAACAATGCGTATGGGTTGACATTCTCTTGACTTGTGCTTATAGGTGAAAATGCAATAATTCCAATGAAATGTAAATAATAAAAATAAATTTATATTTATTACAATTGATTAGAATTTTGAGCAAAATAATGGGGATTATCAATTTAACCTCCTTAGCTCTGGGGCCATTTTGGGAGATTTCCTCCTGGATTTTGCCGACCCAAATTGAAAGGCTTCCCATACACACATACAGTGGTCTCTAAATACACAATGCTGGTGTCATTTTACAGGAAACCCTCTGAAGTTACATAAACTCTGCTAAAAGTGATAAACATGTAAGTGTATGTTGTCTGAGGTGTAATAAGCCCAAAAAAAAGAGGCACTTTTTGATTTTTTTTTGGGGGTTATAAATTCATTTTTGAAAGTGTACATCTCAGGTGCTCTAGCACCCTGCAGACAGTTCTGGCTGTTTCCACTAGATGGCAGCAAACACTGGAAAAACTCATTTGTCTGTATCATATGCAAGAGTTATTCAAATGGATCTGAAGGGAGGAATATTACCTTTTTATGTCATTTCCGCCTTCCCAAATCTCTCGATATACAAGTCTCCCCATATACAGTGGAATAAATGCAATATCCCAGTGTCACAAAACTCTTCTCCAGTGTTTGCTGACATGTGCTGGAAACAGCCAGAACTGTCTGCAGGGTGCTAGAGCTCACAGGGCCTGAGATGTACACTTTCAAAAATGAACTTATAACCAAAAAATCAAAAAGTGCCTTTTTTTTGGGGGCTTATTACACCTCAGACAACATACACTTACATGTTTATCACTTTTAGCAGAGTTTATGTAACTTCAGAGGGTTTCCTGTAAAATGACACCAGCATTGTGTATTTAGAGACCACTGTATGTGTGTATGGGGGTCGGCCAAAACAGAACAAGGTTTACTAAATATGATAACTAAAAAGTACATTTCACATAGGACTAAATAAAAAAATACTAGCTGTCAAAATGAACACTAGTGTGCTGTCTACATAGATGACATCATGATTAAGGTGACCTTGTGATTTGGAGCGCTCTACCTTTTCAGAAAAATAGATAATCGACTCACACTATTGATTCCATAGAGACACGATTCTGTAATAAGCATAAACAACACAGAACATTGGGTCCATTGACCAGACCGTATTGATTCATTGATATGTTTCTGTATTGAATTAAATGTACACTGCACTTATTTAAATGTCTCCTGCTGATCAAAGATGGAGTAATCTGCTCATAACTCCAGTAGATCAGTGTAATACTCCTCCAGTGTAGATCAGCTGTTCTCTGTGTGAATATATAGTAAAGTGTGATTTATTCCTGTGATCAAAGCTGAGTTTATCATCATTACTCCAGTCTTCAGTGTCACATGATCCTTCACTAATCACTCTCAGATGAGGATCTGATCATCAACACACATTTATGATTATTATCAGTGATGGAAATATTTTTGTGTAAACTGATACATTTATTTTTCAGGATTCTTTGAAGAATAGAAAGTTCAAAAGAACAGCATTTATTTGGGAACGTTATTTCACTTTTGATCAATTTAATGCGTCCTTGATGAACCCGAACTCTTGAATGACAATTCTCTCACTTCATCCGCCAAATTTGGATGGATTTTTTTGTTCTTGTTGCTGATGCATTGTGGGATTGTTTCCTCTGTGAAGCAGCAGGTGTGTTTTTGACTGGGATGGAAAGAGGATTGAGTTTGGTGTCGTTTCTGGAGGAGCGTCCGTGTTATCGTGTGGCCTTATCGTGTGTATTTGAGCGTGTCAGACTCCCAACAGGAATACTGCAAACTGTTTGCGCTGATTTATGTGCAAGGGCTCGACTGCCAGATGCTGCACGACGGAAAATATCTGGAACTTTTCATAGAGGGGGAAAAGGACAAACAAAGCATATTGATTATTTTTCCTTGTTTAGATTTGAGAGCTTTTTTGTAACCTGAAACAAAACAAAGCGAAATGAAATAAATAAGACGCAGAACATGCACAGACAGAATAAAGAAATGACTTCCAGCTAACAGGGAACGTTCTCAGAACAACAAGTTATGGACAAACGTTCTTCCAGTAACGTTAATAGAACGTTTGTTTAAAGTATCTGGTTATCAAAATGTGTTTTTCTGATATGTTTCAGTTGGATGTTTGTCTGTTTTTTTAAATGTTACTACTTGAGTGAAGAACGATGAAACGGAACGATCGGAGAACGTTCTAAAGTAACGCTCCCGTGATGTTTGAGGAACGGTGAGACGGAACGATCGGAGGACGTTCTAAAGTAACGCTCCCGCGATGTTTGAGGAACGGTGAGACGGAACGATCGGAGGACGTTCTAAAGTAACGCTCCCGCGATGTTTGAGGAACGGTGAGACGGAACGATCGGAGAACGTTCTAAAAATGCGTTGTTTGAGGAACGGTGAAGCGATCGGAGAACGCCTCCCGCGATGTTTGAGGAACGGTGAGACGGAACGATCGGAGGGCGTTCTAAAGTAACGCTCCGTGATGTTTGAGGAGCGGTGAGACGGAACGATCGGAGGACGTTCTAAAGTAACGCCCCGCGATGTTTGAGGAACGGTGAGACGGAACGATCGGAGGACGTTCTAAAAAACGCGCTCGCGATGTTTGAGGAACGGTGAGACGGAACGATCGGAGGACGTTCTAAAAGTAACGCTCCGCGATGTTTGAGGAACGGTGAGACGGAACGATCGGAGGACGTTCTAAAAGTAACGCTCCCGCGATGTTTGAGGAACGGTGAGACGGAACGATCGGAGGACGTTCTAAAGTAACGCCTCCGCGATGTTTGAGGAACGGTGAGGCGGAACGATCGGAGGACGTTCTAAAAATAACGCTCGCGATGTTTGAGGAACGGTGAGACGGAACGATCGGAGGACGTTCTAAAGTAACGCCGGAACCGTGATGTTTGATGTTTGAGAACGGCGAGACGGAACGATCGGAGGACGTTCTAAAGTAACGCTCCGTGATGTTTGAGGAACGGTGAGACGGAACGATCGGAGGACGTTCTAAAGTAACGCTCCCGCGATGTTTGAGGAACGGTGAGACGGAACGATCGGAGGACGTTCTAAAGTAACGCTCCCGTGATGTTTGAGGAACGGTGAGACGGAACGATCGGAGGACGTTCTAAAGTAACGCTCCCGTGATGTTTGAGGAACGGTGAGACGGAACGATCGGAGGACGTTCTAAAGTAACGCTCCCGCGATGTTTGAGGAACGGTGAGACGGAACGATCGGAGGACGTTCTAAAGTAACGCTCCCGTGATGTTTGAGGAACGGTGAAATGGTTCAGAAAACATTCAGAAATAATGTTTTCACAACTTAATGGGAATGTTAGCGAAACGTGTATATATTATTGTTGGCTGGGTATGAACTGCAGATGTCGACGTGGTGGCGTTTGAAAAAGCACCCCGGACAGAATCCTCCACGCTTGACTCCACGTTAATGAAGGTGTTGAATTGGCCAATATTGATCAAAAGAGCCTGGCAGCTAGAAACTCCTTTAATTTACCTTTAATTTGGTCCCAGAGAAGCGCCGGGCACTCCGACGGCTGGAGAAGCAGTAAGTGTGGCTTTCCAAAAGTTCCCATGGACGCACCTCGTTAAAGTGACACGCGGGTGATGGATACAGGCTGCCTCGGGGGCTCGTCCGGGACCTGGGTGGGCGTCCACATGTGTCCCAACCCGAGGGCCGTCACCTTTACACGCTTCTCCTCTGCAGCAAACGTGGTAAACATGATCACGGCTTTGATCTTACAAGAGCCGCAGAACGAGTGCCAATGATCTACTGACTTCTGAAGCACTGGAGACTTTATGCAGAGCTCACTGGGACCCAGCGGTCGGGATGGGACGTTTGTCAGTCAGTGAGATGAGGAACACGTCTGTTAGCTGCAGTTTATTTAACATTTTGACAGGCAGAAATCACTGTATGTTTCATGCATTCCTCCTTAATGCTGCGCAAATCACACAGCAGAGAGCATGTGTGTGTGTGAGAGTGTGTGTGAGAGTGTGTGTGAGAGAGAGAGAGTATGAGTGTGTGTGTGTGTGTGAGAGAGAGAGAGAGTATGTGTGTGTGTGTGTTTTGAGTGATTCAAGATTCAAGAGATTCAAGAGTTTTATTGGTCACATACACAGTTATATACAGAATATACAACCGGCAGTGAAATGTAAACAGGTCCGCTCCATGGACAGTGCAAATTCACAGTTAAAAACACAAGGAGGAAATTATAATAGAAATAGGATATAAAAAAGTACTCTCTATATATATATATATATATATATATATATATATATCTATATCTGTAGAATTATAAATAATCAAGTCAAGAGAAAAAAAGGTAACAAATAAGGATAAAGTGGAATAAAATAATTGAAGTAGACTTTGCAGTGAGTAAACTGTAGACTTATAAATATGTGGTTAACAAATGTATAAGAGTATAATGTGCAAACAGGTTTATGACAGG
>CM031959.1:42744816-42747316 GCA_018749465.1 Paracanthobrama guichenoti | reverse complement strand
ATCAGGAATGATCCGCTCGATCTGTTTCTCTTTATGAGCGCTCTGAAGCGTCAGTGGAAGTTGCTTAGCCTGTCAATGGAGGACAGAAATCTTTCCATTGCAGTACAAAATCTCTTCATGCGTGTTCAGAAGATGAGCGAGAGTCCGTTTAAACGTTTTATTTAACCATTAAAGCTGAATTTAATTTAATCGCATGAACCGCAGGAAATGCTGTTCTTCCTCAGGATTTCTGTTTTCCAGCACAAACGCAAAACATCCTTAAAACCGGACGCATTTAATGACCGCACAATGAAGAAGTTGCGTCCGGTGTTGTAAGAAACGGAACCAAACGAAGTGAGTTTGAGCTTAAAACAAGAACACTGGCTATGGAAATGATCGGCCCTCATCGAGTCCAGATCCTCTAATGAAGCGTCTCGGTGTAACACTCATTGATGAGAGAGAGAGATCAGGGCTCAAAACCTTTGACCTTTATTAATATGATCCTCATACAAGCCATGAAGCACATCATTACACACAACATCTGTACAACCTCAGCGAGACGTGTGTCTACTGCATATAACCTCTCACCGTTTGATCTGATATCATAAATAGACGAGTAGCATTCACAGCAATCCAGCAGAAGCATGAAGAACAGTGTCTCGTTCTGTCCTTAAATAAAGTCGTTCCACATAGTGGAAACTATCAGTCCTGAAACGTGAGGAATGACGCTCTTCTGCATCTGTCACTGCACACGCTCCTGCAGCTCAGAGCGGGTCAAGAACATGCATAAGCCCTAATAAACCAACCGAACGCAAGCATCCGTTAGACCTCCTGTGCGTGTTTGATGCGATGAGGGGTACAACAGAAGATGATGCGGACGACAGACGCGGCACATCGGGTGTGTCTGCAGTCCTTACGGAAGCACATCTGTGCCACAAATACCATAAACATGCTTTCAGAAACAGGATTATGACATACAGCCCAAAGTTTTTAATGTGTAAATGAGTGAAATTATGAAATGGACACTAAACTGAAATGATAAGAGTTAAAAGTCATCATAACGTCAAAATCTGACATAAAAAGGGCATAATTATGACATAAAAAGCCAACATTATGACTTGTCGTAAATCTACTTTTTATTTAATAAAACACTTTTTAATCTCATCATGATTTGTCGCTTTAGACATTTTAATCTGTTATGAATGTCATAATTTCAATTTTTTCATCTCATAACTAAAGATAAAACGAGATAAAACGTTAAATTGTGACCCTATATCCTATAATAACTGACATTATTGACTAAATCTCATAATTATGACTCATTTTCTCATGACTGAGTTTGTATGTCAATTTTGAAATTGTTGTAATTTCATTTGTTTAATCTCAGTTATGACGCTTTTATGTTTTCATCTCATAATTATGACTATGACAATTTTTATCTCTGACTTAACATGACAATTTCAACCTTTTCATCTCAATCTCAATTTTCTATGTAATAATTATAACAGTATGTACATTTCGACGTTTTAAATATGACTGTCACAGTTTCGATTGCATCTCATAATTATGACTCATAATTGAAACATTTTCATCTCAGTTTTGAATTTCTATCTCAATTATAACGGCATGTCAGTGTCACAGTTTTGATGTTTTATCTCATTATTATGACTTTGACAGTTTTAACTTTTTATTTGACAATCTCTCTCTCATAATAAGTGTCAATTTCAATTTTTTCATCTCATAATTGATCATCATAATTTGAACTGATCATTGTTAAATATTATAATCATGACTTTGTCCCAATTCTGACTTTCTGTCATAATTATGAGTCATAATTTAAACGTTTCCATCGAGTAACTGATTCAGTGTGCCATCATTTGAACTGGTTAAGTGGTTTTAAATATTATAATCATGATTTGTATGTCATAATTTGTCCGTTTTACATGTTTTGTGAGGATCTCCCACACGTGTAGCTGTTCTTCAGTGGCGTGTGCTTCCACAGGCTCCGGCCGGTTCAGTCCAGCTCGATGGAGATGCAGCGGCACTGCTTGACCCGCTGCACGCGTTTCTTCCGGGTGGGCGGCTGCTGGTCGGGGCAGTTGAGGGTGAAGGTCATGGTGGTGAAGCGCTTGGGTTTGCAGAAGGAGCAGGACTGAAAGGCTCCCTCCTCCCGGCGCACGTGCCTGGGGATGTAGAAGGAGTTGCACTGGCCGTAGCAGAAGCGGTTGATGATGGTCCGGCTGACGCAGCCCTCCTCGTGGATGGTCTGTTTGAGCGGCTGCGTCTTGCACCAGTCCCGCTTCAGGTAGCGGCGCTCGGTGACGTGCAGCGCCTCCTGGCTGGACTCCAGAACCTCCTCCGAGCCCCGGCTCCTGCCTCTCTGCGGCGGCTGCGGGCTCTGGTCCGACTCGTTCGGGGCGCTCTTGTCCGGATGAGGAATCGCGCCTCGGTTCCGCTTGGACTCGGCCGGACCGGAGAGCAGAACCCAGGCCAGGAGCATCGCGCACAGGATCCGAGCGCA
>CM031959.1:42712316-42737316 GCA_018749465.1 Paracanthobrama guichenoti | reverse complement strand
ACCAGATTTACACAATCAGACTAACTGTGTTGAGCTGGAGAACAATCATTAGTTTCTGTCCATCACTGATCCAAACAGTGTCTAATAAAACACATCAGATATTAAAGCGGCTTTGTGTTGCCATGGTTACTACACAATAACACCGGAGGGGAACGCGGGGATGATGTCACTGATAGGTGATACGCTCCGTGTCCTGGTTAAAATTGATGATTTCTCTGGATTTAAACATTCTTGGAAACATTTGGGAAAATGTAAGTACACAAGTCAACAAACTATATAACACTGTTCTAGTGGCTTTAGGATATTTTAATCTGAAGCTCTTATATATTGTGCCTTTAAGTTATTATTATTAGGCTACTTCTATTATTAAATTAATATTACAATTCTCTCGCCGCATAACCTGACGCGCTGAGGATAATAAAAGTTTAGCTTACTCAAGTTTAAAAACATATTTCATTATTATACAATGACCTCTAGGCAGATTGTTAATAATTTTAATTGTCTATAGGCTAATATATATGACAGCACTATGGAAGCTTGTTTCTGCCATGGAATAAAGTATTTATCTCTCAGTTCAGACTTTTTCTTTCGCAATTGCTAATTTATATCTCGCAATTCTGAGAAAAACAAGTAGCAATTGCGAGTTATAAACTTAAAGTCAGAATTGTGAGATAAAAAGTTGCAATCACCTCGTTTTTTTTTTAATTCTGTGGCAACTTGTTTAATGCGAAATGCATCTCTTCTAATTTCACTGTGAAGAGAAATATAAAGAAAATCAACGTGTATACCGTTAACCGTAGATTCACCTCAGAGAATAGACGCCGTTAATGCAAATATGGAAATGGTTCCAATAACTCTTTCAAATATTGTTCATCACAAATTTCTTGCAAAATGGACGATTCACATTTTGCGTACGTCATTTCCCGTGATAATAAAATGTAGTAAATTATTGAATATGTAAGCCCTGGTCGCACTGTAAATATTCTGATTACTTTCATGTGACTGATGCAGTGTCCAGATTTGTAACAATAATGCTAAACTTCAAATTAACTTTATATTATATGAAAAAACTAAACTTTCAGACAAAAAGTAGTCTTTAATGTCTAAATGTACATAACCAAATGCTAGTAAATTATGTCTGAAAACAATGCATCAACTAGGAATACACCGCTCTGGTTCTACATTTATGGCGCTATACCGCCATCTAGTGGTTACGCCATGGTATTACAGATGGTGTATAATATAGAGGTCATGTTTAGTACTGTAAAATCCCCTTACACAGTCAGTATTTATTCCAGATTGAATCACCTCACTCATTATTAGTCATATTTTAGCACTAATAATCATAAATATTAGTGATAAAATAAATGCGCCAGCTTTAAATAAACCCGCCCGTAATCCGCCCCTTACCGAGACTGTTAAAGTTTACAGCTGCAAAATTTGGACAGGCGAAAGATGGGCATTTTATGAATAAATCGACCATAGGTGTTTGTACTGATGTCTTGTTTACATAAAAATCCGTCCACAGTTTAAGGCCTTAATGTCTTAAATCGGATCAGAAAGTTCAATATCATGGCATTAATGAGGGCCTTATGATTTCTGTGATGCAGAATCCGTTCATAAAACTGTAATTGACCGTATAATGCAGAATGACACGGGATTGGTCAGATTGTGTCTGAATAAATCAACAGCAGGTCAGACTCTTAAAGGGCCAGTTCACCCATTAATGAGAATCCTGGGATCATTTCCTCGCCCTAATGTCGCCCAAACCCGTCACACTTTCCTTCCTCACATAAAGTCAAAAGTCTGATCTAAGACGACAGAATTATGAGATAAAAAGAATTTATTGAAATGATCAAAAAGAAGCGGAGTCTCCTCCGAACATCAGGAATGATCCGCTCGATCTGTTTCTCTTTATGAGCGCTCTGAAGCGTCAGTGGAAGTTGCTTAGCCTGTCAATGGAGGACAGAAATCTTTCCATTGCAGTACAAAATCTCTTCATGCGTGTTCAGAAGATGAGCGAGAGTCCGTTTAAACGTTTTATTTAACCATTAAAGCTGAATTTAATTTAATCGCATGAACCGCAGGAAATGCTGTTCTTCCTCAGGATTTCTGTTTTCCAGCACAAACGCAAAACATCCTTAAAACCGGACGCATTTAATGACCGCACAATGAAGAAGTTGCGTCCGGTGTTGTAAGAAACGGAACCAAACGAAGTGAGTTTGAGCTTAAAACAAGAACACTGGCTATGGAAATGACTCTCATCTGAGTTGATGTTTATGAACACATCGGCAGATATTGGAGCTCAAACTTTAGGCTGTTTTATGTCAAAGTTACGGAGATCTGATGGACATTATTTTCAAACTCTGAACACAACTCTGTGTGAGCTTCCTGGACATTTACAGAACATGCATTTGTCAGTTTATTCCTTAATTTGGTCTTAAATTGACCTCCACAAACCCTGCTTTGTCACGTTTTTAACTTGAGATTTAAACCCTTCCCATTCATCCCAAAATATTGCATTGGTTTACGCTCCTCTAAGTTATCATCATCAATAAGTGTATAATAAACGTATAACAGGGTTGTGTTTAGTCCCAGTTCTCTCATGTGCTGTGTATTATTAGTAAAAAGCTGAAGTTGGTCAGGAAAACCATTGAAGTGATGTGCTGTAAGAACCCTGTTGAACAGTGCGCCACCAGGTGGTGAAGAAAGGAACTTCAGAACATCAGTTAAACAGAGTTTAGTTTGACATCTTCATTCACAAAAGCAAAACACGTTCATAAACGAGTCAAAACAACAGCGCAGAGGATATCACATACAACCGTAATACTGCTCAACACATTTCCTGGAGTCGCACCATGGATGTGATCGCTTAAAGGGATAGTTCACACATCCTCTCCCTCGTGTCAAACCCGTCGTTCATCTTCAGACACAGATGAAGACATTTCTGATGAACTCTGACCCCTCCACAGACAGCAATGCAATGAACACTTTCAAGGGCCAGAAAGGAAATGGTTAAAATAGCCCATGTGACTCCAGACTTTATTCAGTAATCTCTTCACGTCTGTGTCCGTCTCGTGCGGTTTACATCGGTCAGCTCCTGCGTCGTAATCACACGCGTCACATGACCAGCGTCAGCCAATGGTGAGCAGGCGTAGCTCTGAAGAGCTGCACTGTATTTACTGCGTCAGAGACGGGCGTGAAGAGACTGCTGAATAAAGTGGTTATTTGTGTGAGTTCTCATCTCTTCTTCACATTAAGGCTGAACCGCTGGAGTCACATGGGTGATTTTAACCATTTCCTTTCTGGCCCTTGAAAGTGTTCATTGCGTTGCTGTTTATGGAGGGGGTCAGAAAGGGCTCGGGTTTCATCAGAAATGTCATCATCTGTGTCTGAAGATGAACGACGGGTTTGACACGAGAGAGAGGAACTAATGACAGGATTATTTGTGGGCGAACCATCCCTTTAAGGGCTTACAAATCAAGTTTTTGCATAAAATATAAATAAGGCAAATAAGACACCTCCCCAAAACCAACCAAATCTAACTTACAAGCATCCATTTTCACTGTCCTCACATGAACATCACTCTTCACACTCGTCTTTTCACGTACAGCAACACTCTCAGTGTGTTCAGTTCGGTTTAAAAATCACAAGATGCATTTGAGTTCGGCTTTCACACCAAACGACATGACCCTGAAATCCAAACTGATACCGGAATGATCAAGTTGGAACTATGCGTAATAAATTAAGACCCCTGAATATACGTCTGCAGAAGAAAGCGTTTAAGGTCATGTGACATGCTCTTATATATCAATGGGCTTCAGCGCTGACAGCAGCTTCACCTCCGCGAGAGGGTTTCTGGGAGAACCTCTGTAGTGATTGGCACTGTTCTCGGACGCTTGACGCAGGGCAGACTTGGGACGTTCGTTTGCGGCGTTCTTATTGGCTGTTGTCTTTGGTGTCTTATTGGTGACGTCTCCGAGCGCAGGATGTTTGGCTGGTTTCTTCGGAGGAACCGGAGGATTCATTGGCCGTTGGAGCGAGTGCAAAGTGCTCTCCTTTATCTGAGTGGCCGCACACCAACCCATCCTGACATCCTTCCGGCTCCCGACCAAAGAGTTGATCCGTCTCACGGACTGCCGAACCGGCGTGCGCTGGAACTTCAGAGGTGATCGGATCACTTTGGCTTTGGGCGACGTCAGCGTCATCATGTTGAAGAGTTTAATCTGCTCGGCGACTTTCAGTCGGCGCGCTTCAATGGAACTAGGACAGCTCTCGGAGACATCCTGAGGATTGTTAACCAACGACGACTCGCTTGGCAGGGATGTATTCTGCATTCTTGCTGCATATGGAGTTGACTGGACCCTACTGGACGTGTCCAGTCTGAAAGCTACAGGACTTTGGATGTCTAACGCGTCGATCAGCTGACTGCAGTCCGCAGAACACATGGTGGCATCTTTCCGGAAACCCTTGCCTTCGTTTTCAAGCCAAAGAGAGCCGTTGAGGCTGGTGTCTACAAACTGTGTTGGTCCACTATCAAACAGAGCACTGTCTATGTGTAGAGGCGACAACGGCGTGCTCTCGGTGTGTTCGAATGTCACGTGATCCTCAGTCTCAGACATTGATTTGTGTGAGGTCTCCGAGGGAAAAGCCACATCAGAGTTGTCCTGTGGCTGGTCGTGGCTCTGTTGAATGATGCGGTGAAGGTCACTGCCGGACTCACCGAACGCTTGTTTGATTTTCAGTAGAGTGGGTCCAGTGTGAGCGCGCTCGTCACTGAACGAGTCCACGCCGCTGAGGATCTTGGGAATGTCCGTCGGAGGTTTGCGCACGACGAGCGTGGGCTCTGAACGGTAGGCGCTCGCGGGGGTCTCGGAGAGTGACTCCGATGGGAAGGTCAGGCCGACATCGGGAGTGTGTCCGCTCCACACACTCCTGTGGTCTGTTGAGTCAAACTGCGGGGTCAGCAGGTTATCCTCGGACTTACTGATGAACTTGGAGTCTGTGAAACAAACGTGGATGATACAACCACCGGTCAAAAGTTTGTTTTTGAAATGCGTTTCTGCTCATGAAGGCTGCATTCATTTGATTAATAAATACAGTAAAAACATTGAAACATTACAATTTAAAATAACTTTTCTATGTGAATCAGAGCTTGACGCTTTTTTCCCCATGGTGCACCTGTGCTGCTAAGTTTTAGGAGCGCATTTAGAAACTTCAGGGGCACTTCAGATATATACTTCAGAGTATTTCTGCATTTATAAAACACCATACTAGTGTTATTTTAGCATCACTGAGAGAAAATGTGGTTCTCGGATGCATCGCAACGCGGACGGTTCTGAATGGATTCAAAAATCGATTTTCTAAATGTTGATAACGTAATGTTAACCGAACGCAAAAGGCGCAACTCTGAAGTGCCCGGACCGCCTGTGGCGAGCTCATGACAGACGCGTGACGGCTGAGCGAGAAATCCCACCGGCACCCTCGGCATTAAAAGCACGTATGGAAGCACTTCGGCTTCTGTGAAGTTTAAGGGGAAAATGACCTGGACAAGAGCCACACTATATGCAAGTTGTGTCAAACTGAACTAAAATATTTGTGAAACATGAGAAGCCATATTACACGTTTCCAACGCTGCCAGACAGAGGACCGCAAACTCTATCGCAAATCTGACAGTCAGGGATTTGCGTCCGTATTCAGATGTTCATTTAGTGTTCAGATGTTTTTGATTGTGGTATACAGAAGGAAAAGTGTCTGTGCTCAGGATTTAGTTTGAAGTCATAAGACTCTGTATGTTAGCTTATGTTGCTAGTTACGCAGAATATCCTGAAGTCCACACGCGTTACTCTTGTATGAGAGCTGCTGGTACAGGATTCTATATTTTGGTCGTTATTTTTGGGACAGCAAAATATTTATTTATTTAATTGTTTGTCTTAAGGATTATATTGCTCATTGCACATAACAGGAGGGTGTTGGTTATTACTTTATGTTAGTGATTCAGAATATGCTGACGTCTGTATTACTTTACTATATGCATTATTAATGAAGTACGCTGCTACAGACACACTTCCTGTTGGTGCTTTGCAATGTTGGGACATATTCTGGAAAAATGTAACCTTCCTGTTGACTTGTCAATAAAAGCTATTGGAAGTAAATGATGCTAGTCAAATCTATACATTTAATAATGTGTCTCAAATAATGTTCTCAGTGTTTCCTGTGAGAGATACAAGAGTTTACTGTAAATGACATACGGTTTGTGTAACCAGGGGGTGTTTATTGGACACACGGCGTGACTTATTTAATAAGCGAGCCTGAAACACACCAGGACTCTTATTTTGAAATGTCTGTGCTTTATTAATGCCCATTCAGACGAGGAGACAAGAGTTCATACACCCGTACAGCGCAAACGGCGATCATGATCATTAAGACGCTCGTTACAGCATTTAAGGACGTTTTATAATCATTTATGAAAACTGATCCGCAGGGATTGTATATTTCGCACACGTGCTCAAACACATCGTACAGTTCACACACACACGTGTCTATTTTTAGTCACAAATGCATATGTCAGGGCTCCAGACTGCGACTAAAATGGTCACATTTGTGACCAAAAATATGAATTAGCGAGTGATATTTTTGCTGAGAGATCGCCACTGGCGACCATATACATTTACATGTTATGATTCATAATGTGCGTGCCTTTTTACCGGCATGCTCTGAGATGAGTAGCCCATCACATCGGTTGTGTTAATAATAAAATGAGACGACGCTGACGGCTGTGCTGGAGAGGGAGCGATGCGTCTCCGTCGGTTTCTATGAATGAACATCCCAGCGCTGTAAAAGTGCAGGAAGGCAGTGTCTATTCCATGCATTTCAGTAATGTTATTTTATCGCCTTGAATAAACCATTTAATATGGTAAATTATTTAGCTCATTGCGCCCTCGGGAGACGAGCCAAAAGCTTTTTTTCCTCCGACGTAATTGCAATCAAATGTTTTACTGCAGTTATGATCAAATAAAACCCTTGGTGAGCAGAAGAGACAAGTACAGTAAAGCACTTCGACTGTAAACGCACGACTACTTATATTTCGTCACGCTCGGCCGCTGTCAGCGACCCGTGCAGGAAAGCCTTGGAGTATTAAAGAAAAACCCAAAACACTGACCTTTCGAGGGGCTCTTGCTCAAAACAGCCGGACTTAACTCCTTGGTGAAGTGAAAACCAGTACCGCTCTCTTGTGTTGCAAGGCGCCACCCTATGACCTCTGACCCCTTTGGCCCCAGTTGTGAATGTGCAATGAGGTTCTGTTGAGATAGAGGCAGCTTCTTTTTACTCTCCGAGTCATCATGTCAGTGCTGAATTATGACTGATTTACTAAAGGAGGAGGAAAATACTGATTCCTGGTCAATCACCTTTTTTTATTTGAGCATATAAAAAATAAATGACCATGGCGAGGAATGACCCAAAACCACAAGGATACATTTTAATTGGAAACATAAAATTGTTATATTAATATTTATACTTAAAACAGTAGTATCGTATAAAACCATAACGATATTTCCAAGGTTACATCATGTGCAATATTAAGCAAGTCATTGACAACACAAATATTAGAAGACAAATTATTTTAGTGTCAGAAAACTTAACAAGTGTCACTTTTCTCAAATGCTAAAACACCGTAAAGCACCAATCAATCACATTCCAGATGTTCTATTTTTTTCCCATAAACTGCAGAACCATGCCCGAGTAAAACCCCAAGAATACATAACCATATTTAGATGATTGCCATCATTAATAGCAGCATGTCCCTACATTACACCGCCACTAGATGGAGCACATGCTGAACAAAACTCCTAAATTCTGTTCACATCAGTTCATAACCAATGCTGTGTTTTATCATTAATGTGTTAATGCATTGTGCAGATCAGAGCGCTGGTTAAGCGGTCGATTGTTCAGTCTCCGGTGGAGGTTGACAGAGATGATGTTTCTGAACTTACAGACTCGCGGCTGGATTTGCCCAGACTGAAGCGCAGACGCAGAGATTTCCTCACCGGCTCTTTCTTCACGGCTCTGGGAGAGAAACAGCCGGCCTTCCCCGAGTCAACCCTGGAAGCAACAACACAGGTGAACCATTGAGAGATGTGGTCAATTAGACCATGTTGTTGTTTAATATACTCTAACGGGAGAGTTCGCCCAATCACTTCTTCATTAATTTGACATAAAATAGCCTAAAGTTTGAGAAGGTGATTAAAGCAAGAACAGATGTGTTCGTAGACGTCAACTCAACTCGGACGCAAGTGATTTTCATACCCAATGGCAGATTTGTACTGGTTTTAAGCATACTCAAATTCGTTCAAGAATAATAATTTTGATGTCATTAAATGTGTCCTGATCTAAGGAAGCTTTGAATTTGTGCTGGAAAACAGAAATCCTGAGGAAGAACAGCATTGTGTGCAGTGCATGCAATTTAATTTAGGGCCTTATGAAATCAAATTCGTTTGTGAAATACGTTTCATTTACCAAATTATGCATTTTCTGCATTCCATTTTAATGGTTTAATCAAAAAGCATGTCTAAATGATAGAAATAATGGGTTTTTCTCCTCTCCAGAAATTGTGCAATTTTAATTTTTCTGGCAATCAAATGAAGGCATAAAACAATTAAGCTTTTTTTTTTGTCAAAGTGCTGCACAACGGTTCAAAAATGTATTATTCCTCAAATAAAGTTCCAATAATAATGCATTAAAGTGTTAGTATTATTACTACACGGAGACGGCTACATCTACGGTGCAATATTATCATATTTCAGTCACAACTTCAAACCAAACCTTTATTTTGACGGCTTGCGTTTGTGCGCGTTTATGATTATATGACAATAAGTGACCACTCACTCACACTCACACACACACACACACACACACGATGCTTAATATTCATGCGATTTGATTTACATGTAGTGACCTGCTTTTTATTAACGCGTCGGAAACTTGACAAATCCCATGTTATACAGTAAATTCAGCTTTTTTATGACTGGATTCTGTCCGTGTTTTCCGCAGCGCAGAGGTCACAGGCATACTGCATCTCTTTATAATGATAATCTATGGAAAATGTGTGTTTATATTCTGGGTTTGCATCATCAAAAGAGACTTTCAGGACAAACGTGGGCAATCATTTTTATTTTAAATGCTTCCCTTAATCTGAGCGGTATAAAACTTGGCTACTTTTCCTAAGTTTGCCACCTGAACACACAGTTCAACAACGTTAAGTGGTTAAGTTAATGTTTAAAAAACGCCTTAATTGGTCCTTCGTGGACAAACATGGGCAAAAGTAGGAATTGGTGAGAAAATTCAGAGCGTTTTTTCCCCCTGTTGCCATCTAATGGCCATTCATATTTCAGCTCTTTATTATTTATTCCATCATGTCAGAGGTCAAAGTCACCACATTTCTAGGTTTAGGCTGTCTGGACTTACTGGGAGGATTTTTTTATACTGAAGTTAAAGCTGGATCACTGCTGTTACAGGCAGGTGAGTGTGTTGGCCCTCCAGGATCAACGCTCCCCACTCCTGAATTAAGGGCTGCTAGACGAAGGACGCTTGAGGTCTTTAAACCACATTAACAACACAATGGAGGAAAGCCTTGTTTTGCAAAGATGTGATGTCGCAATGGCGCATTCTGCTTGCTTCCATTTCCTCTCTCTCTCTCTCTCTCTCTCTCACTAAAGTAATCTTTCATAATGTTTGGAAAGGTTGAAGCGAGTCACAATGACATTCGCGGGCTTCACCGTTCAGGATATGTCCTCGCCCGCCGGTATTTTCCTCACAGATGCTCTGAAGTCTTCATGTCGTTCGGAATGCAGTGCTTGTATATTAAAAATGAAACTCCCTGAGAGAAGGCTTTCAGTTTCCAATGCTCGCGCCGCGCTTTATAAAGAGTGCTCGCACATGCGGCTCAGGGCTCCAGACAAAAATATCAATTAAGGAGAGCCATTGGCTCCTATAAGGGAAAAAGTTAGGCGCCAAATTATTTATTATTTTTACACATTTTAAATTTTAAACGTGCAATTATATGGGCAGTGTTGAATCATTTTTAGCATGATTCCATTCTTTCTCATGAAGACAACAGGTTAAGTAAAATTCTTGTCTTTTTAGCCCGTGTAGAACTGAAAAACCAACTTAAATCCATGCGCCTCTTAACATGAACACACCGTGGCTTATGGGCTTTATTAATGTGTTGTCATGTACGGAGCGCGTCACAGCCGCCACACATCACAGGCTTGATCTGACGTCACTAAAACACCCTTACTTGACTTTCCTTGCATTTATTTTCAATTTGATAAATTCTGCAAATTAGTACCTGAAGAGAGAGAAAAAAAAAAAAAAAAAAAAAAGTTATAAATGCGTTAATATTTCCAATCATTATGTTGGAAATAGAAATTATTCTGTTAATAATTTAAGTTAGTGTATATTTTTAGGTAAAACTTAAGCACTCTCATGTAGGGTTTTTGCTTTGTGTTTTATACACTGTCCACTAGGAGGCGCTCTAGGCGCGCGTCATCCTTGAGTTTTCCCTGAAGAGACGCCGGTTTTGAAAGTGATGCACGTTCGTTGTGTTTTACAGTGAAATGAGAGTTCGGTGTCTTTAATAAAATCAACACGTTTACCTCTCATCCATCCGCAATTACGAGGTTATGTTTTATTATCTGACCCGCGATCCACCCACCTACACACACACACACGGCCTTCCTGCACTTTCACAGCACTGGGATGTTCATTCACCGACACGTGTCCGTCGCTTTCCATCTCTCTCATGCACAGCCGTCAGCGCTGCTGCTCGACAGAGATGAGGGCGTTGAAAAAGCCTGATATTTTCCGTCATGACATCCGTTTCTAACACGTATTTTGGCGCTCGGACTCAGTGAGGTTTCTTTCCACTGTAACTTTCCTGCGCATCGTCTCATTTTATAACGTCAACACACAATAAAAGATGTGATGGGCTACTCACCACAGAATGGTCGCCAATGGCGATCGCAAATTAATATTTTTGGTTGACCGTTTTAGTCGCAGTCTGGAGCCCTGCGGCTGGCGTCTCATGCTTTTATGACGCTAAATTAATGTAAACAGTCAGTAATGTCTTAAGTTGTTAGACAGGTTAGACATCTGTGCATGAGTGAGAATCTCCCGCTGTCTGTGATCCTCAATAACAACAGTAAAGCCGGGAATCTCTCACAGGGCAGACGCTCTCGAACACTGAACGCTCTCTTTGTTCATTGCTTGTAATGTTTCTTGCTCCTCTTATTTACTAGCTTTTATGTTTTGAAGCGATATTAAAAGTCTTAACATGCATTGTAAAAAAAAAAAAAAAAAAAAAAAGATTACGTTTTATTAATAAGATAAGAAAAAGAGTCGGATCATGAGGCGCCTAAAGAGTCCCACCATTACTATACAATGATTTATTGCTCATCTTTGTTGAATAATACAGAAGATAAAGAGCTTTTAACAATTATCATCTGTACAAACGCAGATCATTATCGTACCTGCTCACACTGCGGTCTCTCAGTCGTCGGCTCTTCCTCCGGGCAGAACTGCGGGACAGACGCGAGTTCCTGCCCACAGACGCCAGTAACCCGCTGTGAGACGAGTCCAGAGCCCCCGATGCACTGTGTGCTGAGAGAACACAAACACGAACACGTCAACACACAGAACCTCACGCTACAGCGCTCACACACGGCCTGAAGCTCACCTGATCCCGGTGTGGACGCTCCTCCGAACAGAGCGCTTGGGAACAGCTCCAGGCCGAGGTTCTTCTTGATGGACCGGCGCTTCTTGTTGGAGAAGCCGTGAGTGTGTGCCGACTCGTTCGGCAGTTTGCGCTTGGAGTTCGGAGTCATGATGACAGGAGTGGCCATGGAGAAAACTGAAGGAAATGATTGAGTTTCACATTATTCCTCCGTAAGTGCTCAGGCTATAGATCCAATACAAGGAAATGAGAGCGGCAACAGTGTCAGAATGACAAACAAAGCTTAGCGTAAGCGACAGAGTAGAGCTGAACTCATTTAAATGATAATCCTGTCATTAGTTCCTCTCCCTCATGCCAAACCCGTCAGACTGTCGTTCATCTTCAGACACAGATGAAGATATTTCTGATGACCCCTCCATAGACAGCAACGCAATGAACACTTCCAAGGGCCAGAAAGGAAATGGTTAAAATCACCCATGTGACTCCAGCGGTTCAGCCTTAATGTGAAGAAGAGATGAGAACTTTAGTGCGCAAAGCCGACTCATCATTGGCTAATTCCTGCGTCAGCATCGGCCAATGGGGAGTTCTGACAGAACTAGGAAGAGATGCACTTGCGGTAACAACGTGAACAGCGTAAGAGACAGACAGACGTGAAGAGATTGCTGAATAAAGTGGTTACTTGTGTTCGCGCACTAAAGTATTCTCATCCCTTCATCACATTAAGGCTGAACCACTGGAGTCACATGGGCTATTTTAACACAGCCTGACGTCGTCATACTCAGATTCTAGGAATTTCAGGATACATGGAGTACTTACCAACACAATCATCATTTCTGAGAGGAATAGTGAAGGCAAATACGAACAAGTTCTCCGTTTAGGATTAGAACAAATTCAACCCAAGTGCTCTTTGGTGACGTTACTGTTGCTCATCTGTCCATCATCGTATGAAGCCCGCCCTGACAATCTGATTGGTCCGAACAGCTCTGGTTCAAGCATAGTTGCTCCGCAACGGATCAAGTCCAGACCGAACTTCCTGAACTCAAATGTTGTGGGCGGGACTAAGTTCGGCTGGCATCCAGACTAATAATGTATTTACTTCCTTTCTGGCCCTTGAAAGTGTCTATGGAGGGGTCAGAGAGCACTCAGAGCTCATCAGAAATATCTTCATCTGTGTCTGAAGATGAACGACAGTCTGGCGGGTTTGGCACGAGGGAGAGGAACTAATGACAGGATTATCATTTGTGGGCGAACCATCCCTTTAAACAAAAGTAGAGGCAACATTCTCATAAGCACCGACACACATTGCACTGTACATCATCCATGACGTGTCACATTGAAAACAAGAACAAGCGGAGACCCATCTACGTGAAAGTGGGCGCACACAAAGCCATCTCAAGTGCAGAAACGCGTGCTCATGACATGCATGATGAGAGGATCAGGTGCAGTGACGGACGGGGAGTACCCACCTGCTCCTTCAGACTGAGGGGTGTTTGTTGGGGTTCTACTAGTTTTAAACCTATTCAGAGCTCCATTTACCACATCTGGAATACAAAACACACCCACTCAACTAAAACAACTGATCATATGCCTTCAAACTAGGGGTGTGCGATATTGATATTATCTCTCAATATTTTTTTCAGGGATTTTATCAATAATGAGATATTTTGCTGAGTGTGTCAAGTTGTCATTCTGTGTCTAATCTTTTCCAACAAGTTTAAACTGATTTTTACCTTTTATGGGCATGTTTACCTTCATAAAGCCATTTTTTTTCTAACCCAATTAAAATGTATACATCATATTGTGTCAATTCTTACATTGAAATCAGTATAAATGAAATCAGTATAAACTAAATTGACCTTTGCAGTGTAGAGGAAACATCTGATCAGATTTACACTGCTTAATGAGCGCAGAGGGACATGCATGCGTTCAACCTGACGTTACACGAGGAAATGTTTACACGATTTTACACTGCCATTGTTTCAGTGTAATTATACATTTAAGTACTGAGTAATATTAACTAACTGCATGCACTTACAGGGTTAGGGTTTGTTTGAGGGTTAGTTGCATGCAATTATGCATCATTTACTGTTATTGCTATGGTAAATACATGTCACATGAAACAAGGACACCGTAAAATAAAGTGTTACCTAATAATGTTTGTTTTTAACGTTTTAAACAGCATTGATATTTAAAATGTGAAATTAAAACCACCAGTAGGTGGCAGCGAGTCACTGTTAATGCGCGAGTGGTTGAGATTCAACTGATTCATTCTAACGGCTGATTCATTCAGTAACGAAGCATTTGACTGTCTTAGTGAGTGAGTCATTGAATCATTCAACCGATTCATTCAAACGGCTGATTCATTCAGTAACGAAGCATTTGACTGTCTTAGTGAGTGAGTCATTGAATCATTCATACAACCGATTCATTCAAACAGCTGATTCATTCAAGAACGAAGCAAATGACCCCTGTCCCAAATGAGACCCTAAACCCTCACGGTCTTCCTCCGAGTCCGCACTCACAACGTAATGTCGCTTCGACTGCCGGGAAGAAGTCCGCTGCGTAACCCGCACCAGTGCAGGCTCAGCAGAAGTGTGCATCGAGGGCGCATATCAACCTCAAAGGGGGGGGCGCTCGCGAGCACCCTTCAGAGACCTAAAATGACAAATGGGACACCCTGCGGTCTCGTGGACTTAACGGACACACGCTCGCAGCGCCTATTGTAAGTCTACAAGACCGAAAGTGCACATGAAATGTGCCATTTGGGACAGGGCCTTTTGACTGTCTAAACGAGCAAGTCATTGAATCATTCATTCAACAGATTCATTCAAACGGCTGATTCCTCCAGGAACGAAGCACTTGACTGTCTTAATGAGCGAGTCATTGAATCATTCATTGAAACGATTAGTTAATTCAGTGAGTAAACACCATGTGTTGCCCAGAGACATTCCTGTGGCTGTAACAAACCATTTTCATTGGCGAAATGGATAAAGGCAATAGTGTCTTAAATGGAAGTCAGTTAATATTACTTGTTTATTGAACTGTTGTATAAAATCAGTATCACATTTGTAATCGTGCTAATTGAAGAAAAAAAAAAAAAAAAAAAAAAAAACTGATATTGATGACCTATATTAAATTATATAAATATAAGACAGAGGTCTTTTTGCCCTTCATCTTAAATATTGAGGACATTATAAAATGCAGTTTAATAGAGCACATCATGCAGTGAAACCAGTCTAACCGCACACCCCTACTTCAAATCATTATTAGCCATATCCACTTCCCTTCAAACCAGTCATGTGATGAAACGGAATGAGCGGTCTCCTCCGAGGGCACTCTTACCTCCTAAACTGCGTCTGTTGCTCTTCTTCAGGTCTGAGTGAGCGCTACTCTCCTCTAGAGACACAGAAGCTGGAGAGAACACCACGCCAGCGTCACAACCCAACATGGCAGGAACCTTCTCCATCAGGAACTGAGGAACCACACCTGTCAACGACAGCAGATGGCTTCGTGTTAGCGGGATCCCATTCAGTGCTCTTCACTGTAATAACTGACTGAATGCATATTAAATGCAGCTACGCTTCAATTCCATTTTCATCATGTTATAAACAGGGTCTGCCAAACTGGACTTGGTGAGTTTATGAAAAGCTACTAATATATTTGTCATAAGTAGTAAAATAACAAATAGAATATTTAAATAATTTGTGTTTACCTGCATGTCAATCAGGGATTCCTAAAGCTTTTGACCTAAACCCCTATGTACTAAAAAAAAAAAAAAAAAAAAAACCTGCAAGTGTTTTAAAGGGAAAAATTAGCCCATGATACAGCAGCCCGCCGGAAGCTAGCTATTTTAGTCTATAAAGTTTTAAATATGGATATTTTTCTTACAAATGCATTGCTTCGCTTCAGAAGGCCTTTATTAACCCCCCGGAGCCGTGTGGAGCAGTTATATGATGGATGAATGCACTTTTATAACGGATGGATGGATGAATGCACTTTTATGACGGATGGATGGATGGATGAATGCACTTTTATGACGGATGGATGGATGCACTTTTATGACGGATGGATGGATGCACTTTTATGACGGATGGATGGATGCACTTATGACGGATGGATGCTTCTATGGACTTCAAAACAGAAACATTCATTCACTGCCATTATAACGCTTGGAAGAGAGTCAGGACATTTATTAATATAACTGATTGTGTTCGTCTGAAAGTAGAATGTCACACACACAGGATGAGCTGAGGGAGAGGGAATCATGGGCTCATTTTCATCTTTGTGTTAACCATCCCTTTAATGTATTGAAGTGAAAGGCGCACACATACCCAGGTGTTGAGCGTTCTCGATGAGACACTGCACCGCCGCCGCCTGATGCTTGAGTCTCTTCTCAGTGCTGCTGCTCATCTTCTCTGCACCGTCGCCACAGTGAAAGAGATTCGGTGCAAAGATCACCGACAGATTCCTGCTGTCCATCTTATTCTCAGAGCATCTGAAAAGGAGCAACACACACACACACACACTTTACATGTGTTTAAACACAAAAGGGCCTCTAAACCACTTGTGAAAAGAAAGGAATTCAGCCATTAGCATAACAAGAGATGTGAGAAACGTCATACCGCTGAGAGACAGTCTTCAGGAAACCCAAGAAGTAACGCAGCACGTTTAAGTTCCTGTCTGGCAGCACACAGGACAGCAGGACTGTGGCCGAGGTCCTCTCCTCCTCCGTGGGCAGCTCCTGGGCCTTCAGGAAAGCGCTGTGCAGGTCTGCGGTCAGAACCGGCTCAGGAAGCTCCCTGAAGAACTGTTTCAGAAGTCCAGCGACGTCCAGCGGGAGAGCAGTGTGCAGACCGTCCTCGCCCTGGTCCAGTTTGGCCTGCAGGGTCACAGCAATGCAACCGCTAGTAAACAATCACCCGTCACAGTGTCTGAAGAGCAGAGGTCACTCACTCACACACACACACACACACACACACACACACACACACACACACACACCCTGAGGCTCTTGACCCGCACAACAGAGCCGGATTTTCTGAACAGGCCCTCGGTGTCCAAATGCTCCATGAGGCTCGTACACGCGTCTAATATAAAGCTGAAAGACAACGAGACGCATCAACTCTACATACAGTTTTATTGTTATGAATAAGTAAACATAAAATAAAAACAATATGGGGGGTGGGGCATTTAGTGCCAGGGGCCGGGGCGTATAGAGCCGGGGGCAAGATGTTGCAAGTATGTGATAAATGGTGCTATTGAGACGCACTTAAAAGCATCGTTCAGCCAAACATCGTCAATTACTCGCCCTCATGTCGTTCATCTTCAAAACTCAAATGTTACTTTTGAATGATTAGACTTATGAATCTCTCAGACTTCATAAACCTCTTCATTTGTGTTCTGAAGCTGAACGAAAGTCTTGCGGGTTTGGAACGACAACATTTGAGAGCACCGTCCCTTTAGGCGTGTTCCTCAGGGTATTCTTTGCTGCACAGGCATGAGTTGGGTCTGTTTTGATTGTTTTAAAAGTCCATCACACAGCCCTCAGCAGTACGTTCTTAAAGATTCAGAAGCATGCAAGCGTTAGACTCACCAGGGCACGTCTCCGTAGTCCAGCACATGACAGTGTGGCAGACCTTCAAGCGCCACCCCGAACACCCTCACCTACAAACACAAGGAGGATCTGTTCAGGTAATGACGGAGAACAGGAACAAGAGAAGCTCTGTGCGTTTGAAAATCAACAGCACTTCCCCTTCAGCATCCACCTAATGTCATTTCACACAGCAGGCACGAGGAAGCCGGACACGGACTGATTCTGCTCTTATGAGAGTCATTTGTGCCCATCTGTTACTGTAATCACATTTCCTTCTGTGGTTTTACAGCCAAACAAGCGTATACACTCCCACACACTGCCCAGAAGAGCTGTGGGTGCTGCACCGCACAGATGAACGCTTCAGGAAGCACTCAACGCTATACAGGTAAATATAGTGGCGTGTGCAATCATTACTCATGCTAGTACAAGCATCTACTATAAAGCTGAAAGATGCGTTAACACTACACACACATACAATGCATAGGGTAAAGAGATAATACAATTAAAATATAGGAAATGTAGGGCAAATAAAATAATTCCATTAAATATAAACCAAGATATAAAAGGGAAATACACAGCAAAAAAATACTACAAGTAATAAAATACAGGGCAAACAAATAAAATCTAGTGAAACAGCAGGGTAAATAAATTAGACTAAAACAGGGAAATGTGTTAAAGATGTGCTTCATCATCTCGGTCACAGTAAACCACATCAACAGGAAGTCGAGCAACCGTTTGGTGTGAGTGACTTCAGAGTCTCTGAACAGATGAGACTATACTTTAATAACAACACGCACAAAGGTCTGGGTACGGACTACTGCAGTGAGCAGCATTCTGGGTACTGCGGTTTGAATATTCCTGCTTATTAATACACGGGACAAATGTACAGCATTTAGGGAATCGCATATGAATTCTGAATTTATAGTTCAGCCCTTAAAAACACAAGCACGGTTAATGCAATGCATATTTTACAGTTACATTATAATCAAATGAAATATAAAACATTAAATGTAAAAATAGTAATAAAATATTATGAAATATAGGGCAAATAAAATATATTTTACTATCATTCTGTAGGGAAATACAAGGCAAAAAATATAAAATAAAATAGAGCAAATAAATATTTTACTATCATTTTATAGGGAAATATAGGATATATAAATAAGTGAAATGGCAAGCACGTTATTACAATGCATATTTTTCTTAAAAGGATTAAAATACATTATAAAATAATATATAAGAAGAATGAAACAAAATATTATAATGAAATATTGGGCAAATAAAAATATTCTACTGTCATTTTATAGGAAATACAAGGAAAAAAAAATATAAAATTAAACGGTAAATAAAATATAGTAAAACAAGCACAGCTAATGCAATATTTCTTAAATTCGTTTCAAATACATTTCAAAATAATCAAATTAAATAGGAAACAATGAAATATAAGGCATTCTATGGCAAATAAGTGAATAATATATATATATATAAAAATATATAAAAGATAATTTGGCACAGTTCCATAAATGTAGGGCAAATATACAAAATAAAAATAAGCAGTAAACCAGGACAAGCGCGGTTAACGTAACGCAATGTGCTCTTCAGTTCGCTCTTTTGTTGTTGTTTGAGACGCATTTGGCATGAATTAACGTTACATCCCATAATGGAAGTAGATGGGAAGCTCACTACCGTAGAGCGACGCGTTACGACGGCACGCTCAGATGTTGAACGGACTCACCGTGTTCGCAGATGCGTGTTTGCTTCTGCTTTTGTTCCAGTTTTTAATCTTTATCCCGAAAGCAGCCCGGAGATGCTGAACGACGGCCAGACGAAGCACATTCCTCTCCGGAACCTTCATGACGCCTGAAGCCGTTAAAGCCGCTCCACACGCGAGGAGAACGGAGTGAAGGCGCGCTCGGTTGTTTTTGTGTCGTGTGTGTATTTAATACACAATCTCTGATGGCTAGTTCACTTTTCTTCGCAGTTCTGACGCATTTCAATAAAAACACAAGCGATTAAAGTCACCAAACAGCGCTCACATCACGTCCCGCGGCTGTGCTGCGCCTCAACATCGCTTATGAACCAAAACAAGGCGCTTTTAACCGTCTAACGTCGCCATAGAGCCCTAATGTCCGCTTTATTTCCCGTCCTCACAACGGCAGCTCGGGAAAACACGTTCAAATTTCGCGTTTCCTGCACTCTGATAGGGCTAGGGCTAGTCACGTGACGGCTCCTTCTCACATGACTCCGCCCCTCTGCCTTGTCACAAGCGTGATTGATGGCGCGGCAGATGCTCGCTCTTAAAGCGACAGTGCAACATTATATCTCATACTTCAGTGCTCAACACGTGCTATAAATGTCCATATTTATCAGGTTAAATTTGCACACGTACTACGTTTTTGTATTTATTTGACCATAATGCTACTTTTTTGTTTGTTTTGCATTATTGATGTCATGCTATTTTTAGTTTTAGGAAAGACCTTCTGTGAATATGTAAATGTGGTGTTGTATGTAATTATTATTCAGCAACATATCAAGTGTATAGTAGCATGTTTTTGTATTTATGCAACACAAATGCATTTTGTGTTGATGCAATCATGCAAAACAGAGGCAAGTGACCACTCAATACACCGCTGTCTGTTATCAGTTATCTGTTTTTATTACAACATTACATGTATATACAGTAAAAGAGACAGTACAAATGTACGGCTGAGACTGAGAGATTGTTGTTGGTTTAGAAGCACTTCCTGTGGACAATGGAAGGACCTGCCTCGTCGTACTCCTGCTTGGTGATCCACATCTGCTGGAAGGTGGACAGGGAAGCCAGGATGGAGCCACCGATCCAGACGGAGTACTTACGCTCAGGAGGAGCAATGATCTGGAGAGAGAGACAGAGACGGGTCTTAAACTCAGAGCGAACACTGCTTGAGCTACGGTTTCAACTGATATGGCAAGCCATATTAACATTTATTCATTCTTGATATAAACAATTCAATTTGAGTGGCAGCCTATGGTGAGATTTAACTAGTGAAAATACAATTACAGATCAAGAATTACAGTTTTTACTTACTGTACCAGACATCTTATATCGTTTTGTAATTGATGTAATATCTTTTATATGTCTGCAAAATTTAATAAAAAAAAAAATGGTGGGTTGAATGAAGGGTTGACACCATGGTCATAATTATGGGATGTTTAAGTAAATGTATTCTTTTTACATTTATAATATAATTTTTAATGTCGAAATTATGACAATGGGAGTCGGTTTCGACTTGATCTCAAAAATTGTGACTAAGTAAAAATTGTGATTTAGTTAATCTCATCATTGTGACTTGGTGTGTCAATTTCGATGTGTCAATAATTTAGATTTTTAAGTCTCATATAATCTTATTTTTATATCATAATAAAGATTAACCCAAAGTTTTTGCCATTGTTACTAGTAGAAATCTAATTCCTGATATCAAAAGTTAGCATTGTAACTAGTAAAAATTGAATTGTTGATAACAAGAATTATTATCCTGGGAATAAATTATTAAAACTAACCATATTCTTGCTAAATGTAATTCCCAATTTCAAAAATTGCTATTGTTTAGTAAAAACCAAGAGTTAACTAGTGAAAATGTAATTGTTGAATGAATAAATAAAGGTTAAATAGGCTTGCCATATTATTACTAAATGTGATTCCTGATTTCAAAAATGACCATTGTTACTAGCAGAATTCGTGATATTAGGAGTTAGCATTTTAACTAGTGAACATTTTATAGTTGAATGAATAAATGTTAAAACGGCTTGCCATACAACTACAATTGAGCAGGTCACTTTTTAACAAATTATCTTTTTCTATAGCTAAAGCATTTCTTAATGCATTAATTGTAGAGTGTCACAGTGTGTTTCTGACGTGATTAAGTGTGTGTTTGGCTCACCTTGATCTTCATGGTGCTGGGGGCCAGAGCAGTGATCTCCTTCTGCATGCGGTCAGCAATACCAGGGTACATGGTGGTACCACCGGACAAGACGTTGTTGGCGTACAGATCCTTACGGATGTCAATGTCGCACTTCATGATGCTGTTGTAGGCGGTCTCATGGATGCCAGCGGACTCCATACCTGAGGTGAGAGAGGAAAGTTGAGTTCTCAATGCACAGCACTAGTTTGGGAATAACTGGAGAAGCATCCGGGATGAAACGCACCAATGAAGGAAGGCTGGAAGAGGGTCTCGGGGCAGCGGAAACGCTCGTTACCGATGGTGATGACCTGACCGTCGGGCAGCTCGTAGCTCTTCTCCAGGGAGGAGGAGGAGGCGGCGGTGGCCATCTCGTTCTCGAAGTCCAGAGCCACATAGCAGAGCTTCTCCTTGATGTCGCGCACGATCTCACGCTCAGCTGTGGAGAGGCAAGGTGTGTGTGTTACCTCAGGGCGTCACACCTGTGGTGCTACAGCTGTGCTGAAAGTCCAGCGCCACTCACCGGTTGTAACGAAAGAGTAGCCTCTCTCAGTCAGGATCTTCATGAGATAGTCAGTCAGATCGCGACCGGCCAGATCCAGACGCATGATGGCGTGGGGCAGGGCGTAACCCTCATAGACTGGGACGTTGTGGGTCACACCGTCACCAGCGTCCAGCACGATACCTGCAGAGGGAGGGCAGCAGCGGTCACTGATGGACGTCAGCCCGCTCATCTCACACAGTGCTCCGTGTGTGTAATCACAGCTGACAGGGAACGTTCTGTCCTTCCCGTAACGTTCATAGAATGTTCTGCTCTTTGATCATGCGCTTAACAGTGTTTTAATGTGTCCGTCGGACGTTCTACTAACATTTTTAAATGTTGCTACTTGTTTTGGAACGTTCAGAGAACAATCAAAAGTAACGTTCGCAAATGGAATGTTCGCTTAACAAGTTTAAATAATCTACAGCACGTGTCAAAAAATGGAAATGGTATGAAATGTATAATTTGAAATAATTGGAAATCAGGGTTATTATCATTAACTAACACTAAAACCATTAAAAAAACAAACGTTTTGTTATTTGAAATATATATAAATATTTTATTTTAGCTAGTTGCCAAGGCGTTTAGTCTAAAAATTAATACAAACCATTTTAAATGATTAAAAATTAAAATTAATACATATAGAAATGTATTATCTTTTTTAAATATGACAAAACTTTTTATTTTAGGTGTCTAGTTTAACTTGCCTACTAAACTAAAATGTAATAAAAACAGAATATTAAATTATTACAAATTAATATCTAATATAAAAATATGACCAAACACACAACAAAATTACTAAAAATGAATGCAATAGTATGTCAATGACACTAAAATCAAACTGAATCTTCTTTTATGGTCTGATTTGAACTCTTATTCCAGTGCGAAACAATCCAATCGGATTTAAGAATCAAATAAGATTCTACAGGATTGTAGCCGCACATTTTCTCTCAGGAAAAAGGGTACAAAAGCTGTCACTGGGGCGATTCCCATTTCGAAGGGCACTAATATGTACCATGTGCTAACTTTAACATACTAATGTGCACCTTTCAGGGGTAAATATTTGAAAGGGGACCACCCTAGTGAAAGCTTTTTTCTGAGAGCGTTGGTGTGGTTTGAGAGTGTGTGGCTCACCGGTGGTACGGCCGGAGGCGTACAGGGACAGCACAGCCTGGATGGCCACATACATGGCAGGGACGTTGAAGGTCTCAAACATGATCTGCAGGAGGAGACAGGAGAGTTAGAGCGGCTCCGAGAGCGAGCGCGAGACTCTCGAAGGCTTCATCCGTACCTGAGTCATCTTCTCCCTGTTGGCCTTGGGGTTGAGAGGGGCTTCGGTGAGCAGGGTTGGGTGCTCCTCAGGGGCCACACGCAGCTCATTGTAGAAGGTGTGGTGCCAGATCTGAAGAGCACAGGGGTGTTAATCACAGCGCTCTCATGCATCCGACTCGTGTGAGTGTGTGTGTGTGTGTGTGCGAGTGCGCACCTTCTCCATATCGTCCCAGTTAGTGATGATGCCGTGCTCAATGGGGTACTTCAGGGTCAAGATACCTCTCTTGCTCTGAGCCTCATCACCTACGTAGCTGTCCTTCTGACCCATACCGACCATCACACCCTGAGGGAGAGACACGGGTCAGTGAACGCTCGGCACGGTTTGACCAGTGGAACGGATCCATTGATCCATCTGTAGCTTCACACACACCTAACGTTACACTTTTATTCATATCTATATCCTCAGGGGTTTGTTTATATATCATTCACCCTGATTTACACAACATTATACTCCTAACACATGGTGAACATTATTAGTTTCTGTCCGTCAAGCAAATTGATGCATATTTAATTAGATAATTAGCCCTTATGTATAATGCATTCATTAAAAACAACATTGGTGCCTTAAACATCCAAGTTATACTTTAAGTCATTTCAACCTAAATTACATTATAACATAGTTGAATCTTATAAGAAAAAGATGAAAATTGAAGCAAATGTGTCATAACTTATTGATCATATAATTTAACGCATCTTATATTGGTCTCATGAATAACTGCAACCACAGTTATAATACACAATAAAACAATGCATTAAACAACGACCAATTTCAGATGCAACGGGGAATCTGTGAATATTATAATGCATTTTAACTTTGCTTACAATTAACACAAGATGTGCATTATGAATATGCATTATAGATGAAGTGTTTAATTAGACAATGCAATCATTTAAACATATGTCTTGCATTATCTAGAACGTTGACGTCAGCTCGTGTGTGTGTGTGAGTTGTGTTTCAGAAGTGTGTGTGCACCTGGTGACGGGGCCTTCCAACGATGGAGGGGAAGACAGCACGGGGAGCGTCATCTCCGGCAAATCCAGCCTTGACCAAGCCAGAGCCGTTGTCGCACACAAGGGCGGTAGTCTCCTCGTCGTCGCACATGGTTGTTGGTTTTTCTGGTTGGTCTGTGAGGGAAAGCGGCACACGGTCAGACACACACACAAGCACTGAGAGATTCACTGTGAAACTGACACATGTTTAACAGCTTAACTGACATTAAATACTGCATCCCCCGCATTCACAGACTAAAATGCATGTCTGAGCCATTTTAAATGGAAGCATATCTATCTCAAGATGCACACCAGTAATGGCACGTTTATAACAGCTACTGGTTAAACTCTGGCTTAATCTAAGCCTCGTCTGTGGAACCGGGCCTATATGTTACAAATGCATTAATATTATTAAACTGACTTATTACGTTGAATCTTGTATAACTTAAAGCTGTGTAAAAATATAAATCGGACTGGTCTAAAGCTTGAGCGGCATGTGCTTCTTCTTCTCGCTGTCCCTGAAGGGTTACTGAAATCAAATCTGCCCTCGCCGGCGGCTCAAGACTTCACTAATGCCAAAGAAAGGCTGGAGTTTCACAGGCGCTCTATTTACAGCTCGCCTCGCTCCGTCGCAGCTGTCAGCGTTCATTCATGCACTGCACGCGAAACATTTAAATACAAGATCTGATCGGAAGAAGAGGCTTGTGCTATCCTAAAGATTATCAGCTCCGGCAAAATCTTAAAGTCGCCTGTAAAATAATCCGTTCACCCAGTCTAACTGGAGGAAGCTCAGACTAGAAGATGTAAAGAAGTAGCCAGCCGGTCGTAGGACTCACCAAGTTGTTATCACAAGACTGATGCTTCCACTGGGACAG
>CM031959.1:42697316-42699816 GCA_018749465.1 Paracanthobrama guichenoti | reverse complement strand
GAAGACCACATGTCCCAAGATTCAGTGCTCAAACGTGCCGTCATCAAACTACACCTTTGTTTTGAATAGGCGACGGAAAAGTTACATAGTGCACCTTTAATACAAATGAATAATGCACAAATAAATTTTTTTTAGTGTTTTATAAAAATTTTTTTAGCTTATTTAATTTAGAAGGTTTTTTTTTTTTTGCAAAATGTATCGCTTTATTTATTGCACTTTTTTACTTTATTGCAAATTAAATGGCACCAGAAACATACAATACTGCATCTTATTTAGTGCTTTATTTAAAAAATACACTCACCTAAAGGATTATTAGGAACACCTGTTCAATTTCTCATTAATGCAGTTATCTAATCAACCAATCACATGGCAGTTGCTTCAATGCATTTAGGGGTGTGGTCCTGGTCACGACAATCTCCTGAACTCCAAACTGAATGTCAGAATGGGAAAGAAAGGTGATTTAAGCAATTTTGAGCGTGGCATGGTTGTTGGTGCCAGACGGGCCGGTCTGAGTATTTCACAATCTGCTCAGTTACTGGGATTTTCACACACAACCATTTCTAGGGTTTACAAAGAATGGTGTGAAAAGGGAAAAACATCCAGTATGCGGCAGTCCTGTGGGAGAAAATGCCTTGTTGATGCTAGAGGTCAGAGGAGAATGGGCCGACTGATTCAAGCTGATAGAAGAGCAACTGTGACTGAAATAACCCCTCGTTACAACCGAGGTATGCAGCAAAGCATTTGTGAAGCCACAACACGCACAACCTTGAGGCGGATGGGCTACAACAGCAGAAGACCCCACCGGGTACCACTCATCTCCACTACAAATAGGAAAAAGAGACTACAATTTGCACAAGCTCACCAAAATTGGACAGTTGAAGACTGGAAAAATGTTGCCTGGTCTGATGAGTCTCGATTTCTGCTGAGACATTTAGATGGTAGAGTCAGAATTTGGCGTAAACAGAATGAGAACATGGATCCATCATGCCTTGTTACCACTGTGCAGGCTGGGGGTGGTGGTGTAATGGTGTGGGGGATGTTTTCTTGGCACACTTTAGGCCCCTTAGTGCCAATTGGGCATCGTTTAAATGCCACGGCCTACCTGAGCATTGTTTCTGACCATGTCCATCCCTTTATGAGCACCATGTACCCATTCTCTGATGGCTACTTCCAGCAGGATAATGCACCATGTCACAAAGCTCGAATCATTTCAAATTGGTTTCTTGAACATGACAATGAGTTCGCTGTACTAAAATGGCCCCCACAGTCACCAGATCTCAACCCAATAGAGCATCTTTGGGATGTGGTGGAACGGGAGCTTCGTGCCCTGGATGTGCATCCCACAAATCTCCATCAACTGCAAGATGCTATCCTATCAATATGGGCCAACATTTCTAAAGAATGCTTTCAGCACCTTGTTGAATCAATGCCACGTAGAATTAAGGCAGTTCTGAAGGTGAAAGGGGGTCAAACACAGTATTAGTATGGTGTTCCTAATAATCCTGACAGGTGAGTGTATATATTTTATTTTAAATGTATAAATTCATTTCAAATACGCATTTTGCACTTTTTCATGCAATCAATGATCGTTACGCTGCCGTATAATAATCATACAGTCCAAAACATTTCCATCCCCAACTGTTTTTAAGAACGATTTCTATTTTATTTGAAAGGTTGAGTAATTTTGTTGTCTGTTTTTAATATCTGTATATATACATCTATAAGTCCTATATCCCAGCATGCCTGATGTGTGTGTGTGTGTGTGTGTGTGTGTGTGTGTGTGTGTGTGTGTGTGTGTGTGTGTGTGTCGTCAGGCCTCCGGAGCTGGAGCTGAAGAACGCTAAAGGCCTGTCGTATGATAAACTAGAGCAGCTCAAGGCCGAGCTCAACACACTGGCCAGAGAGCGATGTGGAGAGGTCAGAGGTCACACATCGTGAGTTATAATGCACTGGCTCATGGGCTTTTCTTCAGTATCTCTCTCTCTCTCTCAGGTGATGATCTATGAGCTGGCGGACCTCGTTCAGGGCTTCCTGACGGAGCACAATGTTCCTCCCTCCAGCTCCTTCCACGAGGAGATGCTGAAGAACCAGCGGCGTCTGCAGGAGCGTCTGGCCCTGGAGGAGCAGCAGAAGATCGACCAGCGCCGCAGGCAGGAGGAGCAGACGGTACATCACTTCCTGCTGTGAACACGTGCATGTTTACTGAAGTGCTGGATCTCTTTATGCTGTTTCTCTTCCGCAGCAAAACGAGATTCTGGCGGAGATCCAGAGGCGAGAGGAGGAGAGACGGGAGGAAAAGAGGAGGAAAGAGATGGCCAAACTGGTGCGGTCTTCTCTCTCCTCACGTTTATGTGTCGTTTTCTAGTTTAATGTGACAAATCACACATGGTGCATATAATAACCTGTCACGATTATTGATTATCTGATCTAATCACAATTATAGGAGTTTAAATTTAAATTATATTTGCCATTCAAATAAGAGGATATTATAATAATTATG
>CM031959.1:42689816-42692316 GCA_018749465.1 Paracanthobrama guichenoti | reverse complement strand
CCACGAGAACATTGTGCGTTACTACAACGCCTGGATCGAGCGGCAGGAGTCGCCCTCGGGCGGAGCGATGAACAGTGACAGCTCCGAGGCGTTCAGCAGCCCCGAGCAATACTCAAAGCCCACGGCTCCGTCCCGCCGCAACGAGCTGGGTCTGATGGACAACATCGAGGACGACACGCCGCCGCCGGCCCTGGCCAGCTCAGTGGAGTGGAGCACCTCGCTGGAGAGATCCTCCAGTGCCAAATGCAGCGCTGCCGACTCCACGGACGACGAGGAAGACGATGATGAAGAGGGGGACGTGTTCTGCCCCTCCTTCCTGTGAGATTTCTGCTGGCCAGTCATCACATGTGTTTTGCACTGATAGCGAATGTTTGCTGACCTGGTTCTCTGTTCTGACACACAGGCCTCCTGACAGCGACTCCGAGAGCGACATCATCTTTGACAACGCTGATGTCAGTTTCCTACAGGTCATTAAATCTCATTAATTAATGCAGATCGACATGTTAACCCTGTAAAGCCTGACATACACTATATTGCCAAATGTTTTGGGACGCCTGCCTTCACATGCACATGAGCTTTAACGCCATCCCATTCTTAATCCGTAGGGTTTAATATGGAGTTGGCCCACCCTTTGCAGCTCTAACAGCTTCAGCTCTTCTGGGAAGGCTTTCCATGAGGTTTAGGAGTGTGTTTATGGGAATTTTTGACCATTCTTCTGAAGCATTAAGAGTTCCTTTCACTAGAACTAAGGGGCCAAGCCCAACCCCTGAAAAACAACCCCACACCATAATCCCCCCTCCACCAAACTTTACACTTGGCACAATGCAGTCAGGCAAGTCCCGTTCTCCTGGCAACCGCCAAACCCAGACTCGTCCATGGGATTGTCAGACAGAGAAGCGTGATTGGTCACTCAGAGAACACGTCTGCACTGCTCTAGAGTCCAGAGGCGGCGTGCTTTACTCCACTGCATCCCACGCTTTGCATTGCACTTGGTGATGTAAGGCTTGGATGAGCTGCTCGGCCATGGAAACCCATTCAATGAAGCTCTCTACGCACTGTTCTTGAGCTCATCTGAAGGCCACAGAAGTTTGGAGGTCTGGAGCTATTGACTCTGCAGAAAGTTGGTGACTTCTGCGCACTGTGACCCTCAGCATGCGCTGACCCCGCTCTGTGATTTTACCACTATGTGGCTGAGTTGCTGTTGTTCCCAATCACTTATAATCCCACTAACAGTTGAGCGTGGAATATTTAGTAGTGAGGAAATGTCAGGAATGGACTTATTGCACAGGTGGCAACCTATCACGGTACCACGCTTGAGTTCACTGAGCTCCTGAGAGCGAGCCATTCTTTCACAAATGTGTGTAGAAGCGTCTGCATGCCTAGTGCTTGATTTATACACCTGTGGCCATGAAGGGATTGAACACCTGAACTCAGGGATTTGGAGGGGCGGCACAATACTTTTGGCAAAATAGTGTATATCATATCATATTTAGTAATTTTTATGGCTTGTATAGTCTAATATCGTGAGAATATGGAGGAAAACCAGCTCAGTGTTTCTACGCAGGAGGAGCCCAGCCGTAGGAAAGCAGCGGATCCGTCAGAGAGCTCCGACTCGGAGAAGCCGCTCCTGATAGCGCATTACCTGTACATACAGGTGCGTGTGTGACCCTTGACCTGTGGCTTTGCAGCGGTCAGCCTTGTGTAATTGTTCTGTTCTGTCTCTTCAGATGGAGTACTGTGAGAAAAGCACGCTAAGAGACACGATCGATCAGGGCTTGCATCAGGACGCCAGTCGCCTCTGGAGGCTCTTCAGGGAGATCCTGGACGGTCTGTCCTACATCCACGAGCAGGTCAGCATCTACACACTCCTCAGACGGCCGCTTCGGAGACGGGTGACGCGTCGGGTTTGATTTATTTCATTTTTCTGGACTCTGATTTAATGGTTAGTTAAATGTTAGTAATCAAAAACCACGTCTAATTCATTGAAATCAAGAAATGTATACAATTTAACAATTTATTTCCTTTTTTTTTATTTTTTAAATCCATTTAAATTTCAGTTTTTTTTTTCCCGTTTTATTTTTCCTGGACTCTTATTTAAAGGTTAAATGAAATGTTAATAAAATGAATGTCTAATTAATTGAAACCATTAAACTTGCACAATGTAACAATTTATTTTTATTTCTGTGATATCAGTTTTATTTTTGTTTGCTTTTTTCTGATTCTGATTTAAAGGTTAGATTTAAATGTTATTAACAAAAAAGCTAATTATTTGAAATCAAGAAACGTATTCAATTTAACAACAATTGATATATAAATTAAAAACTGTTTTAAATTGATTTCTGATTTCTTTTATTTATCGGAGCAATAAAAATGACGGAAGTTTCACCCATATCGCGATAATTGATCTGTCCGATAATTACATCCCAAAAAATATAAAAAATTAAAAAGTAATTATTTGAAATCATGAAATGTGTACAATTTAACAACAATTTATGTAAAG
>CM031959.1:42526685-42572121 GCA_018749465.1 Paracanthobrama guichenoti | reverse complement strand
CCTTCCTCTTCCTTCCTTCCTTCCTTCCTTCCTTCCTTCCTTCTTCCTTCCTCCTTTTCCTTCCTTCCTTCCTTCTTCCTTCCTTCCTTCCTTCCTTCCTTCCTTCCTTCCTCCCTCCTCCTTCCTTCCTTCCTTCCTTCTTCCTTCCTCCTCCTTCCCTCCTTCCTTCCTCCTTCTTCCTTCCTTCCTTCCTCCTTCCTTCCTCCTTCCTTTTTCCTCCTCCTTCCTTCCTTCCTTCCTTTTCCTTCCTTCCTTCCTTCCTTCCTTCCTTCCCTTCCTTCCCTCCCTCCTTCCCTCCTTCCTTCCTTCCTTCCTTCCTTCCTTCCTTCCTTCCTTCCCTTCCTTCCTTCCTTCCTTCCTTCCTTCCTTCCTTCCTTCCTTCCTTCCTTCCTTCCTTCCTTCCTTCCTTCCTTCCTTCCTTCCTTCCTTCCTTCCTTCCTTCCTTCCTTCCTTCCTTCCTCCTTCCTTCCTTCCTCCTCCTTCCTTCCTTCCTTCCTTCCTTCCTTCCCTTCCTTCCTTCCTTCCCTTCCTTCCCCTTCCTTCCTTCCCTTCCTTCCTTCCTTCCTTTCCTTTCCTTCCTTCCTTCCTTCCTTCCTTCCTTTCCTTCCTCTTCCCCTTCCTTCCTCCTTCCTTCCTTCCTTCCTTCCTTCCCCTTCCTTCCTTCTTCCCCTCCTTCCTTCCTCTCCTCCTTCCTTCTTCCTTCCTTCCTTCCTTCCTCCTTCCTTCCTTCCTTCCATTCCTTCCTTCTCCCTTCCTTCCTTCCTTCCTTCCTTCCTTCCTTTCATTCCTTTCCTTCCTTCCATTCCTTCCTTCCTTCATTCCTTCTCCTTTCATCCTTCATTCCTTCCTTCCTTCCATCCTTCCTTCTCCTTCCTTCCTTCATTCCTTCCTTCCATTCCTTCCTTCCTTCCTTCCTTCCTTCCTTCCTTCCTTCCTTCCTCCTCCCCTTCCCTTCATTCCTTCCTTCCTTCTTCCCTTCCTTCCTTCCTTCCTCCCTCCTTTCCTTCCTTCCTTCTTCCTTCCCTTCCTTCCTTCCTTCCTTTTCCTTCCTTCCTTCCTTCCTTCCTTTTTTCCTTCCTTCCTTCCTTCCTCCTTCCTTCCATTCCTTCCTTCCTTCCTTTCCTTCCTTCCTTCCTTCCTTCCTCCTTCCTTCCTTCCTTTCCTCCTTCCTTCCTTCCTTCCTTCCTTCCTTCCTTCCTTCCTCCTCCTTCCTTCCTTCCTTCCTTCCTTCCTTCCTTCCTTCCTTCCTACCTACCCTCCCTCCTTCTTCCTTCCTTCCTTCCTTCCCTCCCTCCTTTTTCCTTCCTTCCTTCCTTCCTTCCTAATATAGAAAGACAATTTTTAATTAAATCTACATGGATCCTTATAAGCTACGTAAGTTGTCATTTATTCAGCTGGAGTCAGTTCAGTGTTGGTTCCGTTTTAATCCGAGTCGGTGTCCAGTGGCAGAAACCTGTGTGTAGCTTTATTGTCGTGGCCTCTCATGTCTGACTGCTCTACACACAGTGAGTCAGGGTAGTGTAATACTTGGCTCTGGCAGATATTACGTGTAACGCCTTGAGAGATGTTAAGTTATTCTGAAGTGTTTCCAGCAGATGTTTGTTTGGTGTCCATCAGGTCTGTCCGAGTCCCATGGGAGCAACACCGGCATGTCCATGAACGTGAACCTTGTGACGCCTGAGAAGATCTCCGGCAGCTTGCGACGGAGATACGAGACGCAGGTCTGCTCGGGCTTCGGCCGGTGATCTCACATCTGACATCATGGGAAACACGTTTTCCTCCTCATCTTGTGCCTTTAAGGCCTGTAGAGAATATAGCCCCACAATCGCACACACTTGGAAATAGTGTCTCATTAATCCACAATCCCATTGTTGCAAATTTCCCTTTGACGTTTTCACACTCCATCAAGCCATCAATCACAGAGAATTGACTCCGTGATGCCCCATGAGAAGCGTCCTGTGTTCATTTCAGCTCAATTGCCCTTTAGTTCAGCGTGCGTGAGTCCTCGGGACAGCAGTGACGCCCTTCTGATGAAATAATGACTCAGGCCCATCTTGAGATAAGCCAGCAAACATGAATCCCTGCTGTCCTGCACTCCAGTCTACAGTCATAAATGTTTGTTGAGTTCAAATCCTCATCTGAGAGTGATTAGTGAAGGATCATGTGACACTGAAGACTGGAGTAATGATGATAAACTCAGCTTTGATCACAGGAATAAATCACACTTTATTATATACCGATCTGGCATAACATTATGACCTAAAGTTATTATCTAAAGTTGTTTTTAATGGCATGGCCTCCACTAGACCCCTGAAGGTGTGCTGTGCTATCTGGCACCAAGATGTTAGCAGCAGATCCTTTAAGTCCTGTGAGTTGCGAGGTGGGTCCTCCATGGATCGGTCTTGTTTGTTCAGCACATCCCACAGATGCTCGATTGGATTGAGATCTGGGGAATTTGGAGGCCAAGTCAACACCTCAAACTCGTTGTTGTGCTCCTCAAACCATTCCTGAAGCATTTGTGCTTTGTGTCAGGAGCATTATCCTGCTGGAAGAGCCACAGCCACCAGGCAATACCGTTTCCATGAAAGGCTGTAAATGGTCTGCAACAATGCTTAGGTAGGTGGTACGTGTCAAAGTAACATCCACATGGATGGCAGGACCCAAGGTTTCCCAGCAGAACATTGCCCAAAGCATCACACTGCCTCCGCCGGCTCGCCTTCTTCCCATAGTGCATCTTGGTGCCATGTGTTCCCCAGGGAAGCCACGCACACGCACCCGGCCATCCACGTGATGTAAAAGAACACGTGATTCATCAGACCAGGCCACCTTCTTCCATTGCTCCGTGGTCCAGTTCTGATGCTCACGTGCCACTGTTGGTGCTTTCGGCGGTGGACAGGGGTCAGCATGGGCACCCTGACTGGTCAGCGGCTATGCCGCCCCATACGCAACAAACTGAGATGCTCTGTGTATTCTGACACCTTTCTATCAGAACCAGCATTAACTTCTTGAGCAGTTTGAGCTCCAGTAGCTCGTCTGTTTGATCGGACCACACGGGCTAGCCTTCGCTTCCCCACGTGCATCAATGAGCCTTGGCCGCCCATGACCCTGTGGCCGGTTCACCACTGTTCCTTCCTTGGAGCACTTTTGATAGATCCTGACCACTGCAGACCGGGAACACCCCACAAGAGCTGCAGTTTTGGAGATGCTCTGACCCAGTCGTCTAGCCATCACAATCTGGCCCTTGTCAAACTCGCTCAAATCCTTACGCTTGCCCATTTTTCCTGCTTCTAACACATCAACTCTGAGGACAAAATGTTCACTTGCTGCCTAATATATCCCACCCACTAACAGGAGCCGTGAGGAAGAGATCATCAGTGTGATTCACCGGTCATAATGTTATGCCTGATCAGTGTATATTCACATAGAGAACAGCTGTTTTACATTGGAATAATATTTCATAAGTAGTTTACTGTATTTTTGATCAAATACATGCAACCTTGATGAGCAGAAGAGACTCTTTCAGAAAGATTGAAATAAAAATCGTAATTTTTCCAAACTCTTGACCACCAGTAGATGTACTGTACGATGAAAAGCTTTTTCTGTCTTTCAGATTCAGACACGACTGCAGAATCTAAGCAGTAATTTACAGAACAAGAGCAGCGACATGGAAGTGTTAGCTGTAAGTACATGATGCTTTTATCTAAAGAAACTTGCATTACAATTAAGATACACATTAGTGTTCGACCAATATATGGCACATGGCTTTTTTTTCTTCTGTTTAGACGATTATTTTGACAGAGACTTGAGTTTTAAAAATGTTTTTTTTTTTTTTTTTTTTTTTAATCAAGTTCAAATATTGCTTCATTTTCTTTTTATATATATATAGTCAGTAGTGGTCAAAAGTGATGTCTGACCTTCAATAAATTGACACCTTTATTGAAAAACACTCATACTCACACACACTCACTCACTCATACTCACACACACTCACTCACTCATACTCACACACACTCACTCACTCATACTCACTCACACACACACTCACTCACTCACTCACACACACACTCACTCATACTCACTCACACTCACACACTCTCTCTCATACTCATACTCACTCACACACACACACTCTCATACTCACACACACTCACTCACTCACTCTCACACACACTCACTCATACTCACACACACTCTCTCATACTCACACACACTCACTCTCATACTCACACACTCACTCACTCATACTCACACACACACACTCACTCATACTCACACACACTCACTCTCCTCATACTCACACACACTCTCTCATACTCACACACACTCTCTCATACTCACACACACTCTCATACTCACACACACTCACTCTCATACTCACACACACTCACTCTCATACTCACACACACACTCACTCACTACTCACTCATACTCACACTCACACTCACACACACTCTCACTCATACTCACACACACACATACTCACACACTCATACTCACACACACTCTCTCACTCATACTCACACACACACACACTCACTCATACTCACACACACTCACTCACTCATACTCACACACACACACACTCATACTCACACACACTCTCTCATACTCACACACACTCTCATACTCACACACACTCACTCACTCATACTCACACACACTCACTCACTCATACTCACACACACTCACTCACTCATACTCACTCACACTCACTCACTCATACTCACACACACTCACTCATACTCACTCATACTCACACACACTCTCTCACTCATACTCACACACACACACACTCTCATACTCACACACACTCACTCACTCATACTCACACACACTCACTCATACTCACACACACTCTCTCATACTCACACACACTCTCATACTCACACACACTCACTCTCACACACTACTCACACACACACTCTCATACTCACACACTCACACACACTCTCTCACACACTCTCTCATACTCACACACACTCACTCATACTCACACACACACTCTCATACTCACACACACTCACTCTCATACTCACACACACTCTCTCATACTCACACACACTCTCTCATACTACTCACACACACACTACTCACACACACTCACTCTCATACTCACACTCACTCACACTCTCATACTCACACACTCATACTCACACACACTCACTCTCATACTCACACACACTCTCTCACACTCACTCATACTCACACACACTCTCACACTCACTCTCATACTCACACACACTCTCATACTCACACACTCTCTCATACTCACACACACTCTCATACTCACACACACTCACTCTCATACTCACACACACTCTCTCATACTCACACACACTCTCATACTCACACACACATACTCACTCATACTCACACACACTCACTCACACACACTCTCATACTCATACTCACACACACTCTCATCTCATACACACACACACACACTCACTCATACTCACACACACTCACTCACATACTCACACTCACACACTCATCATACTCACACACACTCTCTCATACTCACACACACTCTCATACTCACACACACTCACTCTCATACTCACACACACTCACTCTCATACTCACACACACTCACTCTCATACTCACACACACTCTCTCTCATACTCACACACACTCACTCTCACTCTCATACTCACACACACACTCACTCTCACACACTCTCATACTCACTCACTCACACTCTCATACTCACACACACACACTCTCATACTCACACACACACACTCTCACTCACACACACACACACACACTCTCATACTCACACACACACACACTCTCTCTCATACTCACACACACACACACTCTCTCATACTCACACACACACACACTCTCATACTCACACACACACACTCTCATACTCACACACACACACTCTCATACTCACACACACACTCTCTCATACTCACACACACACTCTCTCATACTCACACACACACACTCTCATACTCACACACACTCATACTCTCACACACTCACTCATACTCACACACACTCTCTCACACTCACTCATACTCACACACACACACACTCTCATACTCACACACACACACACTCTCATACTCACACACACACACACTCTCATACTCACACACACACACACTCATATACTCACACACTCTCTCTCATACTCACACACACTCTCTCTCATATTCACACACACACTCTCATACTCACACACACACACTCTCACTACACACACACACACTCTCTCATACTCACACACTCTCTCATACTCTCACACACTCCATACTCTCACACTCACACTCACACACTCTCTCACACACACTCTCTCACACTCACTCATACTCACACACACTCTCTCATACTCACACACACTCTCTCATACTCACACACACTCACTCATACTCACACACACTCTCTCTCACACTCACTCATACTCACACACACTCTCTCATACTCACACACACACACTCACTCATACTCACACACACACAATCATACTCACACACACACACTCTCTCTCATACTCACACTCTCTCATACTCACACACTCATACTCTCACACACACACTCACTCATACTCACACACACTCTCTCATACTCTCACACACACTCATACTCTCACACACTCACTCATACTCACACACACTCTCTCACACTCACTCATACTCACACACACACTCTCATACTCACACACACACTCTCATACTCACACACACACACTCTCTCATACTCACACACACTCACTCATACTCACACACACTCTCTCACACTCTCTCATACTCACACACACTCACTCATACACACACACACTCACTCATACTCACACACACTCACTCATACTCACACACACACACTCTCTCATACTCACACACTCATACTCACACACACACTCACTCATACTCACACACACTCTCTCATACTCTCACACTCATACTCACACACACACTCACTCATACTCACACACACTCATACTCTCACACACACTCACTCATACTCATACACACACTCATATACTCACACACACTCTCTCATACTCACACACACTCACTCATACTCACACACACTCACACACTCACTCATACTCCCACACACTCACTCATACTCACACACACACACTCACTCATACTCACACACACTCTCTCATACTCACACACACACACACACACACACTCACTCATACTCACACACACTCACTCATACTCACACACACACACTCTCTCATAATCACACACACTCTCTCATACTCACACACTCATACTCTCACACACACACTCACTCACTCATACTCACACACACTCTCATACTCTCACACACACTCACTCATACTCACACACACTCATACTCACACACACTCTCTCATACTCACACACTCATACTCTCACACACACACTCACTCATACTTACACACTCTCTCTCATACTCTCACACACACACTCATATACTCACACACACTCATACTCTCACTCATACTCACACTCACTCATACTCACACACACTCATACTCACACTCACTCATACTCACACTCACTCATACTCACACACTCATACTCACACTCACTCATACTCACACTCACTCATACTCACACACACTCATACTCACACACACTCTCTCATACTCTCACACACACTCTCATATACTCACACACACTCATACTCTCACTCATACTCACACTCACTCATACTCACTCATACTCACACTCACTCATACTCACACTCACTCATACTCACACACACTCATACTCACACACACTCTCTCATACTCACACACACTCTCTCATACTCATACTCATACTCTCACACACACTCACTCATACTCATACACACACTCATATACTCACACACACTCTCATACTCTCACACACATAGACACTGTCTCACACACGCTTTCTCACAGAATTGTAAACAGCAGGAGGAGGGGAATGCTTGTCAGTGAGATTTACGTTGTTTGCATATTTAGTTGATGAGTGGTGATGTGGGGAATACAGTGGTTTGGTGTAGCTCATTTACCCCTGAGCCGCGGGGTCAGAAGCGACTGTAGATCACAGGAAGCAGACGCACCTCGAGCTTCACAACATCAGTACAGACACAGAATCGTGCTCTTATATCAGGCTTTATTAGGTCTTCATTCAGGCTGTTTCTGTGTAAAATTAATCAATTTATCCCTCAAAAAGCTCTTCAAGTCTTAGACTGACCTTTCTAAACCTACTGAACCCTGTATTTGAGAACAAAGAGTCTCTCCACTGGCATGTTTCCTCTGACTCGTACCCTAATGCACGTTGAGCACTTCCTGTTGACTAGCGCGCTGTGTTTACACTGTACCGCGTCCGTCTGCGCTGCTCTTTAGATAAGAGTCCATTGTGTCTGTTGCAGTGACCTTCACAATCTCTCCTGTCGCATTCCTCCGCAGGTCGACCTGCCCAAGGAAACACTCATCAACTTCCTGTCCCTCGAGGTTTGTGCCGCCCGCTATTATTATGAGCTATTCTGAGTCAATAAATGGCATTCTAGGGGAAACCGGCGGGATGGAGAGGAAGAGGGGGATCCTGTGAGGGAAACCCTCTCACCTGACCAATGGGAAGAACAGCCTGTTCACGAGGAACAAACATGACATTACTGAGAATTATGGGATATTTCACACTGAAACAGACCTTTAGTTGTTCACTAAATGAAAATGAGAAACTAGCAAACAAGTAAAGCAAGTTAAAAAGGAAAGGGTTTAGTTAAAGGGATAGTTCACCCAAAAATGAAAATGACCCCTCAGCTCAGTGTGTATGTGTGTGTGACATTCTACTTTCAGACGAACACAATCAGTTATATTAATAAATGTCCTGACTCTCTTCCAAGCGTTATAATGGCAGTGACTGGCCATAAAAGTGCATACATCGTCATAAAAGTGCGTCTATCCGTCATAAAAGTGCACTTTTATGATGGATGGATGGATGCACTTTTATGACGGATGGATGGATGCACTTTTATGACGGATGGATGGATGCACTTTTATGACGGATGGATGCTTCTATGGACTTCAAAACAGAAACATTCATTCACTGCCATTATAACGCTTGGAAGAGAGTCAGGACATTTATTAATATAACTGATTGTGTTCGTCTGAAAGTAGAATGTCACACACACAGGATGAGCTGAGGGAGAGGGAATCATGGGCTCATTTTCATCTCTGTGTGAACTATCCCTTTCACCTCACACAGTGATTATGAATGAGTTGAACACACATTATGATGATTATGATATTATGATTATGACTCAGTTTGAAGGTGAGGAGCAGTTCAACATCAGTGTGAAGACACTTCTCTCGCGGCTGCCCAAACAGCGCTACCTCAAGTGCATCTGTGAGCAGATTCACCACTTCAAAATCTACAAGAGGTAACGAGTCCGTTTACATCAGGAATGAAAATCTACGACATCAGATAATAATATATTTTTTTTTTTGTTCATTTTTTTTACAGCATTTTATTGGTTTATTAAATTACATGTTACCCATGTTAATTATTGCTAGTGACATATCATGCATTAGCATGTCGTTAGCGTGAAATAACGACGCTAGCAAAATCATGTTACCAAACGTGATATAATGCATTAGCATGTTGTTAGTGCGAAATAAGGACGTATTAGCAAAATCATGTTACCAATGTTAATTAATGCTAGCAACGTGATATCATGCATTAGCATGTTGCTAGCATGAAATAAGGACATGTTAGCAAAATCATGTTATCAAACGTGATATCATGCATTAGCATGTTGTTAACGTGAAATAAGGAAGTGTTGGCAAAATCATGTTACCAGTGTTAATTAATTCTAGCAACGTGATATGCATTAGCATGTTGCTAGCGTGAAATAAGGACGTTAGTAAAATCATGTTACCAAACGCGATATCATGCATTAGCATGTCGTTAACGTGAAATCAGGACATGTTAGCAAAATCATGTTACCAAACGTGATATCATGCATTAGCATGTTGCTAGTGTGAAATAAGGACGTTAGTAAAATCATGTTACCAAACGTGATATCATGCATTAGCATGTTGCTAGCGTGAAATAAGGACGTTAGTAAAATCATGTTACCAAACGCGATATCATGCATTAGCATGTCATTAATGTGAAATAAGGACGTGTTAGCAAAGTCATGTTACCAATGTTAATTAATGCTAGCAACGTGATATCATGCATTAGCATGTTGCTAGCATGAAATAAGGACGTTAGTAAAATCATGTTACCAAACGCGATATCATGCATTAGCATGTCGTTAGCGTGAAATAAGGACGTGTTAGCAAAATCATGTTACCAAACGTGATATCATGCATTAGCATGTCGCTAGCGTGAAATAAGGACGTTAGTAAAATCATGTTACCAAACGCGATATCATGCATTAGCATGTCGTTAACGTGAAATAAGGACGTGTTAGCAAAATCATGTTACCAAACGTGATATCATGCATTAGCATGTTGCTAGCGTGAAATAAGGACGTTAGTAAAATCATGTTACCAAACGCGATATCATGCATTAGCATGTCGTTAACGTGAAATAAGGACGCATGTTAGAAAGTCATGTTACCAATGTTAATTAATGCTAGCAACGTGATATCATTCATTAGCATGTCGTTAGCGTGAAATAAGGACGTTAGCAAAATCATGTTACCAAACGTGATATCATGCATTAGCATGTCGCTAGCGTGAAATAAGGACGTTAGTAAAATCATGTTACCAAACGCGTGATATCATGCATTAGCATGTTGCTAGCGTGAAATAAGGACGTTAGTAAAATCATGTTACCAAACGCGATATCATGCATTAGCATGTCGTTAACGTGAAATCAGGACATGTTAGCAAAATCATGTTACCAAACGTGATATCATGCATTAGCATGTCGTTAGCGTAAAATAAGGACGTTAGTAAAATCATGTTACCAAACGCGATATCATGCATTAGCATGTCGCTAGCGTGAAATAAGGACATGTTATCAAAATCATGTTACTAATGTTAATTAATGCTAACAACGTGATATCATGCATTAGCATGTCGTTAACGCGTGAAATAAGGATGTGTTAGCAAAGTCATGTTACCAATGTTAATTAATGCTACCAATGTGATATCATGCATTAGCATGTCGTTAACGTGAAATAAGGACGTGTTAGCAAAATCATGTTACCAAACGTGATATCATGCATTAGCATGTTGTTAACGTGAAATAAGGACGTTAGTAAAATCATGTTACCAAACGTGATATCATGCATTAGCATGTCGTTAACGCGTGAATCAGGACATGTTAGCAAAATCATGTTACTAAACGCGATATCATGCATTAGCATGTCGTTAACGTGAAAATAAGGACGTTAGCAAAAAGTCATGTTACCAGTGTTAATTAATGCTAGCAACGTGATATCATGCATTAGCATGTCGCTAGTGTGAAATAAGGACGTTAGTAAAATCATGTTACCAAACGTGATATCATGCATTAGCATGTCGTTAACGTGAAATAAGGACGTTAGTAAAATCATGTTACCAAACGCGATATCATGCATTAGCATGTCGTTAACGTGAAATAAGGACGTGTTAGCAAAGTCATGTTACCAGTGTTAATTAATGCTAAAGATATATCATGCATTAGCATGTTGTTAACGTGAAATAAGGACGTGTTAGCAAAATCATGTTACCAAACGTGATATCATGCATTAGCATGTCGCTAGCGTGAAATAAGGACGTGTTAGCAAAGTCATGTTACCAGTGTTAATTAATGCTAGCAACGTGATATCATGCATTAGCATGTTGTTAACGTGAAATAAGGAAGTGTTGGCAAAATCATGTTACCAGTGTTAATTAATTCTAGCAACGTGATATGCATTAGCATGTTGCTAGCGTGAAATAAGGACGTTAGTAAAATCATGTTACCAAACGCGATATCATGCATTAGCATGTTGCTAGCGTGAAATAAGGACGTTAGTAAAATCATGTTACCAAACGCGATATCATGCATTAGCATGTCGTTAACGTGAAATAAGGACGTGTTAGCAAAATCATGTTACCAAACGTGATATCATGCATTAGCATGTTGCTAGCATGAAATAAGGACGTTAGTAAAATCATGTTACCAAACGCGATATCATGCATTAGCATGTCGTTAACGTGAAATAAGGACGTGTTAGCAAAATCATGTTACTAAACGTGATATCATGCATTAGCATGTCGCTTAGCGTGAAATAAGGGCGTTAGTAAAATCATGTTACCAAACGCGATATCATGCATTAGCATGTCGTTAACGTGAAATAAGGACGTGTTAGCAAAATCATGTTACCAAACGTGATATCATGCATTAGCATGTTGCTAGCGTGAAATAAGGACGCGTTAGTAAAATCATGTTACCAAACGCGATATCATGCATTAGCATGTCGTTAACGTGAAATAAGGACGTGTTAGCAAAGTCATGTTACCAATGTTAATTAATGCTAGCAACGTGATATCATTCATTAGCATGTCGTTAACGTGAAATAAGGACGTGTTAGCAAAATCATGTTACCAAACGTGATATCATGCATTAGCATGTCGCTAGCGTGAAATAAGGACGTTAGTAAAATCATGTTACCAAACGCGATATCATGCATTAGCATGTTGCTAGCGTGAAATAAGGACGTTAGTAAAATCATGTTACCAAACGCGATATCATGCATTAGCATGTCGTTAACGTGAAATCAGGACATGTTAGCAAAATCATGTTACCAAACGTGATATCATGCATTAGCATGTCGTTAACGTGAAATAAGGACGTTAGTAAAATCATGTTACCAAACGCGATATCATGCATTAGCATGTCGTTAACGTGAAATAAGGACGTGTTAGCAAAGTCATGTTACCAGTGTTAATTAATGCTAGCAACGTGATATCATGCATTAGCATGTCGCTAGTGTGAAATAAGGACGTTAGTAAAATCATGTTACCAAACGTGATATCATGCATTAGCATGTCGTTAACGTGAAATAAGGACGTTAGTAAAATCATGTTACCAAACGCGATATCATGCATTAGCATGTCGTTAACGTGAAATAAGGACGTGTTAGCAAAGTCATGTTACCAGTGTTAATTAATGCTAGCAACGTGATATCATGCATTAGCATGTCGTTAACGTGAAATAAGGACGTGTTAGCAAAATCATGTTACCAAACGTGATATCATGCATTAGCATGTTGCTAGCGTGAAATAAGGACGTTAGTAAAATCATGTTACCAAACGCGATATCATGCATTAGCATGTCGCTAGCGTGAAATAAGGACGCGAGTTAGCAAGTCATGTTACCAGTGTTAATTAATGCTAGCAACGTGATATCATGCATTAGCATGTTGTTAACGTGAAATAAGGAAGTGTTGGCAAAATCATGTTACCAGTGTTAATTAATTCTAGCAACGTGATATGCATTAGCATGTTGCTAGCGTGAAATAAGGACGTTAGTAAAATCATGTTACCAAACGCGATATCATGCATTAGCATGTTGCTAGCGTGAAATAAGGACGTTAGTAAAATCATGTTACCAAACGCGATATCATGCATTAGCATGTCGTTAACGTGAAATAAGGACGTGTTAGCAAAATCATGTTACCAAACGTGATATCATGCATTAGCATGTTGCTAGCATGAAATAAGGACGTTAGTAAAATCATGTTACCAAACGCGATATCATGCATTAGCATGTCGTTAACGTGAAATAAGGACGTGTTAGCAAAATCATGTTACCAAACGTGATATCATGCATTAGCATGTCGCTAGCGTGAAATAAGGACGTTAGTAAAATCATGTTACCAATCGCGATATCATGCATTAGCATGTCGTTAACGTGAAATAAGGACGTGTTAGCAAAATCATGTTACCAAACGTGATATCATGCATTAGCATGTTGCTAGCGTGAAATAAGGACGTTAGTAAAATCATGTTACCAAACGCGATATCATGCATTAGCATGTCGTTAACGTGAAATAAGGACGTGTTAGCAAAGTCATGTTACCAATGTTAATTAATGCTAGCAACGTGATATCATTCATTAGCATGTCGTTAACGTGAAATAAGGACGTGTTAGCAAAATCATGTTACCAAACGTGATATCATGCATTAGCATGTCGCTAGCGTGAAATAAGGACGTTAGTAAAATCATGTTACCAAACGCGATATCATGCATTAGCATGTTGCTAGCGTGAAATAAGGACGTTAGTAAAATCATGTTACCAAACGCGATATCATGCATTAGCATGTCGTTAACGTGAAATCAGGACATGTTAGAAAATCATGTTACCAAACGTGATATCATGCATTAGCATGTCGTTAGCGTAAAATAAGGACGTTAGTAAAATCATGTTACCAAACGCGATATCATGCATTAGCATGTCGCTAGCGTGAATTAAAGACATGTTATCAAAATCATGTTACTAATGTTAATTAATGCTAACAACGTGATATCATGCATTAGCATGTCGTTAACGTGAAATAAGGATGTGTTAGCAAAGTCATGTTACCAATGTTAATTAATGCTACCAATGTGATATCATGCATTAGCATGTCGTTAACGTGAAATAAGGACGTGTTAGCAAAATCATGTTACCAAACGTGATATCATGCATTAGCATGTTGTTAACGTGAAATAAGGACGTGTTAGCAAAGTCATGTTACCAGTGTTAATTAATGCTAGCAACGTGATATCATGCATTAGCATGTCGTTAACGTGAAATAAGGACGTGTTAGCAAAGTCATGTTACCAGTGTTAATTAATGCTAGCAACGTGATATCATGCATTAGCATGTCGTTAACGTGAAATAAGGACGCAGTTAGTAAAATCATGTTACCAAACGCGATATCATGCATTAGCATGTCGTTAACGTGAAATAAGGACGTGTTAGCAAAATCATGTTACCAAACGTGATATCATGCATTAGCATGTCGCTAGCGTGAAATAAGGACATGTTAGTAAAATCATGTTACCAAACGTGATATCATGCATTAGCATGTCGTTAACGTGAAATCAGGACATGTTAGCAAAATCATGTTACCAAACGTGATATCATGCATTAGCATGTCGCTAGTGTGAAATAAGGGCGTTAGTAAAATCATGTTACTAAACGCGATATCATGCATTAGCATGTCGTTAACGTGAAATAAGGACGTGTTAGCAAAGTCATGTTACCAGTGTTAATTAATGCTAGCAACGTGATATCATGCATTAGCATGTCGTTAACGTGAAATAAGGACGTGTTAGCAAAGTCATGTTACCAGTGTTAATTAATGCTAGCAACGTGATATCATGCATTAGCATGTCGTTAACGTGAAATAAGGACGTGTTAGCAAAATCATGTTACCAAACGTGATATCATGCATTAGCATGTCGCTAGCGTGAAATAAGGACATGTTAGTAAAATCATGTTACCAAACGTGATATCATGCATTAGCATGTCGTTAACGTGAAATCAGGACATGTTAGCAAAATCATGTTACCAAACGTGATATCATGCATTAGCATGTCGCTAGTGTGAAATAAGGACGTTAGTAAAATCATGTTACCAAACGTGATATCATGCATTAGCATGTCGTTAACGTGAAATCAGGACATGTTAGCAAAATCATGTTACCAAACGTGATATCATGCATTAGCATGTCGTTAACGTGAAATAAGGACGTTAGTAAAATCATGTTACCAAACGTGATATCATGCATTAGCATGTCGTTAACGTGAAATAAGGACGTTAGTAAAATCATGTTACCAAACGTGATATCATGCATTAGCATGTCGTTAACGTGAAATCAGGACATGTTAGCAAAATCATGTTACCAAACGTGATATCATGCATTAGCATGTCGCTAGTGTGAAATAAGGACGTTAGTAAAATCATGTTACCAAACGTGATATCATGCATTAGCATGTCGTTAACGTGAAATAAGGACGTGTTAGCAAAATCATGTTACCAAACGTGATATCATGCATTAGCATGTCGCTAGTGTGAAATAAGGACGTTAGTAAAATCATGTTACCAAACGTGATATCATGCATTAGCATGTCGCTAGTGTGAAATAAGGACGTTAGTAAAATCATGTTACCAAACGTGATATCATGCATTAGCATGTCGCTAGTGTGAAATAAGGACGTTAGCAAAATCATGTTACCAAACGTGATATCATGCATTAGCATGTCGCTAGTGTGAAATAAGGACGTTAGCAAAATCATGTTACCAAACGTGATATCATGCATTAGCATGTCGTTAACGTGAAATCAGGACATGTTAGCAAAATCATGTTACCAAACGTGATATCATGCATTAGCATGTCGCTAGTGTGAAATAAGGACGTTAGTAAAATCATGTTACCAAACGCGATATCATGCATTAGCATGTCGTTAACGTGAAATAAGGACGTGTTAGCAAAGTCATGTTACCAGTGTTAATTAATGCTAACACGTGATATCATGCATTAGCATGTCGTTAACGTGAAATAAGGACGTGTTAGCAAAATGTTACCAGTGTTAATTAATGCTAAGAACGTGATATCATGCATTAGCATGTCATTAATGTGAAATAAGGACGCGTTTAGCAAAGTCATGTTACCAATGTTAATTAATGCTAGCTAACGTGATATCATGCATTAGCATGTTGCTAGCATGAAATAAGGACGTTAGTAAAATCATGTTACCAAACGCCGATATCATGCATTAGCATGTCGTTAACGTGAAATAAGGACGTGTTAGCAAAATCATGTTACCAAACGTGATATCATGCATTAGCATGTCGCTAGGCGTGAAATAAGGACGTTAGTAAAATCATGTTACCAAACGCGATATCATGCATTAGCATGTCGTTAACGTGAAATAAGGACGTGTTAGCAAAATCATGTTACCAAACGTGATATCATGCATTAGCATGTTGCTAGCGTGAAATAAGGACGTTAGTAAAATCATGTTACCAAACGCGATATCATGCATTAGCATGTCGTTAACGTGAAATAAGGACGTGTTAAGAAAGTCATGTTACCAATGTTAATTAATGCTAGCAACGTGATATCATGCATTAGCATGTCGTTAACGTGAAATAAGGACGTGTTAGCAAAATCATGTTACCAAACGTGATATCATGCATTAGCATGTCGCTAGCGTGAAATAAGGACGTTAGTAAAATCATGTTACCAAACGCGATATCATGCATTAGCATGTTGCTAGCGTGAAATAAGGACGTTAGTAAAATCATGTTACCAAACGCGATATCATGCATTAGCATGTCGTTAACGTGAAATCAGGACATGTTAGCAAAATCATGTTACCAAACGTGATATCATGCATTAGCATGTCGTTAACGTGAAATAAGGACGTTTAGTAAAATCATGTTACAAACGCGATATCATGCATTAGCATGTCGTTAACGTGAAATAAGGACGTGTTAGCAAAGTCATGTTACCAGTGTTAATTAATGCTAAAGAACGTGATATCATGCATTAGCATGTCGTTAACGTGAAATAAGGACGCAGTTAGAAAATCATGTTACCAAACGTGATATCATGCATTAGCATGTTGCTAGCGTGAAATAAGGACGTTAGTAAAATCATGTTACCAAACGCGATATCATGCATTAGCATGTCGCTAGCGTGAAATAAGGACGTGTTAGCAAAGTCATGTTACCAGTGTTAATTAATGCTAGCAACGTGATATCATGCATTAGCATGTTGTTAACGTGAAATAAGTGTTGGCAAAATCATGTTACCAAACGTGATATCATGCATTAGCATGTCGCTAGCGTGAAATAAGGACGTTAGTAAAATCATGTTACCAATCGCGATATCATGCATTAGCATGTCGTTAACGTGAAATAAGGACGTGTTAGCAAAATCATGTTACCAAACGTGATATCATGCATTAGCATGTTGCTAGCGTGAAATAAGGACGTTAGTAAAATCATGTTACCAAACGCGATATCATACATTAGCATGTCGTTAACGTGAAATAAGGACGTGTTAGCAAAGTCATGTTACCAATGTTAATTAATGCTCGTGATATCATTCATTAGCATGTCGTTAACGTGAAATAAGGACGTGTTAGCAAAATCATGTTACCAAACGTGATATCATGCATTAGCATGTCGCTAGCGTGAAATAAGGACGTTAGTAAAATCATGTTACCAAACGCTGATATCATGCATTAGCATGTTGCTAGCGTGAAATAAGGACGTTAGTAAAATCATGTTACCAAACGCGATATCATGCATTAGCATGTCGTTAACGTGAAATCAGGACATGTTAGCAAAAAATCATGTTACCAAACGTGATATCATGCATTAGCATGTCGTTAGCGTGAAATAAGGACGTTAGTAAAATCATGTTACCAAACGCGATATCATGCATTAGCATGTCGCTAGCGTGAATTAAGGACATGTTATCAAAATCATGTTACTAATGTTAATTAATGCTAACAACGTGATATCATGCATTAGCATGTCGTTAACGTGAAATAAGGATGTGTTAGGACATGTTACCAATGTTAATTAATGCTACCAATGTGATATCATGCATTAGCATGTCGTTAACGTGAAATAAGGACGTGTTAGCAAAATCATGTTACCAAACGTGATATCATGCATTAGCATGTCGTTAACGTGAAATCAGGACATGTTAGCAAAATCATGTTACCAAACGTGATATCATGCATTAGCATGTTGTTAACGTGAAATAAGGACGTGTTAGCAAAGTCATGTTACCAGTGTTAATTAATGCTAGCAACGTGATATCATGCATTAGCATGTCGTTAACGTGAAATAAGGACGTGTTAGCAAAAGTCATGTTACCAGTGTTAATTAATGCTAGCAACGTGATATCATGCATTAGCATGTCGTTAACGTGAAATAAGGACGTTAGTAAAATCATGTTACCAAACGCGATATCATGCATTAGCATGTCGTTAACGTGAAATAAGGACGTGTTAGCAAAATCATGTTACCAAACGTGATATCATGCATTAGCATGTCGCTAGCGTGAAATAAGGACATGTTAGTAAAATCATGTTACCAAACGTGATATCATGCATTAGCATGTCGTTAACGTGAAATCAGGACATGTTAGCAAAATCATGTTACCAAACGTGATATCATGCATTAGCATGTCGCTAGTGTGAAATAAGGACGTTAGTAAAATCATGTTACCAAACGCGATATCATGCATTAGCATGTCGTTAACGTGAAATAAGGACGCAGTTAGCAAAGTCATGTTACCAGTGTTAATTAATGCTAAAGAACGTGATATCATGCATTAGCATGTCGTTAACGTGAAATAAGGACGTGTTAGCAAAGTCATGTTACCAGTGTTAATTAATGCTAGCAACGTGATATCATGCATTAGCATGTCGTTAACGTGAAATAAGGACGTTAGTAAAATCATGTTACCAAACGCGATATCATGCATTAGCATGTCGTTAACGTGAAATAAGGACGTGTTAGCAAAATCATGTTACCAAACGTGATATCATGCATTAGCATGTCGCTAGCGTGAAATAAGGACATGTTAGTAAAATCATGTTACCAAACGTGATATCATGCATTAGCATGTCGTTAACGTGAAATCAGGACATGTTAGCAAAATCATGTTACCAAACGTGATATCATGCATTAGCATGTCGCTAGTGTGAAATAAGGACGTTAGTAAAATCATGTTACCAAACGCGATATCATGCATTAGCATGTCGTTAACGTGAAATAAGGACGTTAATAAAATCATGTTACCAAACGTGATATCATGCATTAGCATGTCGTTAACGTGAAATAAGGACGTTAGTAAAATCATGTTACCAAACGTGATATCATGCATTAGCATGTCGTTAACGTGAAATCAGGACATGTTAGCAAAATCATGTTACCAAACGTGATATCATGCATTAGCATGTCGCTAGTGTGAAATAAGGACGTTAGTAAAATCATGTTACCAAACGTGATATCATGCATTAGCATGTCGTTAACGTGAAATAAGGACGCAGTTAGCAAAATCATGTTACCAAACGTGATATCATGCATTAGCATGTCGCTAGTGTGAAATAAGGACGTTAGTAAAATCATGTTACCAAACGTGATATCATGCATTAGCATGTCGCTAGTGTGAAATAAGGACGTTAGTAAAATCATGTTACCAAACGTGATATCATGCATTAGCATGTCGCTAGTGTGAAATAAGGACGTTAGCAAAATCATGTTACCAAACGTGATATCATGCATTAGCATGTCGCTAGTGTGAAATAAGGACGTTAGCAAAATCATGTTACCAAACGTGATATCATGCATTAGCATGTCGTTAACGTGAAATCAGGACATGTTAAGCAAATCATGTTACCAAACGTGATATCATGCATTAGCATGTCGCTAGTGTGAAATAAGGACGTTAGTAAAATCATGTTACCAAACGCGATATCATGCATTAGCATGTCGTTAACGTGAAATAAGGACGTGTTAGCAAAGTCATGTTACCAGTGTTAATTAATGCTAGCAACGTGATATCATGCATTAGCATGTCGTTAACGTGAAATAAGGACGTGTTAGCAAAGTCATGTTACCAGTGTTAATTAATGCTAAAGAACGTGATATCATGCATTAGCATGTCGTTAACGCGTGAAATAAGGACGTGTTAGCAAAATCATGTTACCAAACGTGATATCATGCATTAGCATGTCGTTAACGTGAAATCAGGACATGTTAGCAAAATCATGTTACCAAACGTGATATCATGCATTAGCATGTCGCTAGTGTGAAATAAGGACGTTAGTAAAATCATGTTACCAAACGCGATATCATGCATTAGCATGTCGTTAACGTGAAATAAGGACGTTAGTAAAATCATGTTACCAAACGTGATATCATGCATTAGCATGTCGCTAGTGTGAAATAAGGACGCTAGTAAAATCATGTTACCAAACGCGATATCATGCATTAGCATGTCGTTAACGCGTGAAATAAGGACGGTTAGTAAAATCATGTTACCAGTGTTAATTAATGCTATCACGTGATATCATGCATTAGCATGTCGTTAACGTGAAATAAGGGACGTGTTAGCAAAATCATGTTACCAGTGTTAATTAATGCTAACAACGTGATATGCATGCATGTTAGCGTGAAATAAGGACGTTAGTTAACGCGAAATCATGCATTAGCATGTTGCTGGCGTGAAATAAGGACGTTAGTAAAATCATGTTACCAAACGCGATATCATGCATTAGCATGTCGTTAACGTGAAATAAGGGACGTGTTAGCAAAAATCATGTTACCAAACGTGATATCATGCATTAGCATGTTGCTAGCATGAAATAAGGACGTTAGTAAAATCATGTTACCAAACGCGATATCATGCATTAGCATGTCGTTAACGTGAAATAAGGACGTTAGTAAAATCATGTTACCAAACGTGATATCATGCATTAGCATGTCGCTAGCGTGAAATAAGGACGTTAGTAAAATCATGTTACCAAACGCGATATCATGCATTAGCATGTCGTTAACGTGAAATAAGGACGTGTTAGCAAAATCATGTTACCAAACGTGATATCATGCATTAGCATGTTGCTAGCGTGAAATAAGGACGTTAGTAAAATCATGTTACCAAACGCGATATCATGCATTAGCATGTCGTTAACGTGAAATAAGGACGTGTTAGCAAAGTCATGTTACCAATGTTAATTAATGCTAACAACGTGATATCATGCATTAGCATGTCGTTAGCGTGAAATAAGGACGTGTTAGCAAAATCATGTTACCAAACGTGATATCATGCATTAGCATGTCGCTAGCGTGAAATAAGGACGTTAGTAAAATCATGTTACCAAACGCGATATCATGCATTAGCATGTTGCTAGCGTGAAATAAGGACGTTAGTAAAAATCATGTTACCAAACGCGATATCATGCATTAGCATGTCGTTAACGTGAAATCAGGACATGTTAGCAAAATCATGTTACCAAACGTGATATCATGCATTAGCATGTCGTTAGCGTAAAATAAGGACGTTAGTAAAATCATGTTACCAAACGCGATATCATGCATTAGCATGTCGCTAAATTAAGGACATGTTATCAAAATCATGTTACTAATGTTAATTAATGCTAACAACGTGATATCATGCATTAGCATGTCGTTAACGTGAAATAAGGATGTTAGCAAAATCATGTTAGCACCAAGTGATATCATGCATTAGCATGTGTTAACGTGAAATAAGGACGTGTTAGAAAAATCATGTTACCAAACGTGATATCATGCATTAGCATGTTGTTAACGTGAAATAAGGACGTGTTAGCAAAATCATGTTACCAAACGCGATATCATGCATTAGCATGTCGTTAACGTGAAATAAGGACGGTTAGGAAAGTCATGTTAGTGTTAATCAATGTTACCAACGTGATATCATGCATTAGCATGTCGTTAACGTGAAATAAGGACGCTTAGTAAAATCATGTTACCAAACGCGATATCATGCATTAGCATGTCGTTAACGTGAAATAAGGACGCAAAAATCATGTTACCAAACGTGATATCATGCATTAGCATGTCGCTTAGCGTGAAATAAGGACATGTTAGTAAAATCATGTTACCAAACGCGATATCATGCATTAGCATGTCGTTAGCGTGAAATAAGGACATGTTAGCAAAATCATGTTACCAAACGTGATATCATGCATTAGCATGTCGCTAGTGTGAAATAAGGACGTTAGTAAAATCATGTTACCAAACGCGATATCATGCATTAGCATGTCGTTAACGTGAAATAAGGACGTGTTAGCAAAAAATCATGTTACCAAACGCGATATCATGCATTAGCATATCATGCATTAGCATGTCGTTAACGTGAAATAAGGACGTGTTAGCAAAATCATGTTACCAGTGTTAATTAATGCTAAACGTGATATCATGCATTAGCATGTCGTTAACGTGAAATAAGGACGCGTTAGCAAAATCATGTTACCAAACGTGATATCATGCATTAGCATGTCGCTAGCGTGAAATAAGGACATGTTAGTAAAATCATGTTACCAAACGTGATATCATGCATTAGCATGTCGTTAACGTGAAATAAGGATGTTAGCAAAATCATGTTACCAAACGTGATATCATGCATTAGCATGTCGTTAGTGTGAAATAAGGACGTTAGTAAAATCATGTTACCAAACGCGATATCATGCATTAGCATGTCGTTAACGTGAAATAAGGACGCAGTTAAGAAAATCATGTTACCAAACGTGATATCATGCATTAGCATGTCGTTAACGTGAAATAAGGACGTTAGTAAAATCATGTTACCAAACGTGATATCATGCATTAGCATGTCGTTAACGTGAAATAAGGACATGTTAGCGTTACCAAACGTGAAATCATGCATTACATGTCGCTAGTAAGTAATCATGTTACCAAACGTGATATCATGCATTAGCATGTCGTTATTAAGGACGACGTTAGTAAAATCATGTTACGCGATATCATGCATTAGCATGTCGCTAGTGTGAAATAAGGACGTGTTAGTAAAATCATGTTACCAAACGCGATATCATGCATTAGCATGTCGTTAACGTGAAATAAGGACGTTAGTAAAATCATGTTACCAAACGTGATATCATGCATTAGCATGTCGCATGTTACGTTAGTGTGAAATAAGGACGTTAGTAAAATCATGTTACCAAACGTGATATCATGCATTAGCATGTCGTTAACGTGAAATAAGGACGTGTTAGCAAAATCATGTTACCAAACGTGATATCATGCATTAGCATGTCGTTAGCGTGAAATAAGGACGTTAGTAAAATCATGTTACCAAACGCGATATCATGCATTAGCATGTCGTTAACGTGAAATAAGGACGTTTAGCAAAATCATGTTACGCTTAACGTGATATCATGCATTAGCATGTCGTTAACGTGAAATAAGGACGTGTTAGCAAAGTCATGTTACCAGTGTTAATTAATGCTAGCAACGTGATATCATGCATTAGCATGTCGTTAACGTGAAATAAGGACGTGTTAGCAAAGTCATGTTACCAATGTTAATTAATGCTAGCAACGTGATATCATGCATTAGCATGTCGTTAACGTGAAATAAGGACGCGTTAGTAAAATCATGTTACCAAACGTGATATCATGCATTAGCATGTCGTTAACGTGAAATAAGGACGTGTTAGCAAAATCATGTTACCAAACGTGATATCATGCATTAGCATGTCGCTAGCGTGAAATAAGGACGTTAGTAAAATCATGTTACCAAACGTGATATCATGCATTAGCATGTCGTTAACGTGAAATAAGGACGTGTTAGCAAAATCATGTTACCAAACGTGATATCATGCATTAGCATGTCGTTAACGTGAAATAAGGACGTTAGTAAAATCATGTTACCAAACGCGATATCATGCATTAGCATGTCGTTAACGTGAAATAAGGACGTGTTAGCAAAATCATGTTACCAAAATTAATGCTAGCAACGGATATCATGCATTAGCATGTCGTTAACGTGAAATAAGGACGTGTAGTAAAATCATGTTACCAAACGTGATATCATGCATTAGCATGTCGCTTAGCGTGAAATAAGGACGTTAGTAAAATCATGTTACCAAACGCGATATCATGCATTAGCATGTCGCTAACGTAATAAGAAATAAGGACGTTAGTAAAATCATGTTACCAAACGCGATATCATGCATTAGCATGTCGTTAACGTGAAATAAGGACGTGTTAGTAAAATCATGTTACCAAACGTGATATCATGCATTAGCATGTCGCTAGCGTGAAATAAGGACGTTAGTAAAATCATGTTACCAAACGCGATATCATGCAAAGCATGTCAAATAAGGACGTTAGTAAAATACCAAACGCGATATCATGCATTAGCATGTCGTTAACGTGAAATAAGGACGTGTTAGCAAAATCATGTTACCAAACGTGATATCATGCATTAGCATGTCGCTAGCGTGAAATAAGGACGTTAGTAAAATCATGTTACCAAACGTGATATCATGCATTAGCATGTCGTTAACGTGAAATAAGGACGTGTTAGCAAAATCATGTTACCAAACGTGATATCATGCATTAGCATGTCGCTAGCGTGAAATAAGGACGTTAGTAAAATCATGTTACCAAACGCGATATCATGCATTAGCATGTCGTTAACGTGAAATAAGGACGTGTTAGCAAAATCATGTTACCAAACGTGATATCATGCATTAGCATGTTGCTAACGTGAAATAAGGACGTTAGAAAATCATGTTACCAAACGCGATATCATGCATTAGCATGTCGTTAACGTGAAATAAGGACGTGTTAGCAAAGTCATGTTACCAATGTTAATTAATGCTAAGCGTGATATCATGCATTAGCATGTCGTTAACGTGAAATAAGGACGTGTTAGCAAAATCATGTTACCAAACGTGATATCATGCATTAGCATGTCGCTTAGCGTGAAATAAGGACGTGTTAGCAAAATCATGTTACCAAACGCGATATCATGCATTAGCATGTTGCTAGCGTGAAATAAGGACGTTAGTAAAATCATGTTACCAAACGCTGATATCATGCATTAGCATGTCGTTAACGTGAAATCAGGACATGTTAGCAAAATCATGTTACCAAACGTGATATCATGCATTAGCATGTCGTTAGCGTGAAAATAAGGACGTTAGTAAAATCATGTTACCAAACGCGATATCATGCATTAGCATGTCGCTAGCGTGAATTAAGGACATGTTATCAAAATCATGTTACTAATGTTAATTAATGCTAACAACGTGATATCATGCATTAGCATGTCGTTAACGTGAAATAAGGATGTGTTAGCAAAATCATGTTACCAATGTTAATTAATGCTACCAATGTGATATCATGCATTAGCATGTCGTTAACGTGAAATAAGGACGTGTTAGCAAAATCATGTTACCAAACGTGATATCATGCATTAGCATGTCGTTAACGTGAAATCAGGACATGTTAGCAAAATCATGTTACCAAACGTGATATCATGCATTAGCATGTTGTTAACGTGAAATAAGGAAATAAGCAATGTCATGTTAGCAAAATCATGTTACCAAAAATTGATATCATGCATTAGCATGTTGCTTAGCGATATCATGCATTAGCATGTCGTACGTGAAATAAGGACGTTAGTAAAATCATGTTACCAAACGCGATATCATGCATTAGCATGTCGTTAACGTGAAATAAGGACGTGTTAGCAAAATCATGTTACCAAACGTGATATCATGCATTAGCATGTCGCTAGCGTGAAATAAGGACGCGTTAGTAAAATCATGTTACCAAACGTGATATCATGCATTAGCATGTCGTTAACGTGAAATAAGGACGTGTTAGCAAAATCATGTTACCAAACGTGATATCATGCATTAGCATGTTAAGCTAGCGTGAAATAAGGACGTTAAGAAATCATGTTACCAAACGCGATATCATGCATTAGCATGTCGTTAACGTGAAATAAGGACGTGTTAGCAAAATCATGTTACCAAACTAGAACGTGATATCATGCATTAGCATGTCGTTAACGTGAAATAAGGACGTGTTAGCAAAAATCATGTTACCAAACGTGATATCATGCATTAGCATGTCGCTAACGTGAAATAAGGACGTTAGTAAAATCATGTTACCAAACGTGATATCATGCATTAGCATGTTAAGGACGTTAAAAAATCATGTTACCAAACGTGATATCATGCATTAGCATGTCGTTAACGTGAAATAAGGACATGTTAGCAAAATCATGTTACCAAACGTGATATCATGCATTAGCATGTCGTTAACGTGTCGAAGGCGAAAAATAAGGATATCATTAAGGAAAATCATGTTACCAAACGCGATATCATGCATTAGCATGTCGTTAGCGTGAAATAAGGACGTGTTAGCAAAATCATGTTACCAAACGTGATATCATGCATTAGCATGTCGTTAATTAGCGTCGAAATAAGGACGTTAGTAAAATCATGTTACCAAACGCGATATCATGCATTAGCATGTCGTTAACGTGAAATAAGGACGTGTTAGCAAAATCATGTTACCAAACGTGATATCATGCATTAGCATGTCGTTAGCGTGAAATAAGGACGTTAGTAAAATCATGTTACCAAACGCGATATCATGCATTAGCATGTCGTTAACGTGAAATAAGGACGTGTTAGCAAAATCATGTTACCAAACGTGATATCATGCATTAGCATGTCGCTAGCGTGAAATAAGGACGTTAGCAAAATCATGTTACCAAACGTGATATCATGCATTAGCATGTCGCTAGCGTGAAATAAGGACGTTAGTAAAATCATGTTACCAAACGTGATATCATGCATTAGCATGTCGCGTTAACGTAAATAAGGACGTTTAGCAAAATCATGTTACCAAACGTGATATCATGCATTAGCATGTCGTTAACGTGAAATAAGGACGTTAGCAAAATCATGTTACCAAACGTGATATCATGCATTAGCATGTCGTTAGGACGTTAGAAAATCAGGACATGCATTAGCAAAGTCATGTTACCAGTGTTAATTAATGCTACCAACGCGATATCATGCATTAGCATGTCGTTAACGTGAAATAAGGACGTGTTAGCAAAGTCATGTTACCAGTGTTAATTAATGCTAGCATATCATGCATTAGCATGTCGTTAACGTGAAATAAGGACGCGTTAGTTACCAGTGTTAATCATGTTACCAAACGTGATATCATGCATTAGCATGTCGTTAACGTGAAATAAGGACGTGTTAGCAAAATCATGTTACCAAACGCGATATCATGCATTAGCATGTCGCATGCATTAGTGTCGCTTAGCGTGAAATAAGGACGTTAGTAAAATCATGTTACCAAACGCGATATCATGCATTAGCATGTCGTTAACGTGAAATAAGGACGTGTTAGCAAAATCATGTTACCAAACGTGATATCATGCATTAGCATGTCGCTAAAATAAGGACGTTAGTAAAATATGTTACAAACGCGATGCATGTCGTTAACGTGAAATAAGGACGTGTTAGCAAAATCATGTTACCAAACGTGATATCATGCATTAGCATGTCGCTAGCGTGAAATAAGGACGTTAGTAAAATCATGTTACCAAACGCGATATCATGCATTAGCATGTCGTTAACGTGAAATAAGGACGTGTTAGCAAAATCATGTTACCAGTGTTAATTAATGCTAAACGTGATATCATGCATTAGCATGTCGTTAACGTGAAATAAGGACGTGTTAGCAAAATCATGTTACCAAACGTGATATCATGCATTAGCATGTCGTTAGCGTGAAATAAGGGCGTTAGTAAAATCATGTTACCAAACGCGATATCATGCATTAGCATGTCGCTAACGTGAAATAAGGGACGTTAGCAAAATCATGTTACCAAACGTGATATCAATTAGCATGTATAACGTGAAATAAGGACGTGTTAGCAAAATCATGTTACTAAACGTGATATCATGCATTAGCATGTCGTTAGTGAAATAAGGACGTTAGTAAAATCATGTTACCAAACGTGATATCATGCATTAGCATGTCGCTAGCGTGAAATAAGGACGTGTTAGCAAAATCATGTTACCAAATTAATGCGTGATATCATGCATTAGCATGTCGTTAACGTGAAATAAGGACGTGTTAGCAAAATCATGTTACCAAACGCGATATCATGCATTAGCATGTCGCTAGCGTGAAATAAGGACGTTAGTAAAATCATGTTACCAAACGTGATATCATGCATTAGCATAGCATGTCGTTAACGTGAAATGCATTAGCATGTCGACGTGTTAGCAAAATCATGTTACCAAACGTGATATCATGCATTAGCATGTCGTTAGCGTGAAATAAGGACGTTTAAGCAAAATCATGTTACCAAACGTGATATCATGCATTAGCATGTCGTTAACGTGAAATAAGGACGTGTTAGCAAAATCATGTTACAGCTACAAACGTGATATCATGCATTAGCATGTTGCTAGCGTGAAATAAGGACGTTAGTAAAATCATGTTACCAAACGCGATATCATGCATTAGCATGTCGTTAACGCGTGAAATAAGGACATGTTAGCAAAATCATGTTACCAAACGTGATATCATGCATTAGCATGTCGTTAGCGTAAAATAAGGACGTGTTAGCAAAATCATGTTACCAAACGCGTGATATCATGCATTAGCATGTCGCTAGCGTGAAATAAGGACGTTAGTAAAATCATGTTACCAAACGCGATATCATGCATTAGCATGTTGCTAGCGTGAAATAAGGACGTTAGTAAAATCATGTTACCAAACGCGATATCATGCATTAGCATGTCGTTAACGTGAAATCAGGACATGTTAGCAAAATCATGTTACCAAACGTGATATCATGCATTAGCATGTCGTTAGCGTGAAATAAGGACGTTAGTAAAATCATGTTACCAAACGCGATATCATGCATTAGCATGTCGCTAACGTGTGAATTAAGGACATGTTATCAAAATCATGTTACTAATGTTAATTAATGCGTGATATCATGCATTAGCATGTCGTTAACGTGAAATAAGGATGTGTTAGCAAAGTCATGTTACCAATGTTAATTAATGCTACCAATGTGATATCATGCATTAGCATGTCGTTAACGTGAAATAAGGACGTGTTAGCAAAATCATGTTACCAAACGTGATATCATGCATTAGCATGTCGTTAACGTGAAATCAGGACATGTTAGCAAAATCATGTTACCAAACGTGATATCATGCATTAGCATGTTGTTAACGTGAAATAAGGACGTGTTAGCAAAGTCATGTTACCAGTGTTAATTAATGCTACTAACGTGATATCATGCATTAGCATGTCGTTAACGTGAAATAAGGACGTGTTAGCAAAATGTTACCAGTGTTAATTAATGCTAAACGTGATATCATGCATTAGCATGTCGTTAACGTGAAATAAGGGCGACGTTAGTAAAATCATGTTACCAAACGCGATATCATGCATTAGCATGTCGTTAACGTGAAATAAGGACGTGTTAGCAAAATCATGTTACCAAACGTGATATCATGCATTAGCATGTCGCTAGCGTGAAATAAGGACATGTTAGTAAAATCATGTTACCAAACGTGATATCATGCATTAGCATGTCGTTAACGTGAAATCAGGACATGTTAGCAAAATCATGTTACCAAGCGTGATATCATGCATTAGCATGTCGCTAAGTGTGAAATAAGGGCGTTAGTAAAATCATGTTACCAAGCGCGATATCATGCATTAGCATGTCGTTAACGTGAAATAAGGACGTTTAGCAAAATCATGTTACCAGTGTTAATTAACGCTTAGCATATATCATGCATTAGCATGTCGTTAACGTGAAATAAGGACGTGTTAGCAAAGTCATGTTACAGTGTTAATTAATGCTAAACGTGATATCATGCATTAGCATGTCGTTAACGTGAAATAAGGGCGTTAGTAAAATCATGTTACCAAACGCGATATCATGCATTAGCATGTCGTTAACGTGAAATAAGGGCGTGTTAGCAAAATCATGTTACCAAACGTGATATCATGCATTAGCATGTCGCTAACGTGAAATAAGGACATGTTAGTAAAATCATGTTACCAAACGTGATATCATGCATTAGCATGTCGTTAACGTGAAATAAGGACATGTTAGCAAAATCATGTTACCAAACGTGATATCATGCATTAGCATGTCGCTAGTGTGAAATAAGGACGTTAGTAAAATCATGTTACCAAACGCGATATCATGCATTAGCATGTCGTTAACGTGAAATAAGGACGTTAATAAAATCATGTTACCAAACGTGATATCATGCATTAGCATGTCGTTAGCGTGAAATAAGGGCGTTAGTAAAATCATGTTACCAAACGTGATATCATGCATTAGCATGTCGTTAACGTGAAATCAGGACATGTTAGCAAAATCATGTTACCAAACGTGATATCATGCATTAGCATGTCGCTAGTGTGAAATAAGGGCGTTAGTAAAATCATGTTACCAAACGCGATATCATGCATTAGCATGTCGTTAACGTGAAATAAGGACGTGTTAGCAAAATCATGTTACCAAACGTGATATCATGCATTAGCATGTCGCTAGTGTAAATAAGGACGTTAGTAAAATCATGTTACCAAACGTGATATCATGCATTAGCATGTCGCTAGTGTGAAATAAGGACGTTAGTAAAATCATGTTACCAAACGTGATATCATGCATTAGCATGTCGCTAGTGTGAAATAAGGACGTTAGCAAAATCATGTTACCAAACGTGATATCATGCATTAGCATGTCGCTTAGTGTGAAATAAGGACGTTAGCAAAATCATGTTACCAAACGTGATATCATGCATTAGCATGTCGTTAACGTGAAATCAGGACATGTTAGCAAAATCATGTTACCAAACGTGATATCATGCATTAGCATGTCGCTAGTGTGAAATAAGGGCGTTAGTAAAATCATGTTACCAAACGCGATATCATGCATTAGCATGTCGTTAACGTGAAATAAGGACGTGTTAGCAAAAAGTCATGTTACCAGTGTTAATTAATGCTAAAGCAGCGTGATATCATGCATTAGCATGTCGTTAACGTGAAATAAGGACGTGTTAGCAAAGTCATGTTACAGTGTTAATTAATGCTAAACGTGATATCATGCATTAGCATGTCGTTAACGTGAAATAAGGACGTGTTAGCAAAATCATGTTACCAAACGTGATATCATGCATTAGCATGTCGTTAACGTGAAATCAGGACATGTTAGCAAAATCATGTTACCAAACGTGATATCATGCATTAGCATGTCGTTAGTGTGAAATAAGGACGTTAGTAAAATCATGTTACCAAACGCGAGATATCATGCATTAGCATGTCGTTAACGTGAAATAAGGACGTTAGTAAAATCATGTTACCAAACGTGATATCATGCATTAGCATGTCGCTAGTGTGAAATAAGGACGTTAGTAAAATCATGTTACCAAACGCGATATCATGCATTAGCATGTCGTTAACGTGAAATAAGGACGTGTTAGCAAAGTCATGTTACCAGTGTTAATTAATGCTACTAATGTTAACGTGATATCATGCATTAGCATGTTGTTAACGTGAAATAAGGAAGTGTTGGCAAAATCATGTTACCAGTGTTAATTAATTCTAGCAACGTGATATGCATTAGCATGTTCTTTAGCGTGAAATAAGGACGTTAGTAAAATCATGTTACCAAACGCGATATCATGCATTAGCATGTTGCTAGCGTGAAATAAGGACGTTAGTAAAATCATGTTACCAAACGCGATATCATGCATTAGCATGTCGTTAACGTGAAATAAGGACGTGTTAGCAAAATCATGTTACCAAACGTGATATCATGCATTAGCATGTTGCTAGCATGAAATAAGGACGTTAGTAAAATCATGTTACCAAACGCGATATCATGCATTAGCATGTCGTTAACGTGAAATAAGGACGTGTTAGCAAAATCATGTTACCAAACGTGATATCATGCATTAGCATGTCGCTAGCGTGAAATAAGGACGTTAGTAAAATCATGTTACCAAACGCGATATCATGCATTAGCATGTCGTTAACGTGAAATAAGGACGTGTTAGCAAAATCATGTTACCAAACGCGTGATATCATGCATTAGCATGTTGCTAGCGTGAAATAAGGGCGTTAGTAAAATCATGTTACCAAACGCGATATCATGCATTAGCATGTCGTTAACGTGAAATAAGGACGTGTTAGCAAAGTCATGTTACCAATGTTAATTAATGCTAGCAACGTGATATCATTCATTAGCATGTCGTTAACGTGAAATAAGGACGTGTTAGCAAAATCATGTTACCAAACGTGATATCATGCATTAGCATGTCGCTAGCGTGAAATAAGGACGTTAGTAAAATCATGTTACCAAACGCGATATCATGCATTAGCATGTTGCTAGCGTGAAATAAGGACGTTAGTAAAATCATGTTACCAACGCGATATCATGCATTAGCATGTCGTTAACGTGAAATCAGGACATGTTAGCAAAATCATGTTACCAAACGTGATATCATGCATTAGCATGTCGTTAGCGTAAAATAAGGACGTTAGTAAAATCATGTTACCAAACGCGATATCATGCATTAGCATGTCGCTAGCGTGAATTAAGGACATGTTATCAAAATCATGTTACTAATGTTAATTAATGCTAACAACGTGATATCATGCATTAGCATGTCGTTAACGTGAAATAAGGACGTGTTAAAGAAAATCATGTTACCAATGTTAATTAATGATATCAATGTGATATCATTATTAGCATGTCGTTAACGTGAAATAAGGACGTTAGTAAAATCATGTTACCAAACGTGATATCATGCATTAGCATGTCGCGTGAAATAAGGACGTGAAATAAGGACGCCAGTGTTAATCAATGTTACCAAACGTGATATCATGCATTAGCATGTCGTTAACGTGAAATAAGGACGTGTTAGCAAAATCATGTTACTAGTGTTACTTAATGCTAGCAACGTGATATCATGCATTAGCATGTCGTTAACGTGAAATAAGGACGTTAGTAAAATCATGTTACCAAACGCGATATCATGCATTAGCATGTCGTTAACGTGAAATAAGGACGTGTTAGCAAAATCATGTTACCAAACGTGATATCATGCATTAGCATGTCGCTAAGCGTGAAATAAGGACGTTGAAAGTAAAATCATGTTACCAAACGTGATATCATGCATTAGCATGTCGTTAACGTGAAATCAGGACATGTTAGCAAAATCATGTTACCAAACGTGATATCATGCATTAGCATGTCGCTTAGCGTGAAATAAGGACGTTAGTAAAATCATGTTACCAAACGCGATATCATGCATTAGCATGTCGTTAACGTGAAATAAGGACGTGTTAGCAAAAGTCATGTTACCAGTGTTAATTAATGCTAACAACGTGATATCATGCATTAGCATGTCGTTAACGTGAAATAAGGACGTGTTAGCAAAAGTCATGTTACCAGTGTTAATTAATGCTAGCAACGTGATATCATGCATTAGCATGTTGTTAACGTGAAATAAGGGCGTTAGTAAAATCATGTTACCAAACGCGATATCATGCATTAGCATGTCGTTAACGCGAAATAAGGACGCGTTAGTAAAATCATGTTACCAAACGTGATATCATGCATTAGCATGTCGTTAACGTGAAATAAGGACGTTATTAGCAAAAATCATGTTACCAAACGTGATATCATGCATTAGCATGTCGTTAGTGTGAAATAAGGGCGTTTAGTAAAATCATGTTACCAAACGTGATATCATGCATTAGCATGTCGTTAGCGTGAAATAAGGGCGTTAGTAAAATCATGTTACCAAACGTGATATCATGCATTAGCATGTCGTTAACGTGAAATAAGGGCGTTAGTAAAATCATGTTACCAAACGCGATATCATGCATTAGCATGTCGTTAACGTGAAATAAGGACGTGTTAGCAAAATCATGTTACCAAACGTGATATCATGCATTAGCATGTCGTGTTAATGAAATAAGGACGTTAGTAAAATCATGTTACCAAACGTGATATCATGCATTAGCATGTCGTTAACGTGAAATAAGGACGTTTAGTAAAATCATGTTACCAAACGTGATATCATGCATTAGCATGTCGTTAACGTGAAATAAGGACGTTAGTAAAATCATGTTACCAAACGTGATATCATGCATTAGCATGTCGTTAGCGTGAAATAAGGACGTTAGTAAAATCATGTTACCAAACGTGATATCATGCATTAGCATGTCGTTAACGTGAAATAAGGACGTTAGCAAAATCATGTTACCAAACGTCATGCATTACTATGTCGTTAATGTAAATAAGGAAGCAAAATCATGTTACGTGATATCATGCATTAGCATGTCGTTAACGTGAAATAAGGATGTGTTATCAAAGTCATGTTAGCAAAATCATAATTACCAAACGTGATATCATGCATTAGCATGTCGTTAACGTGAAATAAGGACGCGTTAGCAAAATCATGTTACCAAACGTGATATCATGCATTAGCATGTCGTTAACGTGAAATAAGGACATGTTAGCAAAATCATGTTACCAAACGTGATATCATGCATTAGCATGTCGTTAACGTGAAATAAGGACGTGTAGCAAAAAGTCATGTTACCAAACGTGATATCATGCGTAATGCATGTCGCCAACGTGATATCATGCGTTAGTAAAATCATGTTAATAAACGTGATATCATGCATTAGTTAGCGTTAACGTGAAATAAGGTGTTAATTAAAATCATGTTACCAAACGTGATATCATGCATTAGCATGTCGTTAACGTGAAATAAGGACGTTAGTAAAATCATGTTACCAAACGCGATATCATGCATTAGCATGTCGTTAACGTGAAATAAGGATGTTAGCAAAATCATGTTACCAAACGTGATATCATGCATTAGCATGTCGCTAAGCGTGAAATAAGGACGTTAGTAAAATCATGTTACCAAACGTGATATCATGCATTAGCATGTCGTTAACGTGAAATAAGGACGTGTTAGCAAAATCATGTTACCAAACGTGATATCATGCATTAGCATGTCGCTAGTGTGAAATAAGGACGTTAGTAAAATCATGTTACCAAACGCGATATCATGCATTAGCATGTCGTTAGTGTGAAATAAGGGCGTTAGTAAAATCATGTTACCAAACGTGATATCATGCATTAGCATGTCGCTAGTGTGAAATAAGGACGTTAGTAAAATCATGTTACCAAACGCGATATCATGCATTAGCATGTCGTTAACGTGAAATAAGGGCGTGTTAGCAAAGTCATGTTACCAATGTTAATTAATGCTATCAATGCATATCATGCATTAGCATGTCGTTAACGTGAAATAAGGACATGTTAGTAAAATCATGTTACCAAACGCGATATCATGCATTAGCATGTCGTTAGCGTGAAATAAGGACGTTAGTAAAATCATGTTACCAAACGCGATATCATGCATTAGCATGTCGCTAAGCGTGAAATAAGGACGTGTTAGTAAAATCATGTTACCAAATTAATGCTAACAACGTGATATCATGCATTAGCATGTCGTTAACGTGAAATAAGGACGTGTTAGCAAAATCATGTTACCAATGTTAATTAATGCTACCAATGTGATATCATGCATTAGCATGTCGTTAACGTGAAATAAGGACGTGTTAGCAAAATCATGTTACCAAACGTGATATCATGCATTAGCATGTCGTTAACGTGAAATAAGGGCGTTAGTAAAATCATGTTACCAAACGTGATATCATGCATTAGCATGTCGTTAGCGTGAAATAAGGACGTTAGTAAAATCATGTTACCAAACGTGATATCATGCATTAGCATGTCGTTAACGTGAAATCAGGACGTTAGCAAAATCATGTTACCAAACGTGATATCATGCATTAGCATGTCGTTAGTGTGAAATAAGGACGTTAGTAAAATCATGTTACCAAACGCGATATCATGCATTAGCATGTCGTTAACGTGAAATAAGGACGTGTTAGCAAAGTCATGTTACCAGTGTTAATTAATGCTAGCAACGTGATATCATGCATTAGCATGTCGTTAACGTGAAATAAGGACGTGTTAGCAAAATCATGTTACCAAATTAATGCTAAAGAACGTGATATCATGCATTAGCATGTCGTTAACGTGAAATAAGGGCGTTAGCAAAATCATGTTACCAAACGCGATATCATGCATTAGCATGTCGTTAAGCGTGAAATAAGGACATGTTAGCAAAATCATGTTACAAACGTGATATCATGCATTAGCATGTCGTTAGCGTGAAATAAGGACATGTTAGCAAAATCATGTTACCAAACGTGATATCATGCATTAGCATGTCGCTAGCGTGAAATAAGGGACGTTAGTAAAATCATGTTACCAAACGCGATATCATGCATTAGCATGTCGTTAACGTGAAATAAGGACGTGTTAGCAAAATCATGTTACCAAACGCGATATCATTATTAGCATGTAGCTAGCGTGAAATAAGGACGTTAGTAAAATCATGTTACCAAACGTGAAATCATGCATTAGCATGTCGTTAACGTGAAATAAGGATGTTAGCAAAATCATGTTACCAAACGTGATATCATGCATTAGCATGTCGTTAGCGTGAAATAAGGACGTTAGTAAAATCATGTTACCAAACGCGATATCATGCATTAGCATGTCGTTAGCGTGAAATAAGGACGTGTTAGCAAATCATGTTACCAAACGTGCGTGATATCATGCATTAGCATGTCGTTAACGTGAAATAAGGACGCGTTAGTAAAATCATGTTACCAAACGTGATATCATGCATTAGCATGTCGTAGCGTGAAATAAGGGACGTTTAGCAAAATCATGTTACCAAACGCGATATCATGCATTAGCATGTCGCTAGCGTGAAATAAGGACGTTAGTAAAATCATGTTACCAAACGCGATATCATGCATTAGCATGTCGTTAACGTGAAATCAGGACATGTTAGCAAAATCATGTTACCAAACGTGATATCATGCATTAGCATGTCGTTAGCGTGAAATAAGGACGTTAGTAAAAAATCATGTTACCAAACGTGATATCATGCATTAGCATGTCGCTAGCGTGAAATAAGGACATGTTAGCAAAATCATGTTACCAAACGTGATATCATATCATGCATTAGCATGTCGTTAACGTGAAATAAGGACGTGTAAAGTCAAAACCAATGTTACCAATGCTACGTGATATCATGCATTAGCATGTCGTTAGCGTGAAATAAGGACGTGTTAGCAAAATCATGTTACCAAGCGTGATATCATGCATTAGCATGTCGTTAGTGAAATAAGGACGTTTAGCAAAATCATGTTACCAAACGCGATATCATGCATTAGCATGTCGTTAGCGTGAAATAAGGACGTGTTAGCAAAATCATGTTACCAGTGTTAATTAATGCTAAGAACGTGATATCATGCATTAGCATGTCGTTAACGTGAAATAAGGCGTTAGCAAAATCATGTTACCAAACGTGATATCATGCATTAGCATGTCGTTAACGTGAAATAAGGACATGTTAGCAAAATCATGTTACCAAAGCGTGATATCATGCATTAGCATGTCGTTAGCGTGAAATAAGGACATGTTAGTAAAATCATGTTACCAAACGTGATATCATGCATTAGCATGTCGTTAACGTGAAATAAGGACGTTAGCAAAATCATGTTACCAAACGTGATATCATGCATTAGCATGTCGTTAGTGTGAAATAAGGGCGTGTAGTAAAATCATGTACCATGTTACCAAATGCGCGATATCATGCATTAGCATGTCGTTACGTGTGAAATAAGGACGTGTTAGCAAAGTCATGTTACCAGTGTTAATTAATGCTAGCAACGTGATATCATGCATTAGCATGTCGTTAGCGTGAAATAAGGACGTGTTAGCAAAATCATGTTACCAAGCGTGATATCATGCATTAGCATGTCGTTAACGTGAAATAAGGACGCGTTAGCAAAATCATGTTACCAAGCGTGATATCATGCATTAGCATGTCGCTAGCGTGAAATAAGGATGCGTTAGTAAAATCATGTTACCAAACGCGATATCATGCATTAGCATGTCGTTAACGTGAAATAAGGACGTTAGTAAAATCATGTTACCAAACGTGATATCATGCATTAGCATGTCGCTAAGTGTGAAATAAGGACGTTAGTAAAATCATGTTACCAAACGCGATATCATGCATTAGCATGTCGTTAACGCGTAAAATAAGGACGCGTTTTGCAAAATCATGTTACCAAGCGCGATATCATGCATTAGCATGTGTTAACGTGTTAATAAGGACGTTAACGTATGTATTAACAAGCGTGTTCAATTAGCATGTCGTTAGCGTGACCAGGACGTTAGCAAAATCATGTTACCAAGCGTGATGATCATGCATTAGCATGTTGCTAAGCGTGAAATAAGGACGTTAGTAAAATCATGTTACCAAACGCGATATCATGCATTAGCATGTCGTTAACGTGAAATAAGGACGTTAGTAAAATCATGTTACCAAACGTGATATCATGCATTAGCATGTTGCTAACGTGAAATAAGGGCGTTTAGTAAAATCATGTTACCAAACGTGATATCATGCATTAGCATGTTGCTAGCGTGAAATAAGGACGTTAGTAAAATCATGTTACCAAACGCGATATCATGCATTAGCATGTCGTTAACGTGAAATAAGGACGTGTTAGCAAAATCATGTTACCAAACGTGATATCATGCATTAGCATGTCGCTAGCATGAAATAAGGACGCGTTAGTAAAATCATGTTACCAAACGCGATATCATGCATTAGCATGTCGTTAACGTGAAATAAGGGCGTGTTAGCAAAATCATGTTACCAAACGTGATATCATGCATTAGCATGTCGCTAGCGTGAAATAAGGACGTTAGTAAAATCATGTTACCAAGCGCGATATCATGCATTAGCATGTCGTTAACGTGAAATAAGGGCGTGTTAGTCATGTTAAAATCATGTTACTAAACGTGATATCATGCATTAGCATGTCGTTAACGTGAAATAAGGGCGTGTTAGCAAAATCATGTTACCAAACGCGATATCATGCATTAGCATGTCGTTAACGTGAAATAAGGACGCGTTAGCAAAATCATGTTACCAATGTTAATTAATGCTAGCAACGTGATATCATGCATTAGCATGTTGTTAGCGTGAAATAAGGACGTGTTAGCAAAATCATGTTACCAAACGTGATATCATGCATTAGCATGTCGTTAACGTGAAATAAGGACGTGTTAGCAAAATCATGTTACCAAACGTGATATCATGCATTAGCATGTCGTTAGCGTGAAAATAAGGACGTTAGTAAAATCATGTTACCAAACGCGATATCATGCATTAGCATGTCGTTAACGTGAAATAAGGACGTGTTAGCAAAATCATGTTACCAAACGTGATATCATGCATTAGCATGTTGCTAGCGTGAAATAAGGACGTTAGTAAAATCATGTTACCAAACGCGATATCATGCATTAGCATGTCGTTAACGTGAAATAAGGACGTGTTAGCAAAATCATGTTACCAATGTTAATTAATGCTATCAACGTGATATCATGCATTAGCATGTCGTTAACGTGAAATAAGGACGTGTTAGCAAAATCATGTTACCAAACGTGATATCATGCATTAGCATGTCGCTAGCGTGAAATAAGGACGTTAGTAAAATCATGTTACCAAACGTGATATCATGCATTAGCATGTTGTTAGCGTGAAATAAGGACGTTAGTAAAATCATGTTACCAAACGTGATATCATGCATTAGCATGTCGTTAACGTGAAATAAGGACATGTTAGCAAAATCATGTTACCAAACGTGATATCATGCATTAGCATGTCGTTAACGTGAAATAAGGACGTTAGTAAAATCATGTTACCAAACGCGATATCATGCATTAGCATGTCGTTAGCGTGAAATAAGGACGTGTTAGCAAAATCATGTTACCAAGCGCGATATCATGCATTAGCATGTCGTTAGCGTGAAATAAGGACGTGTTAGCAAAATCATGTTACCAAACGCGATATCATGCATTAGCATGTTGCTAGCGTGTGAAATAAGGCGTTAGTAAAATCATGTTACCAAACGTGATATCATGCATTAGCATGTCGTTAACGTGAAATAAGGACGTGTTAGCAAAGTCATGTTACCAAACGTTAATTAATGCTATTAGCATGTTAATAAGCTATGCATTAGCATGTTGCTAAAAATAAGGACGTTAGTAAAATCATGTTACCAAACGCGATATCATGCATTAGCATGTTGCTAATGTGAAATAAGGACGTTAGTAAAATCATGTTACCAAAGCGCGATATCATGCATTAGCATGTCGTTCGTAACGTGAAATAAGGACGTGTTAGCAAAATCATGTTACCAAACGTGATATCATGCATTAGCATGTTGCTAGCATGAAATAAGGACGTTAGTAAAATCATGTTACCAAACGCGATATCATGCATTAGCATGTCGTTAACGTGAAATAAGGACGTGTTAGCAAAATCATGTTACCAAACGCGATATCATGCATTAGCATGTCGTTATAGCGTGAAATAAGCATGTCGCAGCAAAATCATGTGTTAGTAAAATCATGTTACCAAACGCGATATCATGCATTAGCATGTCGTTAACGTGAAATAAGGACGTGTTAGCAAAATCATGTTACCAAACGTGATATCATGCATTAGCATGTTGCTAGCGTGAAATAAGGACGTTAGTAAAATCATGTTACCAAACGCGATATCATGCATTAGCATGTCGTTAACGTGAAATAAGGACGTGTTAGCAAAGTCATGTTACCAATGTTAATTAATGCTAACAACGTGATATCATTCATTAGCATGTCGTTAACGTGAAATAAGGACGTGTTAGCAAAATCATGTTACCAAACGTGATATCATGCATTAGCATGTCGCTGGCGTGAAATAAGGACGTTAGTAAAATCATGTTACCAAACGCGATATCATGCATTAGCATGTTGCTAGCGTGAAATAAGGACGTTAGTAAAATCATGTTACCAAACGCGATATCATGCATTAGCATGTCGTTAACGTGAAATCAGGACATGTTAGCAAAATCATGTTACCAAACGTGATATCATGCATTAGCATGTCGTTAGCGTAAAATAAGGACGTTAGTAAAATCATGTTACCAAACGCGATATCATGCATTAGCATGTCGCTAGCGTGAATTAAGGACATGTTATCAAAATCATGTTACTAATGTTAATTAATGCTAACAACGTGATATCATGCATTAGCATGTCGTTAACGTGAAATAAGGATGTGTTAGCAAAATCATGTTACCAATGTTAATTAATGCTACCAATGTGATATCATGCATTAGCATGTCGTTAACGTGAAATAAGGACGTGTTAGCAAAATCATGTTACCAAACGTGATATCATGCATTAGCATGTCGTTAACGTGAAATAAGGACGTTAGCAAAATCATGTTACCAAGCGTGATATCATGCATTAGCATGTTGTTAACGTGAAATAAGGACGTGACGTCATGTTACAAAATCATGCTACCAACGTGATATCATGCATTAGCATGTCGTTAACGTGAAATAAGGACGTGTTAGCAAAAGTCATGTTACCAGTGTTAATTAATGCTAATAACGTGATATCATGCATTAGCATGTTAGTTAACGTGAAATAAGGACGTTAGTAAAATCATGTTACCAAACGCGATATCATGCATTAGCATGTCGTTAACGTGAAATAAGGACGTGTTAGCAAAATCATGTTACCAAACGCGATATCATGCATTAGCATGTCGTTAACGTGAAATAAGGACATGTTAGTAAAATCATGTTACCAAACGTGATATCATGCATTAGCATGTCGTTAACGTGAAATCAGGACATGTTACCAGCGTAAATCATGTTACCAAACGTGATATCATGCATTAGCATGTCGTTAGTGTGAAATAAGGAAGTGTTAGCAAAATCAAATTACCAGTGTTAATTCAAGCGTGATATCATGCATTAGCATGTCGTTAGCGTGAAATAAGGACGTTAGTAAAATCATGTTACCAAACGTGATATCATGCATTAGCATGTCGCTAGTGTGAAATAAGGACGTTAGTAAAATCATGTTACCAAACGCGATATCATGCATTAGCATGTCGTTAACGTGAAATAAGGACGTGTTAGCAAAGTCATTACCAACCAGTGTGCTTAGCATGAAATAAGGACGTGATCATGTTACAAACGCGATATCATGCATTAGCATGTCGTTAACGTGAAATAAGGACGTTAGTAAAATCATGTTACCAAACGCGATATCATGCATTAGCATGTCGTTAGCGTGAAATAAGGGCGTGTTAGCAAAGTCATGTTACCAAAATTAATTAATGCTAACGCGGATATCATGCATTAGCATGTCGTTAACGTGAAATAAGGCGTTAGTAAAATCATGTTACCAAACGTGATATCATGCATTAGCATGTCGTTAACGTGAAATAAGGACGTTAGTAAAATCATGTTACCAAACGTGATCATGCATTAGCATGTCGTTAACGTGAAATAAGGGCGTGTTAGCAAAATCATGTTACCAAACGTGATATCATGCATTAGCATGTCGCTAGCGTGAAATAAGGACGTGTTAGTAAAATCATGTTACCAAACGTGATATCATGCATTAGCATGTCGTTAACGTGAAATAAGGACATGTTAGCAAAATCATGTTACCAAACGTGATATCATGCATTAGCATGTCGCTAGCGTGAAATAAGGACGTTAGTAAAATCATGTTACCAAACGCGATATCATGCATTAGCATGTCGTTAACGCGAAATAAGGACGTTAGCAAAAATCATGTTACCAAACGCGATATCATGCATTAGCATGTCGTTAGCGTGAAATAAGGGCGTTAGTAAAATCATGTTACCAAACGTGATATCATGCATTAGCATGTCGTTAACGTGAAATAAGGACGTGTTAGCAAAATCATGTTACTAGCGTGATATCATGCATTAGCATGTCGCTAGTGTGAAATAAGGGCGTTAGTAAAATCATGTTACCAAACGTGATATCATGCATTAGCATGTCGTTAACGTGAAATAAGGGCGTGTTAGCAAAATCATGTTACCAAACGCGATATCATGCATTAGCATGTCGTTAACGTGAAATAAGGACGTTAGCAAAATCATGTTACCAAACGTGATATCATGCATTAGCATGTCGCTAGTGTGAAATAAGGACGTTAGTAAAATCATGTTACCAAACGCGATATCATGCATTAGCATGTCGTTAACGTGAAATAAGGACGTGTTAGCAAAATCATGTTACCAAACGCTAGCAACGTGATATCATGCATTAGCATGTCGTTAGCGTGAAATAAGGGCGTTAGTAAAATCATGTTACCAAACGTGATATCATGCATTAGCATGTCGCTAGTGTGAAATAAGGACGTTAGTAAAATCATGTTACCAAACGCGATATCATGCATTAGCATGTCGTTAGCGTGAAATAAGGACGTTAGTAAAATCATGTTATATATATCATGCATTAGCATGTCGCTAGCGTGAATTAAGGACATGTTATCAAAATCATGTTACTAATGTTAATTAATGCTAACAACGTGATATCATGCATTAGCATGTTACTAGCGTGAAATAAGGACATGCTAATGCATATGTTGCCAATATGATTTTGCTATCAGGAGGTTCTGTAGTCATTCAGAATCACTAATAACAGGAAATTCAGTGTGGTGGGGAAAGAGTTGAACATTTTGAATTCTGCTCAAGTTTCATCTTAAGAATACTCTCAGATAAAGATGTTTGATACTGGAAGCTGATCAGTATGAGATTGACCCTGGTGTGTGTGTTTCAGGGTGTCTGTGGTGGTGCTCTACAGCTACAGAGACGATTATTACAAGATCCTGCTCTGAGCTCTGCTTTCACTGCCCACACAAACACACTGTAGTCAAACCCAGGTGTTCAGCGGATTCCATGCCAAAGGTGGATTGAAGGGTCCAGTCGATTCCTGTGATGAAATCACACCACAAAATACTGTACAGTCCCATGCTGAAGGAAATAAAGTATTTTCCCGTATGGCAGTGTCTTGAGTTTTTAACATGCACATTCAGCATCTGACATGACTTAAGTGAGACAGTTCACACAAAATTCATTTTATTTCAAAAAAACAAGTGTTACAGCTAGAGGATCATATTGACACGTGGCAAAGGTCAAATAAATACACTAAGATACAAAGCAGACAGACGGTTTACAAAATCTGTACAGCAGCTTTGGGCTTCTCTGCCAACATCACAGACCAGACACAACTAGTGTTTAATATTAATAAATAAATGTGAAAAAATAAATAAGATACTTTCCTCTACTATTTTTTTTAATGGTTTTTGTACATTTATCAAACAACTGCATCCTCTCGCACTCCCCTCTGAACGATATTCATGGGATTCATCCAGACGAACACACAACTGAAGCCGGGTTTCATTCGGATAGCAAAATCATGACATTTAGATGCTAACAAGTCCATTTTATGTCCTATTTTAGCGTCCTGCTCGGGCCATTTACTGGAACTAAACTGAACTTCATGGATGTGACATCACAGCCATTATTAACATATGACGAAGTCCACCAATCACGGCAGAGCTAATTGTGATTGTGAGCTAAAAAAACAGCAAACAATTCATGTTAATGTAAATATGGTCTACCCTTTTTGGTGCCAAAAACACATTATAGAAGAACTTGGAAGATATAAACTAAGAAAAAGAGCATTTTAAATACTGATTTCTAGAGGAGCACATCATTTATAGTTTCTCCATACTCCCAGTATATAATATACACCGATCAGGCATAACATTATGACCAGTGAATAACTGATTATCATCGCGGCTCCTGTTAGTGGGCGGGATATATTAGGCAGCAAGCGTAAGGATTTGAGCGAG